>MU825416.1:672079-1189125 GCA_029204205.1 Desmophyllum pertusum | reverse complement strand
AACCCTGCGAGCTTTTCTTGTCGCAATTTCCACATTTCACTCCAGTGCGTATTGCCACTCTTTAATGGCCAACACATCAAGCAAACTGATGATGCGAAAGTTGGTCGGCAGCTCGTTAAGATTTCCAATCCAGGGACTCTACTCTCTCTTTGGCATTCAGGGCATGTTATGATATCATTGCGCCCACTTGTACGTTGAATCCCGTTCAAGCAGTGAAGACAAAAACTGTGTAGACATGGCAGCTGCTTTGGATCAGTGAATGTGTTCATGCACACAGAACAGGATACTTCTTCATGGAGGTTGTTCAGTAAGGTTTTTACATCCATGATTAAAGGCGGAACACGATTAGGTTTCCGAAGTTGAAAACGCCTCAAACAATGAAGTCTTGTGATCGGATATGGTATTTATTAGCCTGATATGCTGACCAATCAGAGAGTTTTGTTTTGACATCTTTGTCTAGAGAAACAGGATTCTCAGAAATCGAACCTTGACCAACACAAGCTGTCGAGCTGCCTTTGAGATCAGGTTTTACAAAATATTTGAAATGTTGTTGGACGATAATCGATCATTCTTTGGTGTTTCATGCAGTTATATCTAATTGAATGCTCTACCACACTCGTCAAGTTTTATTATCCCAAAGTTATACAATCAAATAGCTACCTTTTTATTAAGCGGCCGATGCATCATGGGCATCGAGCCGCTTCAAGAAATGCACTTTTTTTTCCATGTCGCTAGCCTTAGTCCTCTCACGGTTGACATGATGTTATCGCATCTCGATCTAAAATTAGCCAGTAGAGAATTTCTCTTCCACATTCTTTCTGTAGTGTCGTGTAAGTGCGTAGATGTATTTAGTTTTATTACAGTAATCGCATTGGAAAAAGCAAAGACAAATGTCCCACAGCAGCGAACAGCAGTGTTGTTGCAAAATGTGCTAAATTTTGTTGTGTGACCTTTTCTCGTTATTCGATCCCACGGTTGACATGACGCAATCTCTGGTCATGTAAAGGATGATGCAATAGAGGTATTGTGCTATGAGCATGAAGCAATCCGCATTGGGATTTCTCTTCCTGATCGCAGTTACGATACCCCGTGGTATATGTTTTTGTAAACGTGATTAGTGTCCTTGGATTAGTGCGTATTAAGATAAATTAAGGTATGTTTTCAAATGACTATTTGTCATTAGTTGATGGCATTTAGATATATATTTCAGTTTCTACACAGTAATCTTAAAGTTAACCTATGAAGTCTGGAATAGGCCTTATTAATTTCACTCTTTAATTGTAAAAGGTAACTTTAAGGTTGTTTCGGGATATTGATAATCTTAGTCAATATAATCATACGACTTACAGACCACTGATTGGAGGACAATTGTAAAGCAAGTTATTATTTTTAGATCAACTTTCACACATGCTGTTGAAGCAATCTTGAGTTTACTGAGGCATTCAGAGAAATGCGATGAAGTATTAGTTATAACAAAGGAATTACACAACGCAGACAATCACGGTGAAAAATATTTCAGTTATTTACCTCGAGCTATGTTTATATTGAAGAGTGTTTTTATCGCGATTTATTCTCACTGTGCTCCACTTTCGAATCACAACATTCGCCGCTTTCTTGGAAATTTGACAACAATGCGAAACTATTCCTCGCACCTCCCATGAGGGGCACTTTATAGATTCAAACTTTGTGGGGTGGGTGATGTCCTTTGTATGTGACGGATGTATAGGGTTGTGTATGTATAAGTTCAAGAACAACTTTCTAAAATTTATTCATACTTCTACCATTTCAATAGTAACAAACGTGTATATAATTATTGTAAAATCTGAAAGGGCCAACGGACAATACAAAGGTACCGGATCCTGGTAGATCTAATCAGCAAATTTAAAGAATGAATACAATAAAGAAAGGCTGACTGTACGGTTGGGATAAATGTGAATATATTTTCAATATATTCACATTTATCCCAACCGTACAGTCAGCCTTTCTTTATTGTATATAATTATTGACAACTAAAGTTTACTAATGTCACACAATATGGGTCAAGATCCCCTGGTTATTTACAGCTAATTCTGTCTGCTGTGTAAACATGGCAGCAGTTTTGGATCAGTGAATGTGTTCATGCACACAGAACAGGATACTTCTTCATGGAGGTTGTTCAGTAAGGTTTTTACATCCATGATTAAAGGCGGAACACGATGAGGTTTCGAAGTTGAAACGCCTCAAACAATGAAGTCTTGTGATCGGATATGGTATTTATAAGCCTGATAATACTGACCAATCAGAGAGTATGTTTTGACATGTTGTCTAAGGAACAGGATTCTCAGAAATCGAACCTTGACCAACACATTAAAGCTGTCGAGCTGCCTTTGAGATCGGGTTTGGCAAAATATTTGAAATGTTGTTGGACGATAATCGATCATTCTTTGGTGTTTCATGCAGTTATATCTAATTGACTGCTCTACACACTCTTCTAGTTTATTATCCAAAAGTTATACAATAAAATAGCTACCTTTTTATGTCACTCTTTAATTGCAAAAGGTAACTTTCAGGTGTTTCGGGATACTTGGTAATCTTAGTCAATATAATCTCACGACTTATGACAATTTATCGGAGCAAAATGTAGAGTTAATACACAACGCTAAACTTCCATCACATACAAAGAACATCACCCACCCCCACATAGGGGCTTGTAGACGTTGTCTCTAATGTGCCCCCTCATGGGAGGTGGGTGGAATAGTTTTGCATTGCTGACAAATTCCAAGAAAGCGGCTGCATATTGTGATCCAAACTAGAGCACAGTTAGAATAAATCTCGATTGAAAAAAAAACACTCCAATATAAACAAGGCTCCAGGTAAAATAACTGAGATTGTTTTCACATGATTGTTTCCGCTGTTTAGTCTCCCACCTACACTTCATTGTTAGAGCTAATACTTCATCGCATTTCTCTGAATGCCTCAGTGAACTCAAGATTATATCAATAGCCCGTGTGTGAAAGGTGACCTAAAAATAAGAGCTTGCTTCATAATTTTGTCACACTCGATGACCATTAATTTGAGAAATAATTCAACACTCAACTTCTGGCATTTATGTGTTGCGTGTTGCAGTAGAAACAAGCAGAAGTTCGAGTTGCGGTTTTGAGCGCTGGCCGGGGTCATTGTGTTGTGTTCTTGAGCAAGACACTTTACTCTCACAGTGCCTCTCTCTATCAGGAGTATAAATAGTTACCAGCGACAAAATGCTGGGGGTAACCTGCGATGGACTAGCATCCCATCCAGGGGAGTAGCAATACTCCAAGGTTTGATTCTGTTTCTTTTTTTCAGGGTCCGTTGGTTGTAGTAGTAGTAGTATTTTTATTTACCCACATATCATGATTGACTGCAGCGAAAAACGCAATCGTTAGTTGGATTTTGAACTTCGGAGCTCGCGTGACGTTTGCTTATGATAAACAAATTGTCAGTTCAGTAGATAATTCACCCCAGAACCTATTTACGTGATGGGAAAATTTCACGAATCAAATTCATTCAATCGAGCTGCACACCCCTCCAGTTTTATTGTTTATATCAAGCATTCACATATCAACAAAGTTCAAGAACAATTTTCGAAACTTTATTCATATTTCTCTACCTTATCAATAGTAACAAACGTGTATAAAATTATTGACAACTACAGTTCACTGATGTCACACAATATGGGTCAAGTTCCCCTGGTTATTTACAGCTAATTCTGTCTGCCAAGAAAAATCGAATGTGAATACAAAATATTTTCTTGAAAGATAAGATCATTACATGCACTGTAAACTATTTGTGCAAAGTGGTCAAAGTAGCGACAGCTTTCGAGTTGACCACAGTATCGTGTACATTATAAATTTGAGGAACAAAATAATACAAGTATTTACAATTAATAGTAAAAGTAAATATGACATGATACAAGAAATAGACCGTTTTCACATGCGGTCATATAGTGGTGTTCGTAAAGAAGGAAATTTCTCTCCCATTAATAAGGAAATAAGTTCTATTCTGATGCAACATTTTCTTTTGTTTGGTAACACCAACAAGGAGCTCTATACAGAAAATAACTTTTACAGAGCTGTAATACTAAAACCAAGCTGATTCACTGTTCTATATATAATAATAATATCGCTCAAAGAAACAAAACGATTTATCAAGTGATCTAAACTGCTTTCAGATTAGTAAGTTTTATATGCAAATGTTAACCATCTCAGGTTTCTGTGCATGCAATTGATTCATATTCTGTCACAGGTAAGTGGATATTATATCTACTCAAATATCTGAATGCGATGGTTAAAATTCAGACACAACAATCCTACCATCGCTAAGAACTGCTGTAGAGATGGGCCATTTAACTCTCCTATCCCGCTCCCTTTTGTTCCAAACTTTGTTATAAACTTCCACTTAGTTCAAATACTTGGACTCTGTGATTATTTTATCACAGACCATCAGGTGTCCTGCCTTGTTAACTGACAAGCAACGAGGTTGTATTAAACTCCCCGTCCCCCTCCCCCATCTTTCCAAATGTGTACAGAAAATTACCTTCTTCATCAAAAACTTTGATACAATGTTCCTCACTGTCTGACACTATGAAATATTTCTCATAATGGACACAGTGATAGGATAAGTAAAAGAGCCCTCTCGACCAATTTTACGTACAAACTGGCCACTAGGAGAAAATATCTTAATTAGTTTGTTATATCTTGTCAGCAATAATAATATTCCCGTCACTGTCAACAGATAAACCACGAGGACAGTTCAGCTGGTGATCAAGACTTCCTTTGCCACCAAACTGGCTCAGGTACTCACCCTGCTCACTAAACAGTTGAACACGGTGGTTACACAGTCCACCACTATAATATTACCGTTTTTATCAAAAGCTATCCCAGTAGGCAAGTTAAATTCTCCCTGTTTATTACCCTTTCTACCAAAAGATCTTAAGTAAGTCCCATCACTACTGATTACCTGAACCCTGTTGTTACCACTATCAGTCACTGCAATTTCATTACGTTCATTCACTGCCACTCCCCACGGCTGGTTAAGCATTCCAACAGAGGAACCTTGCTGTCCAAAAGATAACACGGGTCTGAACTGTCTGGGTTTGACTTCAACAGCAAAAGGACTGCCGCGAACATGTTCTCCATTTACCTTCACTGATGCCTCGCATTGTCCGGTTTCTTTGGCAAAATAGCTGATCTTGTAGCTACCATCTTTGTTATCTTGGACTCGCGCTTTCGTCGCACAGTCATGGCCTTGTCGATTTCTGATTTCCACTGATACGCAGTCACGCTGTTCGTAACATTGTTCTCCTTCTGTATTTCCTGTTCTCAGAACAAACTCAGCTTCAAGTCCAACAATCGCTTCACTGATTCCTTTTCCTGCGGCACTTGATTGATGCGCTTTTGTCTTGCTGAGGAATGTTTTGAATGAGCCGATTCCTTCAGTGTTTGTTTTGTCCATTAATGTTTCGTTTTCAACGAAAACGAATTTACGAAGACCTTCAAGGTCGCAGTCGACTTGTTCTCCTTCATCACTGACTCCTTCCTGAAAGATTGTGTTTAATGACTTATCTAACTGTACAATCTCAGCACTTGTGCTTTGTTTTAGAAGTGTTTCAGTTTGTTCAACCGCTTTCTCGTCCATTTTCACTTGGTGTTCAATCTCACTCTTTTGTATTGCTAGACGCTGGAGTGATTCTCTTTCTTGGCTTTCCACTTTGTGAAATATTTCCTGCTTCTTCGCTTCGATGACACTGATCATCTTTTCAGCAAACTTGTGCGCGTTTCGTTTCACGTTGGCGGCTTGCTCTTGGATATGAACACAGTTTTCGTCAAGTTTTGCGATTTGATCCTTCTTTTTGTGAATGTTTTCTTTCTTAGAATCAATCACAGACCTCACTTTTAACTTGCGTTCATTTGCAGCTTCTTTCAAAAGTATCTTGGCGTGACCATCATGAATAGTGGCAACACATGAATTGCAAATGGCCACTTCACAGTCCTTACAAAAGAACTTCAACTCTTCACTTTCATGGTGTTTCTTTTGGCAAAATGCTGGACGCTTTAAAACATTCTCATAGTCTTCATCTTGGAAGTCTTTAAGCGCCAACACATGGTGTTCTTTATTGGCTTTGATTCCATTATGAAGGCTTATACAGTCTGCTTCACACCAGAATGCACAACACTGGAAGCAGTAGAAACTCTGCGAGCTTTTCTTGTCGCAATTTCCACATTTCACTCCAGTGGTATTGCACTCTTTAATGGCCAACACATCTAGCAAACTGTTGATGCGAAAGTTGGTCGGCAACTCGTTAAGATTTCCACTTCCAGGGACTCTACTCTCTCTTCGGCATTCAGGGCATGTTATAATATCATTGCGCCCACTTGTTCGTTGAATCCCGTTCAAGCAGTGAAGACAAAAACTGTGTAAACATGGCAGCTGTTTTGGATCAGTGAATGTGTTCATGCACACAGAACAGGATACTTCTTCATGGAGGTTGTTCAGTAAGGTTTTTACATCCATGATTAAGGCGGAACACGACGATGGTTTCGAGTTGTAAACGCCTCAAACAATGAAGTCTTGTGATCGGATGTGGTATTTATTAGCCTGATAATACTGACCAATCAGAGAGTATGTTTTGACATGCTGTCTAAGGAACAGGATTCTCAGAAATCGAACCTTGACCAACACATTAAAGCTGTCGAGCTGCCTTTGAGATCAGGTTTTGCAAAATATTTGAAATGTTGTTGAACGATAATCGATCATTCTTTGGTGTTTCATGCAGTTATATCTAATTGACTGCTCTACACACTCGTCTAGTTTTATTATCTCGAAAGTTATCAAATAAAATAGTTACCTTTTTATTTCACTCTTTTATTGCAAAAGGTAACTTTCAGGTTGTTTCGGGATACTTGGTAATCTCAGTCATTATAATCTCACGACTTACAGACAATTGATTGGATTACAATTGCAAAGCAAGTTCTTATTTTTAGAACAACTTTCACACACGCTGTTGATATAATCTTGAGTTCACTGAGGCATTCAGAGAAATGCGGATGAAGTAGAGCTACAGTCAAAGCTCTCGTTGTGACCTCTCTCGTAGCGACCAAGCCCTAGTTAAGACCACCATTGTGAAACCCCGTTTAACTGAATTGTCACTCAAACTCTGTAATTAAAAGCTCTCATAAGCGACCAGCTCTAGTTACGACCACTTTTTCGAATTCCCGAGGTGGTCGCTTACGAGAGCTTTGACTGTATTCTAATTCAACAAAGTAATTACGAGTGGTAGTCTAAACAACGTAGACAATCATGTGAAAACAAAATCTCAACTATTTTACCCCGAACCTTGTTTACAATGGAGTCGAGGTTTTTTAATTTGAGATTTATTCTCACTGTGCTCCAGTTTGGATCAAAACATCCATCCGCTTTCTTGGAAATTTGACAACAATGCAAACAAAACAATGAAGTCTTGTGATCAGATATGGTATTTATTACCCTGATAATACTGACCAATCAGAGAGTATGTTTTGACATGCTGTCTAAGGAACAGGATTCTCAGAAATCGAACCTTGACCAACACATTAAAGCTGTCGAGCTGCCTTTGAGATCAGGTTTGGCAAAATTTTTGAAATGTTGTTGAACGATAATCGATTATTTTTTGGTGTTTCAATCATGCAGTTATATCTAATTGACTGCTCTACACACTCGTCTAGTTTTATTATCCCAAAGTTATACAATAAAGTAGCTTACCTTTTTATTACACTCTTTAATTTCAAAAGGTAACTTTAAGGTTGTTTCGGGATACTTGATAATCTTAGTCAATTGCTGGTTGCAACCAATCCCGAGAGATTCAAATGACAAAGACGGCGTTCGGGATAGTAGGAGCGCGCGCGCGAATTGAAGCGCGGAGCGCGAAGAGCGGTCAACATTAATTGATTTATTTGAGAAATAATTCAATACTCAACTTCTGGTATTTATGTATTGAGTGTTGCAGCAGAAACAAGCAGAAGTTCGAGTTGCGGTTTGAGCGCTGGCCGGGATCATTGTGTTGTGTTCTTGGGCAAGACACTTTACTCTCACAGTGCCTCTCTCAACCCAGGAGTATATAAATAGTTACCGGCGACAAAAGGGACTCTGTAAAGTGAAGAAACAGACGGCGGATGGCGGAAAGTGGACG
The DNA here is from genome assembly GCA_029204205.1 of Desmophyllum pertusum. NCBI lineage: Eukaryota > Metazoa > Cnidaria > Anthozoa > Scleractinia > Caryophylliidae > Desmophyllum > Desmophyllum pertusum. Next base: position 1,180,943 of record MU825416.1, on the reverse strand, counting down.
GCGGAAAATAATAAAAATAATAATAAAAAATAATAATAATTAATTCAACCGTAGCTTAATACATTCGAATAACGAATGTTGATTATATCTCTTTCCATCTCCGTGAGCCGAGGTGCTAGTAAATCTGGAAAAAGACGAAAAAGACTGCGATGGCTTTTCATTCAACCAGACAGTTGACAGCTAAATGACCGCAGCATAGTCACGAAACCACCCCTGTAACGCTTGGCTTTTTCCACTTTGCAAATAATTCGTTATGTATCTTCTCCTTTTAGTTTCTATGTTTCATTGCTATTGTCTGCTAACGCGAAGAGGAAATTTCCGAAACTTGCTATTGTGATCGAAAAGAAAAATCACCTGACTCGAATTGCGACAGCAGACATTCTTTCGTGCACGCTCCTCGGCTGCTGTCTTGATGCAAAAACTCCCAAATTTAACTCGAATATTCAACCGTAGCTTTTTACATCCGAATATCGAATCTTGATTTGATTAATGACAAAATATATCTTTCCATCCCCGTGAGAGAGGTGATAGTAATTCTGGAAAACAACGCAAAAATTTGAGTGATTTGATTAAAAAAGACAGGGGTTTGCTTCCACGATCGCGACGGTTTTTGCATCCCATCCAGGGGGAGTAGCAACTCCTAGTGTTTGTTTGGTTGTCTTGGTAACTATGATTGACTGCAGCGAAAAACGCAATCGTTAGGGTTTTGAACATAAGAGCTCGCGTGATGTTTGTTTGTTGATAAACAAATGGCGAGTTCAGTAGATAATTCACCTCAGACCCTATTTACGTGATGGGAAAATTTCACAAATCAAATGCATTCAATCGAGCTGCACACCCCTCCAGTTTTATTGTTTATATCAAGCATTCGCATATCAACAAAGTTCAAGAACAATTTTCAAAAATTTATTCATACTTTTCTACCTTATCAATAGTAACAAACGTGTATATAATTATTGACAACTAAAGTTTACTGATGTCACACAATATGGGTCAAGTTCCCTTGATTATTTACAGCTAATTCTGTCTGCCAAGAAAAATCGAATGTGAATACAAAATATTTTCTTGACAGATAAGATCATTACATGCACTGTAAACTATATGTGCAAAGTGGTCAAAGTAGCGACAGCTTTCAAGTTGACCACAGTAATCGTGTACATTATAAATTTGAGGAACAAAAGAATACAAGTATTTACAATTAATAGTAAAAGTAAATATAACATGATACAAGAAATAGACCGTTTTCATATGCGGTCATATAGTGGTGTTCGTAAAGAAGGAAATTTCTCTCCCATTAATAAGGAAATAAGTTCTATTCTGATGCAACATTTTCTTTTGTTTGGTAACACCAACAAGGAGCTCTATACAGGAAATAAACTTTTACAGAGCAGTAATACTAAAACCAAGCTGATTCACTGTTCTATATATAATAATAATATCGCTCAAAGAAACAAAAGGATTTATCAAGTGATCTAAACTGCTTTCAGATTAGTAAAATTTATATGCAAATGTTGAACCATCTCAGGTTTCTTAACTCCAAAACACCCTGATAGGAGCTATGTCACGATATTTTAAGTGACTTTTGCGAAGTGCAAAATCACCTTCAAACCAGTTGAAGGAAACTTCAAAATAACAGTTTAGAAAGGTAGAAAAACACCAAATAGGTAATAATAAACCAAACAGGAACAAGGATGGTTGAGGATAGAGAAGATTAAGACGGATTGCGAACGGCGAACTTGAAAAAAATGGCCATATTGTTTCAAGATGCGCCATCCGTGACATAGCTCCTTATAAAACTGCGCATGCAATTGAATCATATTCTGTCACAGGTAAGTGGATATTATATCTACTCTAATATCTGAATTCGATGGTTATCAAATTCAGACACAACAATCCTACCATCACTAAGAACTGCTGTAGAGATTGGGCCATTTAACTCTCCTATTCCGCTCCCTTTTGTTCCAAACTTTGTTATAAACTTTCCACTTTGTTCGAACACCTGCACTCTGTGATTCCATCTATCACAGATCAACAGGTGTCCTGCCTTGTTAACTGAGAAGCAATGAGGTTATTAAACTTTCCGTCCCCCTTCCCCTTCTTTCCAAATGTGTACAGAAAATTACCTTCTTCATCAAAAACTTGATACAATGTTCCCCACTGTTTGACACTATGAAATATTTCTCATAATGGACACAGTGACAGGGAAAAGTAAAAGAGCCCTCTCGACCAATTTTACGCAGAAAACTGGCCACTAGGAGAAAATATCTTAATTAGTTTGTTATGTGAGTCAGCAATAATAATATTCCCGTCACTGTCAACAGATAAACCATGAGGACAGTTCAGCTGGTGATCAAGACATCCTTTGCCACCAAACTGGCTCAGGTACTCACCCTGCTCACTAAACAGTTGAACACGGTGGTTATTACTGTCCACCACTATAATATTACCGTTTTTATCAAAATCTATCCCCCTAGGAAAGTTAAATTCTCCCTGTTTATCACCCTTTCTACCAAAAGATCTTAAGTAAGTCCCATCACTACTGTATACCTGAACTCTGTGGTTATCACGATCAGTCACTGCAATTTCATTACGTTCATTCACTGCCACTCCCCACGGCTGGTTAAGCATCCCGACATTGGAACCTTGTTGTCCAAAAGATAACACGGGTCTGAACTGTCTGGGTTTGACTTCAACAGCAAAAGGACTGCCGCGAACATGTTCTCCATTTACCTTCACTGATGCCTCGCATTGTCCGGTTTCTTTGGCAAAATAGCTGATCTTGTAGCTACCATCTTTGTTATCTTGGACTTGCGCTTTAGTCGCACAGTCATGGCCTTGACGATTTCTGATTTCCACTGATACGCAGTCACGCTGTTCGTAACATTGTACACCTTCAGCATTTCTTGTCGTTAAAAGAAATTCAGCTTCAAGTCCAACAATCGCTTCACTGATTCCTTTTCCTTCGGCGCTTGATTGATGCGCTTTTGTCTTGCTGAGGAATGTTTTGAATGAGCCGATTCCTTCAGTGTTTGTTTTGTCCATTAATGTTTCGTTTTCAACGAAAACGAATTGACGAAGACCTTCAAGGTCACAGTCGACTTGTTCTCCTTCATCACTGACTCCTTCCTGAAAGATTGTGTTTAATGACTTATCTAACTGTACAATCTCAGCACTTGTACTTTGTTTTAGAAGTGTTTCAGTTTGTTCAACCGCTTTCTCGTCCATTTTCACTTGGTGTTCAATCTCACTCTTTTGTATTGCTAGACGCTGAAGTGATTCTCTTTCTTGGCTTTCCACTTTGTGAAATATTTCCTGCTTCTTCGCTTCGATGACACTGATAATCTTTTCAGCAAACTTGTGCGCGTTTCGTTTTACGGTGGCGGCTTGCTCTTGGATATGAAACACAGTTTTCGTCAAGTTTTGCGATTTGATCCTTCTTTTTGTGAATGTTTCTCTTTCTTAGAATCAATCACAGACCTCACTTGTAACTTGCGTTCATTTGCAGCTTCTTCCAAAAGTGTCTTGCCGTGACCTTCGTGGTCTGTCAAAGCACAAGCGTTGCAAATGGCCACTTCACAGATCTTACAAAAGAACTTCAGCTCTTCACTTTCATGGTGTTTCTTTTGGCAAAATGCTGGACGCTTTAAAACATTCTCATAGTCTCCATCTTGGAAGTCTTTAAGCGCCAACACATGGTGTTCTTTATTGGCTTTGATTCCATTATGAAGGCTTATACAGTCTGCTTCACACCAGAATGCACAACACTGGAAGCAGTAGAAACTCTGCGAGCTTTTCTTGTCGCAATTTCCGCATTTCACACCAGTGGTATTGCACTCTTTAATGGCCAACACATCTAGCAAACTGTTGATGCGAAAGTTGGTCGGCAGCTCGTTAATATTTCCACCTCCAGGAACTCTACTCTCTCTTCGGCATTCAGGGCATGTTATGATATCATTTGGCCACTGGTACGTTGAATCCCGTTCAAGCAGTGAAGACAAAAACTGTGTAAACATGGCAGCTGCTTTGGATCAGTGAATGTGTTCATGCACAGAGAACAGGATACTTCTTCATGGAGGTTGTTCAGTAAGGTTTTTACATCCATGATTAAAGGCGGAATCGAAGTTGTAAACGCCTCAAACAATGAAGTCTTGTGATCGGATGTGGTATTTATTAGCCTGATAATACTGACCAATCAGAGAGTATGTTTTGACATGCTGTCTGGAGAACGGGATTCTCGGAAATCGAACCTTGACCAACACATTAAAGCTGTCGAGCTGCCTTTGAGATCAGGTTTGGCAAAATATTTGAAATGTTGTTGAACGATAATCGATCATTCTTTGGTGTTTCATGCCGTTAGTGTCTAATTGACTGCTCTACACACTTGTCTAGTTTTATTATCCGAAATGTATACAATAAAATAGCTACCTTTTATTTCACTCTTTAATTGCAAAAGGTAACTTTCAGGTTGTTTCGGGATACTTGGTAATCTCAGTCATTATAATCTCACGACTTACAGACAATTGATTGGAGTAAAATTGCAAAGCAAAGTTCTTATTTTTAGATCAACTTTCACACACGCTGTTGATATAATCTTCAGTTCACTGAGGCAGTCAGAGAACAGTCAAAGATCTCGTTGCGACCGCTCTTGTAAGCGACCAAGCTCTAGTAAAGCCCTCCATTGTGAAACCCCGTTTAACTGAATTGTCACTCAAACTCTGTATTTAAAAGCTCTCGTAAGCGACCAGCTCTAGTTACGATCACTCTTTCGACTTCCCGAGGTGGTCGCTTACGAGAGCATCGACTGTATTCTAATTCAACAAAGTAATTACGAGTGGTAGTCTAAACAACGTAGACAATCATGTGAAAACAAAATCTCAACTATTTTACCCCGAACCTTGTTTACAATGGAGTCGGGTTTTTTTTTAATTTGAGATTTATTCTCACTGTGCTCCACTTTGGATCACAACATCCATCCGCTTTCTTGGAATTTATCAACAATGCAAACAAAACAACGAAGTCTTGTTTGTGATCAGATATGGTATTTATTAGCCTGATAATACTGACCAATCAGAGAGTATGTTTTGACATGCTGTCTAAGGAACAGGATTCTCAGAAATCGAACCTTGACCAACACATTTAAAAAGCTGTCGAGCTGCCTTTGAGATCAGGTTTCACAAAATATTTGAATTGTTGTTGGACGATAATCGATCAATATTTGGTGTTTCATGCAGTTATATCTAATAGACTGCTCTACACACTCGTCTTAGTTTTTTTATCAAATAAAATAGCTACCTTATAATTTCACTCTTTAATTGCAAAAGGTAACTTTCAGTTTGTTTCGGGATACTTGGTAATCTCAGTCATTATAATCTCATCACTTACAGACAAGTAATTGGAGTAAAATTGCAAAGCAAGTTCTTATTTTTAGATCAACTTTGACACACGCTGTTGATATAATCTTCAGTTCACTGAGGCATTCGGAGAAATGCGATGAAGTAGAGCTACAGCCAAAGCTCTCGTTGCGACCGCTCTCGTAAGCGACCCCGTTTGACTGAATTGTCACTCAAACTCTGTAATTACAAAAGCTGTCGTAAGCAACCAGCTCTAGTTACGACCAATTTTTCGAATTCCCGAGGTGGTCCCTTAGTTGGGTTTTAGAACTTCGAAGCTCGCGTGATGTTTGCTTATGATAAACAAATGGTGAGTTCAGTAGATAATTCACGTATTTACGTGATAGGAAAATTTCGCAAATCAAATGTATTCAATCGAGCTGCACACACCTCTCCAGTTTTATTGTTTATATCAAGCATTCACACATCAACAAAGTTCAAGAACAATTTTCTAAACTTTATTCGTACTTCTCTACCTTATCAATAGTAACAAACGTGTATATAATTATTGACAACTAAAGTTTACTGATGTCACACAATATGGGTCAAGTTCCCTGGTTATTTACAGCTAATTCTGTCTGCCAAGAAAAATCGAATGTGAATACAAAATATTTTCTTGAAAGATAAGATCATTACATGCACTGTAAACTATATGTGCAAAGTGGTCAAAGTAGCGACACCTTTCGAGTTGACCACAGTAGCGTGTACATTATAAATTTGAGGAACAAAATAATACAATTATTTACAATTAATAGTAAAAGTAAATATAACATGATACAAGAAATAGACCGTTTTCACATGCGGTCATATAGCGGTGTTCGTAAAGAAGGACATTTATCTCCCATTAATAAGGAAATAAGTTCTATTCTGATGCAACATTTGCTTTTGTTTGGTAACACCAACAAGGAGCTCTATACAGGAAATAAACTTTTACAGAGCTGTAATACTAAAACCAAGCTGATTCACTGTTCTATATATAATAATAATATCACTCAAAGAAAACAAAAGGATTTATCAAGTGATCTAAACTGCTTTCAGATTAGTAAGTTGTATATGAAAAACACCCTTAAAGGAGCTATGTCACGATATTTTAAGTGACTTTTGCGAAGTGCAAGATCACCTTCAAACCAGTCGAAGGAAGCTTCAAAATAACAGTTTACAAAGGTAGAAAAAATACCAAAGAGGTGATAAAAAGCAAACAGGAACAAGGATGGTCGAGGATGGAGAAGATTAAGGCGGATTGCAATTGGCGAACCAGAAAAAAATTGGCCAATTGTTTCAAGATCCATGACATAGCTCCTAATAAACTGCGCATGCAATTGATTCATATTCTGTCACAGGTAAGTGGATATTATATCTACTCGAATATCTGAATTCGATGGTTATCAAATTCAGACACAACAATTCTACCATCACTAAGAACTGCTGTAGAGATTGGCCAATTTAACTCTCCTATCCCGCTCCCTTTTGTTCCAAACTTTGTTATAAACTTTCCACTCAGTTCAAATACTTGGACTCTGTTGTTTGATCTATCACAGACCATCAGGTGTCCTGCCTTGTTAACTGACAAGCAACGAGGTTTATTGAACTCTCCGTCCCCCTTCCCCTTCTTTCCAAATGTGTACAGAAAATTACCTTCTTCGTCAAAAACTTTGATACATTGTTCCTCACTGTCTGACAATATGAAATATTTCTCATAATGGACACAGTGCAAGGGACAAGTAAAGGAGCCCTCTCTACCAATTTTACGTAAAAAACTGGCCACTAGGAGAAAATATCTTAATTAGTTTGTTATATCGGTCAGCAATAATAATATTCCCGTCACTGTCAACAGATAAACCATGAGGACCGTTCAGCTGGTGATCAAGACTTTTTTGCCACCAAACTGGACTCAGGTACTCACCCTGCTCACTAAACAGTTGAACACGGTGGTTATCACAGTCCACCACTATAATATTACCGTTTTTATCAAAAACCTATTCCAGTAGGAAGTTAAATTCTCCCTGTTTATCACCCTTTCTACCAAAAGATCTTAAGTAAGTCCCATCACTACTAAATACCTGAACCCTGTGGTTATCATTATCAGTCACTGCAATTTCATTACGTTCATTCACTGCCACTCCCAAGGCTTGTTGAGCATTCCAACAGAAGAACCTCTTTGTCCAAAAGATAACACGGGTCTGAACTGTCTGGGTTTTACTTCAACAGCAAAAGGACTTCCACGAACATGTTCTCCATTTACCTTCACTGATGCCTCGCATTGTCCGGTTTCTTTGGCAAAATAGCTGATCTTGTAGCTACCATCTTTGTGATCTTGGACTCGGGCTTTAGTCGCACAGTCATGGCCTTGATGATTTCTGATTTCCAATGTCACGCAGTCACGCTTTTCGTAACATTGTTCACCTTCAGCATTTCTTGTCGTCAAAACAAACTCGGCTTCAAGTCCAACAATCGCCTTCACTGATTCCTTTTCCTTCGGCCTTGATTGATGCGATTGCTGAGGAATGTTTTGAATGAGCCGATTCCTTCAGTGTTTGTTTTGTCCATTAATGTTTCGTTTTCACGAAAACGAATTGACGAAGACCTTCAAGGTCAAAGTCGACTTGTTCTCCTTCATCGCTGACTCCTTCCTGAAAGATTGTGTTTAATGACTTATCTAACTGTACAATCTCAGCACTTGTGCTTTGTTTTAGAACTGTTTCAGTTTGTTCAACCGCTTTCTCGTCCATTTTCACTTGGTGTTCAATCTCACTCTTTTCTATTGCTAGACGCTGAAGTGATTCTCTTGCTTGGCTTTCCACTTTGTGAAATATTTCCTGCTTCTTCGCTTCGATGACACTGATCATCTTTTCAGCAAACTTGTGCGCGTTTCGTTTTACGGTGGCGGCTTGCTCTTGGATATGAACGCAGTTTTCGTCAAGTTTTGCGATTTGATCCTTCTTTTTGTGAATGTTTTCTTTCTTAGAATCAATCACAGACCTCACTTGTAACTTGCGTTCATTTGCAGCTTCTTCCAAAAGTGTCTTGCCGTGACCTTCGTGGTCTGTCAAAGCACAAGCGTTGCAAATGGCCACTTCACAGATCTTACAAAAGAACTTCAGCTCTTCACTTTCATGGTGTTTCTTTTGGCAAAAATGCTGGACGGCTTTAAAACATTCTCATAGTCTTCATCTTGGAAGTCTTTAAGCGCCAACACATGGTGTTCTTTATTGGCTTTGATTCCATTATGAAGGCTTATACAGTCTGCTTCACACCAGAATGCACAACACTGGAAGCAGTAGAAACTCTGCGAGCTTTTCTTGTCGCAATTTCCACATTTCACTCCAGTGGTATTGCACTCTTTAATGGCCAACACATCTAGCAAACTGTTGATGCGAAAGTTGGTCGGCAACTCGTTAAGATTTCCATTTCCAGGGACTCTACTCTCTCTTCGGCATTCAGGGCATGTTATGATATCATTGCGCCCACTTGTTCGTTGAATCCCGTTCAAGCAGTGAAGACAAAAACTGTGTAAACATGGCAGCTGCTTTGGATCAGTGAATGTGTTCATGCACACAGAACAGGATACTTCTTCATGGAGGTTGTTCAGTAAGGTTTTTACATCCATGATTAAAGGCGGAACACGATGAGGTTTCGAAGTTGTAAAACGCCTCAAACAATGAAGTCTTGTGATCGGATATGGTATTTATTAGCCTGATAATACTGACCAATCAGAGAGTATGTTTTGACATGCTGTCTAAGGAACAGGATTCTCGGAAATCGAACCTTGACCAACACAAGCTGTCGAGCTGCCTTTGAGATCAGGTTTCGCAAAATATTTGAATGTTGTTGGACGATAATCGATCATTCTTTGGTGTTTCTTGCAGTTATATTTAATTGACTGCTCTACACACTCGTCTTAGTTTTTATTATCCAAAAGTTATCAAATAAATATTTTACTCTTTAATATTGCAAAAGGTAACTTCAGGTTGTTTCGGGATACTTGGTAATCAGTCATTATAATCTCACGACTTACAGACAATTGATTGGAGTACAATTGCAAAGCAAGTTAGTATTATTTTTAGATCAACTTTCACACATGCTGTTGAAGCAATCTTGAGTTCACTGAGGCATACAGAGAATTGCGATGAAGTATGAGCTATGACAAAGGGATTGCGGGTAGAGGACTAAACAACGGAGACAATTATGTGAAAAAAATCTCAGTTATTTTACCTGGAGCCTGTTTGTAATGGAGTGTTTTTTATCGAATGCTTTCAGTTTGGATCACAAAATCCAGCCCAGTTTTCTTGGAAATTTGTCAACAATACGAAACTATTCCTCGCACCTCCCACGAGGGGACACTTTAGAGACAACGTCTACAAGCCCCTATGTGGGGTGGGTGATGTCCTTTGTATGTGATGGAAGTGTAGGGTTGTGTATTTACTATATAATTTTGTCACACTCGATGGCCATTAGTTTATTCATTCGAGAAATATTTCAATACTCAAATTCTGGCATTTATGTGTTGCTTGTTGCAGTAGAAACAAGCAGTTACGGTTTGAGTGCTGGCCGGGGTCATTGTGTTGTGTTATTGGGCAAGACTCTTTACTCTCACATTGCCTCTCTCCAACCACGAGTATAAATAGTTACTGAGTCGCCGGCCGCCACAAAAACTGACAGGCACTGAGACCCTGCGGATAACCTCTGTGAGCCAAAGCGAGGTTGGCTGCGCGGGGAGCTGGTGTCTGCTCCAAACAACGAACTTGACACCAATTAATGTTCGAATCGCTACCAGTGACCAGCGCGGTTCCGGCCCCCATAGCGATGGCGGAGACCCGATTGAGGGGAAAGATGCTTGGATGGTTTGCTATCGAAACGGACTCCAAACCGATGAGACTAAAAAACTTGAAACTATACTACTAGAATGACGGCTTTTTTCTAACGGTTCACTACTAGATATACCTCGGGTTCGCCTCTGGAGTAAACGACGGAAAGAGGGTCGATGATTTTTTATGACCTTTTCGCCCGGGCTATGCCAGGCTGATGAGTCCTAACCAGGACAATATGGTTCAGGCCAAACCGCGGAGATATGTAGTGTGACCATTGCTTTCAGATGGTTTATTTACTATACATGACACCACAGGCTCCTCGGTTAGCAGTTGGTCGTCGCCCAGTGAAATTTTTTCAATTGTTATTTTATTTTGCCGGTTTACTATCAAAGCGACCGAAAATGTAGACCGCTGCAGTTATGCAAATTTGTGGTGAAATTTGATCCGTGGCGACTCGCCGCTCATCTACCCGTACTACAGAAACTTATTTCAAGGTCGAGTCCGCTATTAGTATTATCATTTGCCAACTGCATGTTTTCTGCTGAACCATACAATTCTTAAAACTAGTAGTAATCATAGATTATTGGAATGCGTTCAAGAATCTGCAATTTTGGGGAGGTGCTTTTTATCTTATAGAGGGGTGGGCTTGGGGGGGGGAGGGGGGGGAGTTAAATTTTGAAACTACATAATAGCGATTATCATAGATAGACATGTATTTGCTTTGGTTTGAAATTTTTTCAAACTTGATTTTCCTTTGCCTCATGTTCATTATCATATTATGAAATAAAGAAAATAAGAATCAAACTAGTTTATAAAATTTCAAACAAAATAAATCTAAACCACACTGCGCCTTTCAGTCGAACTCTGCTCAATCAACGGTTACGTTTTTCGCTGCCATCATTCATCTTAGCGGACCTCTCAGGAAACAGAAGTTCACTTAACCCTTTCACTCCCAAGAGTGCTAAGTTCAAAACTGAAAAAAAAAAAACTCTTGAATTTCATTTGCAAAATTGTCAAAACCAAAGAGCACCACATGAAAGTACTGCTCGATAGTTCATTTGAATGGTCACAAGCTCGGGTTTCATCCACAGGACTCAAAAGTTAGAAGCACATTTATTGACTCAAGGTTTGACTCTGGAGTTAATAAAAAGGTTTAAATGGGTTCAAATGGTCACGTCCGTGTACTGTGATTGGTAGATGCTTGTTTCTTTTTTTTAAGGGCCGTTAGTTATCTTTATAATTATGATTGATGGCAGCAAAACGTAATTGTTAGTTGCAGGGTCCGTGCTATTGAAAAGTGCAGTAAAAGGACAAAAGACTACTGCAATGATGTTATATACATGTACATACCCCTTGGAAGTCAGGATGCGTGGCAATTCGAACAATTCTTCCTCCAGAAAGTCCAGCAAAGTCATGATCATTAAAACTGCTGTGAAATGGTCCATGGTATAAGATCCCCAGATGCTCTTTTGCCACGTGACAGACTGCTCATGATGGTAGACTTTGAAATATCACCTTCAAGGCACACCTGTGTCACAAAAGTACAATGAAATAAAATAGATGTTATTGAACTATAGCAGGAGGTCCATATTGTCTTGGTTTGCATCTGACGTCATCAAAATTCTAAGGGCACCAACATGGCGGCTGCATACTAAATACTATAATTTTCTGAAAATTATTTTCATAATAACTCGGTTACGAAAAAACGCTACAAAGCTATAATTTGGAACAAGAGTTTATTTCTGATGTTGTTGATGCAAGCAAACAGTTTTTTGTAACATTGATGTAAACCACCAATAGGGCAAGGTCCATAAACGTGCAAAAATGAGCAAGACTGATATTCCCCAACACGGATCGATTAAGCTCCAGGTATAGATGAACGTTTAATCGTTTGTCTCACGATGGAGTCACTTTGTGGTGTTGATCGCTACAGGTAGTTCAATAAAGTTTTTCTTATATTGATCTTTTAAAACTATGCAGATGAATAAATGCATACATTTTCGGCAAACACGCACGTGCCAAAGTTTATAAACTACAGTGTATGTATTGTATTTTTGGCCACTTTCGTAAATGTTTAACAAAATTGTCCTACTTAATAGAAAAAATGTTCCACTAGTTTTCTTTTGTTCAATGTTTCATAAAAGGAATTCGGTTAAATAAATTTATGAGCAGTACCATTATTGCAATATTCGGACCGCTCAGGGAACCAATCAGAATGCTCCTTTTAGTCCAGTCAATATATTGATGGGACCCATCCACAAATTGCAACAGAATTTATTTCTTCGCTATCCATCTCAGAAAAGTGCACCAATCAACATATCAAAAGTCTAGAAAAATCTACGAAGGGGAAGCCACTTTTCTTACTTATATACAATGTAGCTCTATAGGTATAGCATGAAAACGAGGCTACATGCAATAACCTACTCTTACATGTATTTGTTTGATCACAAATTCACCAGTGTCACTCAAACAAAAGAGATAAATGACCCAGACATCCTCGCAAGCTCAAATTCAACTGGGAAATACAGCTAAGCTAGGTGAATTGTGAATTATAATCCGCTTGACTAGTACTTGATTTCTCTCATTTTACTAAATACGAAATGCTCACGGTCGGGTAACCTGGTCATTGGCTGTGGCAGGCTCTTGCTGGCTTTTGTAGCAGCCCTCGTTACGAAATGCTCACGGTCGGTAACCTGGCCATTAGCTATGGCAGGTTCTTGCAGGCTCTAGCAGCCCTCGTTACCCCCTGACGAACTGCTCATGTTTGGTAACCTGGCCATTGGCTATGCAGGTTTTTTTTACGGGCTCACGGCAGCAGCCTCGTTACGAAATGCTCACGGTCGGTAACCTGGCCATTAGCTGTGGCAGGTTCTTTCGGGCTTCTCGCAGCAGCCCACGTTACGAACTGCTCACGGTCGGTAACCTGGCCACTGGCTGTGGCAGGTTCTTGCGGGCTCTCGTAGCAGCCCTCGTTGCTAACTACCGACAGTCTTTTACCTGGCCATTGGTTGTGCCTGAATTTTTACATGCCTTTATTATTTGCTTAATGATTGGCCCCCAGGGCAACGGCCTTTCGTTTGTTGGGATTCCGTGTCTGCTTCTGGTTCTGGCCACTTGCAATTTGGTGGTGGTAGGATCATGCTAGCGTGGTGCTTGTGGTGGCCTCTAGCATGTTGCATTGGCTGGTACATCAGTGGTAATGGCTCAGTTTGGCTGGGCTTTCACACCTGCTCACACAACATGCACCTCGCAGTCGCTGAGTTGCAATCGGTTTGTGACGGCTTTCAGGTCCTATATTTGAACTCTGGCCTGACTCTGGCATTGGCCTTGGCTAGGTTTTAGCGCCGCATGTGTAACATACATTTGACAATCGCTTTGTTCAGGATTTTTGGGTATGGGTGACCTTCGGATTCTCCAGCCATGTCTAGCAATGCCTACTAGCTGTATATTCTCACATCAGGGAGGCCTTGACAAGGCTCTCTCATCCACTTGCAAAGGGCATCCTACAATCGCTTTGACACTTTCTGCAATGACACTAAAAAAATCATTTACACCAGGGCATTAGAGCGTCTTAAGTAATTTTTAGTATTTCTATATCGTCAATATTTTTCAATTCCCTTTTAATTGTATTACACATATATATATATTATAATTTAAGTTATTAATCTTATTGTATATTAGGTAGTGGACAAGTGAAGAGCCACTATGTGGATATATTGTTCAATAAACCATTATTATTTATTATTATTATTATTATTGAATGGACTATGTGCTTATTTGTAACTTGTTTGTTGGCAGGGTCGGTCCAGCATTCATCCATAAAGGTGTACTTATCTGCTGTGCGCTCTTTGCACATGGAACAAGGTTTTCCTGACCCCCTTATCAATTGCCTCAGATTGCAGAGCGTGGTTCAGGGGATTAAACATTCTCAAGGCTCTTCTTCAGCTGTGCGCCTGCCTATTACCGACGGCGTAATGATGGTGATTTTTAAATCATTGGATGTATCTTGCCCGGATCATTGTACTGTATGTGTTGGGCAGCTTGCAATGTCGCCTACTTTCGGTCTGTCGAGTTCACTGTCTCCATGCTCACCAGTTTTTCTGCTTCCATCCACCTGAGCGTCTAAGACATTGCAGTTGATTCAGATTCCAATCCTTTGTGCTTACGTGTTAGGATCAAAGCCCCAAGACGGACCCATTTCGCAAGCTAAGGGCTGTTTTATTCACATTGGCAGAGGAAATTACCCTCTTTGTGCCATTCAGGCACTCTTGGCGTACACTTAGGGGTAACTCCAGAGGCCCCTTGCTTCTGTTGCAGGATGGACGGCCCTTGTCACGTGCTATCCACACTAATTGGATTAGACAGATTCTGGCTGCGGCTGGAGTTCAGGCAACTTCTCCAGTTTCCGTATCGGTGCAGCCACGGCGGCTGCACGCAATGGGGTTCTGGACCACCTAATTCAAACGTTGGGCCGCTGGTCTAGTACTGCTTACCAGCTGTACATCCGCACACCTTCAGAGGCGTTGTGGACTCCATTACCTTGGAGCATGCAGCTTTGCCTATCAGTTAGGCAGGCTGGTTTTCTTGCTGCTTCGCCTATCGGTTAGGCTGGCTGATATTGCCATCGGCTCTCGCAATTGCCTGATCATGTTGGACGAGTTACAGTGGATAGTCATGTAGGTGATTTATTTTGTCTTTTTATGTACCTTTAATCGGTCAGGCATTGGGGAAGGTGCTTGGGATTGTTTGGGTAGGTTCTGAGGTCCCACGTCCACCCTCTTCGCGGGCCCCCTCGCCCTTCCAAGCACCTTTTGTTGGGCTGAGATTGGGTGGTTGCGGCTCGCAGGGTTGCCATGGATACCTCCACGCTTTGGCCGATCCAGGTGTGGCTCTACCAAGGCACCTTCCCCAAGCTGATCTACTGGTGATGAGTTTAATGTCTCTTCACAGCCTATAAAAGACTCTGTCTTGATTCTTTGCATTGATTTTAAACGTGAGCATCATGAGCCTTTTTTGGCCTGACCGTGGGGAATTCGAACGGCTTGCTTGTCTCCACTGTGGAGAATTGGCCACTTAAAAAATGCCAATATCCGGGGATTTACCCCGGGGGAAATGGGCATTGAGTGACGCATTTAGATTACTTATGTGCATATTCAGATACTAGTGTGGAGAAGATGCCCGTAAGTAAGTCATATCAAGTAAGAAAATGACTGTCCTGTACACAGCAAATTCCCCGTGGAGGTGGCTATTATTGAAAATTGCATAACTTTTCAAATTGAGCCTGCGGTGATTACTGGTCAGCGGTTCCTTTTTTAAACAGTCGCAAATGTTAAGACAACAGTTCTTTAAACAATAAAGACAATGACATGGTTTTTCTAACGTTCTGATTTATGTAAACAGCCTGTAAATCATAATTGTTCCTTTAGCCTCGTTTTCATGTTCTGCATCAGGGTATCCGTATAAATAATAGATTTTTGGCATCTTCTTCTTCTTAGATTTCCCTAGACTTTTGATATGTTGTAGAGGACATATTTTTGGTTATAAAACTGTTAAGATACCTTCTGTTGCAATTAGTGATAGGTTGACCCTTTTTATTCGCTAAAATGCTTGGACTATTTTGATCATGGATAAGTTTGTGAGGTTTGTATCATTACACATATTAACATCTCTGATTTGATATCCGACATGTATGCGGCCCTGTTTTCCCAGTTTATACCTGAAGGACACAGTACACTTCTGGTAAGGTGTTCTGAGCTGGATCAACAGGCCCCAACAGGCAAAAAATATGATGCGCTGGTGCATCTGATAACAACTGAAGGTCGTTTGGAGTGTTCTGTGGAGGAACAAAAAAATTAAATATATTTAATATAAGCCAGCAATCTCGTACCCAGAGTCTACGGTCTCCTAGCCTGCGTAGCTGGCGGTCTTGTTGGCGCGCGAAGGCAAAATTCGTAAGCGGCAAAGCCGCGACAGCGAGCAGCACAGCCGCGACAGCGAGCGGCACAGCCGCGAGAGTCTGGGGCGGGAGGGTCTGCGGGAGGGTCTTCCAGACGCTCCCGCCCCAGACACTCGCTCGCAAAAGCGGCTCTTCGTCGCTTACGAATTTTGACTTCACGCGCCACCAAGACCGCCAGCTACGCAGGCTAACGGCCTCCTCTGTCAGCGGTTGGTCGTCGCCAGGTGGAACTCTGGTACTCATGTACATTGGGATTCAAACCGATGAACTCCGCAATACTGGTGCGTTGCTTTGTCAACTGAGCTATGAAGCCTTAATACCTGGGAGCATGTCAATTGTTTGTTCTTAAGGCTGGCTTTCACAAGCAACATATGCAGATGCAGTAACGTGTTGATCATTAGCAGCATTTGTTCTTACAAAAGGCACTAATGATCAACACATTACTGCTCTGCATATGCGCTTGCATTTATCCTTATGTCACTGGTGAAAACCAGGTGTAATATCCCGCATATGGAGTGGATGACATTATGCATACATCTGGTATATAATGTACAGTACCTTGTAATGAGAAGCCACATACAGAGCCATCAATCTTTGTAAGAAAACTTCAGACGCTTTGTGATATGAGAACAATGTGTCACGGTTGACATAATATCTGATGGACAGAGTTAAGAAAATATGGGCAGACCAGTGCAAATTTGTGAACTTTTACACATTCACGTACATGTGAAGTAAAAGATCTAGAAAACCATACATACATACACCTGTCTGTATTTTAATAAAATATTACTGTTTTAGTAGTTTGGGAGATAGAGCGGTTTTCAATAAAGTGTCGTAAGTAATCCAGAATTGCTTTGGTTTTTGCTTCACTACACGTACACTGTACTCTATGATTGGCTTAAAAAACTTGCACCACCTTCTCAATAGTCTGTTCACAGACCTTCTATTTTCCCGCGTTTGGCGT
The DNA here is from genome assembly GCA_029204205.1 of Desmophyllum pertusum. Lineage (NCBI taxonomy): Eukaryota > Metazoa > Cnidaria > Anthozoa > Scleractinia > Caryophylliidae > Desmophyllum > Desmophyllum pertusum. The sequence continues at coordinate 1,163,825 of MU825416.1, read as the reverse complement.
TTGCTTCACGTTCTGATTGTTGTGATTGGCCAGTGATTACTTTGGTTTTGGTTTTATGATTCATTTGAAAACTGCTCCTTTTTTGAATGGCCATGTCAACTTTCAAGGGGACCATTAGTTCACCAAAATATACTGCTACATGTTAACCTCTTTAAGTTTATTTATATTTAATTATGTATTAATGCCTTTGACTGTGAACAGCCCCTCTACTTTTTGCACTGAAATGGCCTGGCCATCACGTTCAATTGCAGAGCTAGGGGATAGGACAAAAACTCCCCACCCCCTGCTCCCATACTCAGAGTAGTTTTTGTCCTCTCCCCAGATTACACTCTCCAAATTAGTCAAGAGTCCGGCTTCACGATCAAACGTGATGGCCCAACGACTTCAGAAAAAAAAAAAATAGAAGAATTGATATAATTAATTTTGTTCACAGTCTATTAATGCCTCGACCAATATTGGTTTCAACAATGTTAAACTGAGTGTTAAAGCTGATTTTGAAACAATTTCTGTTTTTACAATAATTATTATTAACTACAATCTCATTCCCAGAGTCCTTGTTACCCTTATCCAGTGGCAGGAACGGCAACAAGGACCTCTGGGATAAAGCCTTCCGCCATGACAGGATTCTTGGACTTCGCATTCTACTACGCATGTGTTCGATTCCATGTTTGAACAACGCCCCCGGTTTTAGTGTGCATGCCATGTGGAATGCTTTATTCCAGAGGTCCTTGTTGCCCGCTCCTGCCGCTGGATAAGGGAAGCGAGGACTCTGGGAATGAGATTGTGTTAACTAAAGCTATTTTCATTATTTTGATGGCAGTAATTATTTTATTTAAAGCTATACAGGATACAAATCACAGTTTTCAGGCAGTGGACAACCAGAGGTGAGTTTCTGCACCACAGTGGCATCCAAACAGAGGAGATGGTTTAACCATCTCTCCACCTCATCCCCGGGAGCATAACGGATGGACTCATTCAGTGTTATCTCATGAAGGCTGCGGCCAAGCGGAGCAGAGCTGTTCCCTTTGTTGGTGGACCCGAGAGCTGTACTACTCTTTTCTCTCAGTTGCTGGATTAGTTTCAAGGAGAGCGATCGGCCGGTTCCTTCATATCTGAGTGGAAGAAAACAACATTAATTTACAATCTGACTTCTAGGGTAATCCTTGCTGATGTGATTGTTTACATGTACAATGTACATGTACATCTAAAAATTTAGAAAATCACCCGGTTTTTAAAAACAGATATCATAACTACATGTAGCATGAGCATGCAGAATAGAGTTACACTGTACTGTGCCAAGTTTGAAAGAAAACAGGTTAGAACCTAGATGTCAAATGATGCATTTGAAAGTTGCAACATTTACATGAATAGACGTTTGTATAACTGGGGGCAACCCTTGCTACATCCATCCAAACGTCTGTAAATTTGACAATGTTCAATTCAATATTCAATGTATTCACAGTTACTAAAAATAATGGCACAGTACATGTAGCTATTAATAATATTATCTAAGGTCTTTACTTGCATTGTGGGCCTACTGATCATGATGCTAGATAATTATACATATCTACAGTGTAGCGTCTTTGGACGCATTGCGGGCCTATTGATGCTAGATAATTATATGTATCTACATGTACAGTGTAGCTAGATCATTATCTTCACACGTTTTGCGATCCCATTGATGCTAGTAAATTGTTTATCGTACGTTTGCCTGACTAAATTAAATTAAATTTCAAAATGACTCTTTTTTACATAACATTGATCGATCTATCAAAAGAAAGCTGAAATGGGTTGAATAGACCACAAAAATGGATTTCAGGAGTTTTGATTAATGAAGATCACCCTATTGATGCCATGTTTCACCAAACTGCCAGCATATGAAAAGGGGAGGGAACAGAACAGAATGTGAGATACTTCTCAGCCTTACCCATTGACGGTTGATGACAAAAACACAAGGTACGGTCCCATGAGATCTTTGACAAGTGGAAGAGGAATGGCGGCAGCTTCATCGATGACCACTAACTCCGCCTGACCAAGTTTGTGGGCATCTGATGGGTGAATGTACTAAAGGGAAAGATCAAATTTCAGATTTTTATTATTTTAGTTATTAATTAACACTTAAGGGTAGTCAATAAGAGCACTGACACATCAATGTTGGGATTACAGACTGAGAGAAATATTGAAGTCACAATATAATAATTATTGCAAATCTGGGTATGTGTTTGTTTGTTTTTTGTTTGTTTTTTTACATGTACACATGTAGGCAGAGGCCTTATGTGCCATATGGCACGAAGTGGATAAGTGACACATGTAGGCAAGCGACTTTATACGTTCGTCGCAGGGACAATCGCAAGCAAATTTCACCAATGAATATACTGTGGCATTGATCTGCAGTTTGGCCAAGGCAAAACTGCTGCAAATACATGTAGGTCAACGATACAATGTAGTTTTCTGGCGGTATTGTATCTGACATGCCAGATACATGTATCGGCGATTTTGAATCGCTGGCAAAAATTAGCATTGCAGTAGCGAGCACACCTGGCAATTTTCACCAATCACTGTGATGAGCATATAAAATCACCACCTGGCTTTACACAACACCTACATGTATAACTACATGTATACAGGTACTTAAATCAATTTTACCTGGATTGTTTGTCTGTGTTCCCTGAAAAATGTTCACTCTTACAACTGCCTTGTTGAATTCTGGGTTTGGTTGACTGTACCAGCTCATAATCCAAATGTTCCTACAGAAAACAAAAATATATTATAATTATAATACATGTATGTGTATATTACTTGACAATGATGTGTGTATTACTAAACCCTGGGGAGGATGGTCAAGATGATGATGATGATGATGATGATGATGATGATGATGATGATGATGAGTAGCTTACACTACATTGTATGATGATGATGATGATGTGATGTGATGATGATGATGGCTGCGGCAGCAGCAGCGACAACAATGATGATGATGATGACTATAATCATGATTATTTTAAATAATTATAATTATTACAAACATACCAGCTCTGTTAATTCTAGCAACATACAGTATTGTACAAACCTGAAATTCTAGTGCATCAAATCCTTTAAAGACAAACTCAAACAACGTGTGTAAATTTTCTGGGCTTGGTGAAGTGACAAACATGTTTGAGTATCTACAAATGAAAGTAAAATAATAATTATTACACTTGAGTACAAATGTAGCCTGTGTGCAGGCATCTCCTATTTCCTTGCTTCTGCGTGAAGCAAGGAAATACCTGTAGGAGACATCTGCATGCAGGCTACAGTGTAGTACAAATGTAGCTGGAAACTGCACGGAAAATTAATGTGTTGTGAAGTCATCTTATACTCACAACAACTTGTCCCAAAATTTTGCAGTCTACAAAAATTGCTGAAAATTACAATTTGCTTAATAGATAGAAAGACACCAAATGAGGTTATGATAAATTAAAAAGGAATAAGAATAGTTTAGATTGGGGAAGATTGAGACGGATTACAAGAACAATAATAAAAATTATTATTAGCACCATCCATGATGAGTGACTCCTTTAAAATGCAGTGACATGAAAATGAATAAGAGTTTTGATATTAATTTTGATGAAAATACAAATTTACAAAATAATGCACATATGCAATGTACATGGAAGTTCACACGGGTCTGAATTTAAGGTCATTCCATCGAAATAGAACTTACAATAGATTTTCATTCAAATTTTGCCTATAATTGGTTGTTTATCTTATGGGAACTTAAATTTTGAAATAAAAAAAGGGGGGTCCCGGTATTCGTTTAGGAGCAGGCTGACCTTGTATATACCCCATAATTCCTTATAATATCAGCTTCCAGCAACGTTTTTATTAGCTAAGTTCACGTTTCCGGTGATTATTTATTATTCTGCAATAGAAATTAGTCTATATTTATTTTATAGAAAGAAGGTGATTACTAGACTCAAAATAAGAGAAAAAATTGATAGGTCACCGTCACCGTACTCGTTTACGAGAAAATGACGATTTATCTCTCTGGCGAGCTTAGCCGTAAAGGAAAAGCCGCCATTTTCTTTATGCGCGTGCGCTAATTACGTGTGAAATCATGCGCAGCAAGGATGCGCAATGCAATACTAAGGAATCACCTTAAAGATTTTCTTGGCCAAACAGCCATATATAATGATAGTTGCAAACATACCCGAATGCAACAGCAGAAGCTAATGACAGTCCCAAGGCAGCTGATTTTCCACGGCCACGAGCAGCAGTTAGGGTCACAGTACTCCTTAAGGTTTTCTCTGAAATTGCTTCAACAAACTTGAGGACTGCTTTGGCCTGGAAATGTTATAAAAGCAACTTTAAAATTATTAAGAAATACATTGTACATCAGCTCTCTTTGGCCATGAACAGACTGGGATAACATTTTTAATGTAATGATTTATCACAATTAAATTTCAGGGTATAATTATGTACAATTATGTACAATTATTGAAATGTACAATGTAGGTGAAAGTGGAAACAAAGCAAAGATGGCCCTTGAATGGAACCCACAGGGCAGGAGAAAGAGGTGGTGACCTGCTCAGATGTGGAGGCATTCTCCTTTGGCAGAAATACATAAAGGGGTGGCGAATGGTAATCCGAGACTTGCCGAGACGCCGAGACCCTAGTTTAAAAATCCGAGCCCGAGACTTAGAGCTGCAAAATCCGAGCCCGAGACGCAGTGATCCAAAACTCTGAGAAAATAGAGTATACAGTCAAGAAGCTGCATTTGCGAGATTCAAAATTCGAGACTCCGAGATCCTATTTCTGGCGAGCCCGAGATTCCGAGACGCTTTTTAAGCGCCGAGATTCCGAGACTCGGCTTAAATTTTTCGAGATTCGTTATTTTTTATAGACCATTCGCCACCCTACATAATGTACATCATGATGTAGTGTACAGGCCATGATATGGGCGACAGCCAAGAAAACAGTGCAGAACAGGATTACAATGTAGATGGAAGACCCTGCATGGTTTTGGACTTATGTTCTGCTTGGAAATAAGAAGATGAAGAGAGAGACTAGAGAGAGGGATGAAAATGGTAAAGGGCCAAAATAGACCACACTGCCAAATCCCGGATTCTGTAACATGAATCTACATTCTTTGTGCAAATCCATTGAAGGTTACACACAGCATTTTACCAGGTTTCCCTAACAATTTGCCGGTACCTATTTATGCTCATGGGTGGTGAGGCACTGTGAGAATATCTTGCCCAAGAACACAGACTGCTCTATCAATCTAGAGTCCAACGAACTAACCATTATACCGCTGCATCTCCTACAGCTGTACAGGGTAAAGAAAAATCAAAATCACCTGGTCAAGAGTACGGCAGCAGTTAACGATTGCTCCAACAGGTTGAGTGTCTTGTAATGATTCCTTTAAACTCTTCAGCTCAATTTCAGTCACAGTCATGGACTCTTCCTGTGGAAAGCAGAACCACATACAGATTTATATGATTTAAAAAGCCTTGCATTAATAATTAGTTGTTTAAATTTGTTCTCACTTTTTAAGCCAGCATGCACTTTACTGTGCATGGCAAGGTTAGAGCCAGGTACTTCTCCCTCCCTGTGACCGATCCCCTTCCACAGCATCCAGTATAACTACATGTATATTGGGTAGCTAGATGTGGAATAATTTAATTGCCAAGAGCAGTGAAGACACCAACTTACTGCATTCTACATGTACAGTTAATTGTTCTCCATGACAGTTTCAGATTTGTAATTCCATCGTATTACAAGTAACAAAGAACTTTTGGGAAACATGCTTTGAAAAAACAATAACTGGCTTTTATTGTCATGCACCACAACCGAATGTTTTTAATAAATAATTACCAGTATTACTGAACTGTTGAAGAATAGAGGCCCCCTCCACTAAAAGCCTTGAACCGCACCCCTAGAAGGTGGGGGGGGGGGGGGGGGGAGGGGGTTGGGTAGGGGATAACTTACCTTTGATTTTGGTGGTAACGCAGTAATTGTTAGAGTATGAGATGAAATGGGAAGAATGTTCAACTGATCATCAATAACCATACAGCTCTTGCACGAGGTCAGCGACAAAATGAATCTGTTAAAGGCAGAAAACAAAAACAGACATGTCATTGTGCCATAAACAAAACCAACTTTCACTGTATACTGGCAGTTAGGTAGTAGGGTGGTCATGAAGGATCTTTGTAAGATTTCTGCAAGATCTCTGAAGACCTTACACTCTTACAGGAGGATTATACAGGTAGGTACATGTACATTGTAATTACATCTTCATGGAGATCCTCAAGGATCTTTCAAAAATTTTCACCAAGTATTGAAAAAGTCAAGATAAAATTAGTTTCTCAACCAGCTACATGTAAATTGCAGTAGTATATTGTAGTCGAATAACAACAAACCTTTCGTTAAATCTTCCAACAACATCCTGGTGAGATTCTGTTCTGTATCTAGAATGTACATCCTGAAAAATCAAATCAAATTAAAACTCCATCAAAATAATAAATGTTTCAATCTGTATTCTACTGTAAGTTGTAAAACATGACACAATCAGTCAGTGCACGCAGAATCCAGCCCATAATAAAAATTAATACCATTAACAATACATACATGTACATGTACAGTCATGTACCACTTCCAGTAGATACAGCATAATTGTATCTAATTACAGTCAAACCGAGCTTGTAAGCGACCACCCAAAATGTCAAGCCTAGCTTTTGGTGCTACATGTATAGCTTACATGTACAGTATAAATGGGAGGTGGTCGCTTTTGAGAGGTCTGATCACAGGGGGTCTAAATTTTGATCCATGTATGTAAGTAAAAAGTTGTAAATATTAATGGGAACAAATTTAATCTGACAACATGTATCAGGGTTGTATGGTGTCTCATTACCCAATTTGCACCCGTAGTGAGATCGGATCATGTAACGTGGTCGCTTACAGGAGGTTAAAAACAATACAAAATTTCAAAACATCAGGATCAAAAGTGGTCACGGTTGCTTACGAGAGGTTGTCGCTTATGAGAGGTTCCGTTGTAGTGAGTTGACTGGCAAAATTTTGGTACACTGTAGTTTGGAAAAGTGGTCGCTTACGAAAGGTGGTCACTTACGGGAGGTGGTGCACAGGGAGGTTCTACTGTACTATTATAGGGCAACACAGAATAGTAGAGTGTTATAATCACTAAACATTGACACAAACCATTGCCATTGTATAAAGCTGTTTCAGAGAGGACACTGTTCTGAGCAGAAGAACAATCAAACCACCTCCCTCTACTGTCTCCACTGTCCTGGCCAATAGATTTGGCGTAAGGGCTTCAAAATCCTGTACAAAATTCAATGCACAAAATGTACAGACTGTATGAATAAGTTTTAAGTTTTTTATTCACTGCTAGTACTAATTTATATGGCATGTATAATGATCAATGAGCAACTCGATCAATAAATTTGTCAAAGCTTTGGTGCATTTTTTATCATTTTCTCCCAGGATTGGGCATCCACAGGACACCTGCATGATACCCTTCTGGCTAAAACTTAGGTTAGCCACCAGTTCAGAGACAATGCTCTTAATAAGCAATAATAAAGAAAAATTATTAATAAAAGTCAATTTAAAAGAAACCAAAGTATACATGCATGTACAATAATTTTATTTGAGTGTAACATTTAGATTTTCCTACCTGAAGGACACACATGCCGTACGTATTACCAAGAATCTTGTGTGTTTCAGCATAGTAACAGTATCGAATGTTAGTAGCAGAGATGAATAATTCAAATGGGTCATCCCTCTTTAGGTCCAGGGTTCCACTCTTTATTTTCTTTTGCAGCTGTTTCATGCGTTTCTTTCTGTGACTGAAGCACAACAAAAAACATCCATTGATCATTCACTGTATAACTACTGTACAATTGCACATACATGTACTACTGGGCTAATAATACACAGTAGCTGCAAGAAAGGTAAAGCTGCACTCAGGCTAAACTGTCCCACGACGACTGCCAGACCTAATATCCAGGTTTCTGTAGCATGAAGATGACTAGGAGTATTGTTACACCCCCCATCCCCCTCCCCCCCCCCCCCCCCCCCCCCCGCTGGGTGGAATGCTAGTCCGTTATGCAGTATCAGGTGATGTCTCAAAGCACGTACCTACTAAATCCCAGTTCCTTCTTATAACACCACAGAACCGAGGGTCTTGCTCTGACTGTTGCCTTAGACAGCATGTGATGAAGAATGACAACCTAAATGAGCAATGTGATTAGAAACTTATAGGCCTATATGTAAATAATTAGTTGCTGCAATGATTATGAATAATGGGCAACACGGAAATTTAGCCCTTCCAACATCTCACAGGGTTTATTGCACCAGTAAAGAAAATATGGGGTCTACTGTTGTGTAACACAGTAAATTTGCAGTGTCTACAGTGTGCACTGTGCATTTTGTGATGAACAATGAAATATCAGTGTTTGTGTAGGTCATCAACCGATTTCAAGAGGCCTCAGAGGTTTTAGCTGGGCTGTTTCTGTTACATAATCAAATGTATGATTCATTTCATACAGTATGTTTAAAAGGCATAAGCAAAAGTTGACCAATCGCCCTAAATCCAGCCACATGTTTTTATATTACGATCTTATAAAATTCAGTGACAATTACACGAGGAAGACGAACAAAATGAAACCTAACGGATATTGTAATACTTACTTGATCTTTTCCTTTGTCGCCCACCACCACAACCAGTGATCTTTGTTTCTTTTGGACGCCATTTTCGATCAAAACACGAATGCGATTATCTACTTTCTTGAGCACCATTTTGAATTTTGTTCCACGTGTTGCAAGAACTGCGTCATGTATGTATACACGAACTGTGGCCAGTATTACATGTAAAGTAAGAGAGAGCATTCGCGGTGGCTTACATGACGTCTGAATGAAAATTGGTATTTTTGGCCAGCGGAATCTTTTGAAAACGTGAATTGCAAAGTTAATTTTTTCAGGCAAAAACTCTGAAAATAGATCGAAATGGAGCCCATATTACCGGCTTTTATTGATGTTGGAGAACAAGATCAGGTACGTTTGTAATGTAGTGATCTGTAGATCTCATTTGGGACAATTCTGACTTGTTTTTGATAGTTGATTCGTTGGTAAAAGAACAACTGTGTTAGTCACGTGTACTGAAGCACCGGCAGATTGGAGTTCCATTTAATAATTTTATCTCTTTTTTTTGCTTCATTCTCACATAATGCCACAAAAATATTCAGAAATACTTATGATTGGAGGAAATCCATCGATCAATCAACCCACATGTACTTATAAAGTCACTAAAGTAAACGCTTTTATTAAAATTCTGTTTGATCTGCCTCAGTGTGTATGCGCTGTACACGTACGTACGTGTATTAATAAAGCTTAAGTTTATGTACGTACACAATTGCTGAAGAAATTGATAAAAATCGATATCAATCCCCAGTAGTATGATGTACAGTCACTAATAATTACAGACATATCTGTGGGCCCTATACACATGTATATATGGTGTTCATATGAATGGAGTTTGACTGTAACAATAATTGTAGCAGACGGCTGATTACAATTTCTAAAGCCAGCAACACACTACACTGTAGGTGATTTTATATGCTTGTCGCGCAATGCCTAAAATCACCAGGTGTGCCCGCTGTCCAACAGCCGGCGACATGTCAGATATTGGTAATTAAATTGCCGATGATCCCGTAGCCTGCGAACGCAGACGTAATTTTCTTCTCGGTAGGTGAAACGAGAGCCCGAGAAAACTGGCTGCTCTCACAGGCTAGCGATCCCGCAGCAATTGTCTAGTGTGCCCACAACTGTGATTGAAACTGAGAATCACCAACTTATTCAACCAATCAGATTTTCCGATTTCATTGCATGACTTTTCAAAATGGCGGACAAGAGTGCAAATCACCAGACTGAATTGTAGTGGGCAGCGACAAAATTATTTTGTGATTTTTGCTGGTGATCAAATTTGCCAAAAGAGAGTGGTAACTCGCCTAGTTTGTCACTGGCCTACATTGTATATATAGATCTAAGTAAATATTTCAATAATTGAAATATTATTGAAATGTTATTGGCTTATTGTATAATTTATTATTATAGTTATAATAAATTAAGTTATATTATGTATTGTTTCAATTAGGCACAAGAGATCAGAGGCTATCTAAAATCCTGTGGTGCAGATATAAAAGAAGAGAGTTCATCTCCATTACATGAAGATTTAGAACAGTTGTTGTCAGCATGTGACATAAATTTTAAGACTGAATCAGGTATGTCACATTATAACAAGAAAAATTGAATAGTCAATAATATTAAGAAATAAAACTACACCTCTACATGTACATGTACATGTATGTGTGCACACAGACTGGCAGTAAAAAAATAACCCTGTTGTTGTCAATATGGACACCAAAGGAACAGATCTGACTGTCCACATTACAGTGAAGATGACGCTACCGCGTTGCCACTCGACAAAGTTTTTGATTAATTTTTGACATATTTTTGACAACTGTGATGGGTTCTGTTTTGTGGCGCCACATTTGAACTAGACTAGGAACTAAAAACCATTTAAATTTCACGACTCTGCCTCCAACACTCCTTGGATTTTGATTGATCAAGTCAAACGGAAACCCATCCGAAAGTCATCAAAAAGTTGTCAAAAAGATGTCAAAAATTAATCAAAAACTAGTAGCGTCATCTTCACTGTAATATCAGATCGGGTTTGCTCCACCATAGTAAAAGGCTATTCTTCAACTCTTGAGCAACCTAAGCAGACTTTGTTTAATGTGCGGTATAGAGATTCTGGCATACAAAAAAATTTAGAAAATTTAGAAACTTGTGCATGCACGTGCACGTGGCATACTCTGTACTGCATTCTGATCCGTAAGTAACTTTACCAGTATGTGACCTTTTTTCTTAGTTTTATATGAAAATACAATCATACTAATCATTGAGTTAAATAAAGTTGTTGTTATTGTAGCACTACAGTACAGTGGAACCCCGCCTTACGGCCACCTCGTTAATATTACAGCCACTTTATTTTGGCCCGAACAAAAGCTCGGTCAGTCATTGTTCTTATTTAAAGAACCCCTTTAATACGGCCACCCCATTATTCCGGCCAGTTTTCTTTGGCCCATAGGTGTCCGTATTACGAGGTTCCACTGTACATGTAAATGTACATTGTATAATAAATAATTATATTTTGTTTCCTTTGAAGAATTTGAAGGTGTCATGAACAGCCTTCTTTCCCTAATATTGGTGGTGACAGAAAAAAGAGATGAATTAATCAAGAAATTTTGTGACAAAGTGGCTGAAATGAGCTCAGAGGAAGACACATCATCGAGTAAACTCAGAATGTAAGTTGATTGATGCATGTATCACGGCTTAAAGAAGGTACATCACAGATTGACGATCTTGAAAAATCTGGCCTAACATTAAGATTTTCAAGACTACATGTATCATTTTGTAATCAGACTGCTTGATTTAGTCATTGTCATAGTTATTTTACAGAATACAATCAGACATTCTGAAGGAGGGTCGTGAGGTTATACATGTACCTACATGTACACGTACATGTATTACTGAAAATGATCCACCTTCTCAGAATCACACATACATGTACACACATGTTCAGGCCAGCTGGCCACAAACACCGGGAACTTAACAGAATGGTGTACATCCCCTGTCAGGAAAGGCCAACATCTTAAAGTCCCTGCCTAAGGACGCAATCATCTGAGCTGAGACAAGTTTCTTAATGCGCAGCAACTCTCTCCTCGGCACTGAGACTTCTTTAGTATTTGCTTCAAACCCACTTTCCAGACAGAACATGCATATGGGGGATTGCGGAGAGGGAATTATAAAGTGCACCGTGGACGACAGGAAGTCGAGAGAAGAAGAGAAGTGAAGCTACGTACTGTGTTTTCCCCCTGCCCATCGCCCCCACACACGTCCCTCTCTCTGCCTCCCTTATACATGTAACTCCCCCTGGGTGCCTTTGATCTCACCAGTTTTGTGATCCGGCCAAGATTTGAACCCATTGTGTATCCAACGTACTAAAACTATTTTGTACATCACAAAAAAACTTGATATTGCCATTAAGCTCCTTTGAATAGTTTATAAAGGTAATGGTAGTAAAATTACTTACAATACTGACACATTTATGTTCATTCTGTATCATTTGCATGACTAGACTCAGCATTATGTTGAACTGGCTTCATGAGAGAGATCCTGTCAGATATGATGTTTACTGCACACAAATAAAGGTGGCTGGCAAGGCTGGTTTGATTGAACAAATTGCTGTATCTTTGGATCAGGTAGGGATCATTGAAAAATGTTCACTAATGTTATACATAAAATTAATACATGTACATTGTAGTTACCTTGTAGATGGGAGCTGTATCAATGGGGTTCAATTGTACATGTAACTATGAAACCATTTTATTAGTATACCAATCTGGTTAATTCTGATTTACTTGTATGCCAGATTGCTTGAATAACCTTTTGGAATTGTATGTGGTACATGACTTTGTATGTAGTTTTATAACATGAACTCTTAACTTTTTTCTACATTATAAAAGGTTAAGTCCTGGTTGAAGATGTGGGAAGTTGATGGTGAGAAGGCCAGAAAAATATATAGATTGCTTTACGATGCCCTGAAGGAGGAGGATAAACAAAGGTGAGCAGGGTGGATACAGGAAATTCAGTAACAGGGGGCCGTGTCAGTTGCAGTAAGAGCGCAACCTCATGCCATAAGTGTGATGTCATAAGGAGTGTTGGAGCATGCAACTACTGTAGTAGTACTGATACCCCCTCGGCCCCTGTATGCCATGCTAGCCTGAGTGTAACAGGTCCTCCTTAGACTACGAACAGTCCCTCGTTTTTCTCAGGGATAGCCAAGTGGGAGAGCATGTGAGCGCATGCAAAAATCACCTCCGACGAGGAGACATGACACATCTTCTCGTGGGAAGTGATTTTCACACATGCTCTCCCACTCAACTATCCCTGAGAAAAGGAGGGACTGCTAATAGTCTACATGTAGCTCCCCCTTCAAGTGACATAGTAAACAATCCAGAAATGGATTTCACTGAAACATCTTGCTCTAGTTAATATTTTCTCGTGCTGTTTAGAATGTTTATAAGTGCATTAACTTGAAATCTCCATTCCCCTCTTTATATACAGTGAAGAAGCAACTAAGGTAATGGTCGAGCTTCTCAGGACATATTCCGACAAAAACGCATCAGAAGTCAAAGATGATGCCAAGGAGTGCGTTGTGAGCCTTTTGGGAAGACCAAACATCCTGATAATGGACTTCCTGCTCACACTCCCGCCAGTCGCTGCTCTGCAGGGAGAACCTATTTATCAGGTACATAACATAGAAAACCTAAGGCTCCATTGCCAGCTGCTGTTCGGAAAATAAGCCCAAAAATGAATGAAGACCGGACTTGAGAGAGCGGCGGAAATCGAGCCTAGATGAAAACCTTGGTAATAAAATTAGCAGTGAATAGTGACAGTGTATACATGTATATTTTGTTATCCAGTCCAGCACCTTAAAATAACTGGAATCTGTGACTAAGGGAAATCTCCCCACCACAAAAGACACTTATTACTATCAAACCTCCGCTGACGGCCACCTCTCTACAACAGTCAGGATTTTATGTCCCGACCGTGCACCGGTCGATATTCTTTATTCTTATTTAAACCTCCCTACAATGGCCACCTATCTGAAATGGTCAGGATTTTATTTCCCGACTGTGTGCCGATTGTGTGAGTGATATATATCATACTCTTATTGAAACCTCTCTACAATGGCCACCTCTCTACAACAGCCACGATTTCTCATCTCGACTGTGCGCCGATCACTTAACCTCTCTACAATGACCACCTCTCTACAATGACCACCTCTCTACAACAGCCAGGATTTTACGTCCTGGCTGTGTGCTGTTCCATATACAGCTCACGTCACTTTCATAACTGCACCTCATTCTTTTTAAACCTCCCTACAACGGCCACCTCTCTACAATGGCCAGTTAATCCTTCCCCAGGGTGGCCGTTGTAGAGAGGTTCAACTATAGTTTTTTTTATTCCCTGTAGCTTCTTACCATCTTTGTGTCTGGAAGACTGGCTGACTACCTGGAATTCTACGAAAAGAACAAAGATTTTGTGGATTCTTGTGGTAAGATCCCCAAGTTTATTCTTTTTATTCCTTTTGCGCTCAAGCTCAAAGTAAACTCTTGGGTTCTAACTCAAAAATCGTCCCCCAGGGATTGCATATCTTTGGGCCATTGACAATGCCGGTCGCTTCGCCTACAAGTCAACTAACCCATACTGAAGTCACTGAATAGCATGTAAAAGAGGTCTAAAGACACTGGAATAATCCTTGTTCTAAAAGCATGTTGTTATGTGTAGGCAAGTTAGTTAACTTGTGGACGAAGCGACCGACATTCACCATTGACTTCCAGAGGCATTTTTCGAACTGCATGTACAATTACATATCAATAACACGAGAACTCTGATGTTGAAAACCCCACTAACGATTGCATTTTACACTGGTGTGAATCATGTGGTAAGACATCTAAGTTGTTGACTTTTGTTTTTTCCAGGTTTATCTCATGAGAACAATCTTCAGAAAATGCGCGTTTTAACATTCATGTCGCTTGGTGAAGCAAAGTCAGAAGTTAAGTTTGATGATATGTGCAAGGAGCTTAATATTGGTTTGGATGAAATTGAGGACTTTGTTATCGAAGGTACGTATATACTTACTTTGAAAAGCAGTATTAGAGCGGTTGTGAAACCAAAGCCAAATCAATAATTATTACAATGGCCAATCACAACAAACGTAAACAACATAATGAACCACTTAGAACTCTGAAGTATATACACGTACCGGCGCCAAGCGCGGGAAAACGCGTGTGACCAAGTCGCGAGTGGTTTTGGTTTTGCATCTGATTGGTTGAGAAGGTGGCGCGATTTTTTAACCAATCACAGAGCATAGTAAAGCAAAACCAAAAAAGCAATTCCAGATGCATAGCGTTCAACACTTATTGCAAACCGCTCTATTCAGTTACGACCTGGAGAGGGCATCCATTGGATTCAGGGTAGCACAGGCTTCTCTGTTAGACATTTTCATATGCTTACATCTTTTCTCTTCTTTCTTGTTTGTCAGCACTTCGCTCAAAACTCATTCGTACGAGGATAGACCAAGTCAACAAGAAAGTCATCATCAGGTAAAGTAACTCCTACAGGAACATTAATTTTGGGACCCTTCTAATAATTATATTTGCAGGAATCAAAAGAAAATTGCCGGTAATCGGGAGACTCGAAAAATTTACAGGGAAAATAGCAATAATATATCAGGAAATTGCAAAAAAATTCTGGAACATCACACATAATTTTGAATGCTAAGAACTTTCACTACATGCATATGGTACTGCTCATAAGCAATTTCACTTTCAGTGTATAGTAAACATTTTCTCTGATTGCTCTTTGGAGGTAGGGATGGGTTCTGGTTTAAAATTTCATTATCGTAAGGGAAGCGGGCTTAAATTATCAGTGACAACATTTTCACAGTGAAGAGCGCCCTTAACTGTTGCCACTCGACAAAGTTTTTGACAACTTTTTGACATTTTTGAAACCTTTCTGCATGATGGTTTTCGTTTCAACTGGCCAATTAAAATGCAAGAACTTTGAGAGTCGGAGTTGTCAAGCTCCACGTTCGCGTTCTGACAATTGACATCTCCGCCTCCCACAGTTCTTGCAATTTGATTTGCTAGTTTAAATGGAAGCTATCAGAAAGTTTCCAAAAAGTTGTCAAAAATTAATCAAAAACTTTGTCGAGTGGTAACGGTAGGGTCAACCTACTTTTCTCCCCCCTCCCCCACCGTTTCGACTTTCCCTCGCCCACACTAGCTGCCCCTGGGTCTCCAATGATGCGATATTGCGCTCTTGTAATTGACCCTCATGTAATTTTTTTTTTTTGGCAGCTCTGCGACACATCGAACATTTGGCAACAACCAGTGGCAAAAGTTGCGAGATCGCTTGGAAGAATGGCGACAGAGTTTGCAGAGTGTTCGCACCAGTCTACAGACTGTTGTTCCTACTGTAGATGTCTAGTTCATTCCAATAAACTTATACTGTTCCACATAGTTATTGTCTGGTTGTTCACTGTAATGCAAGACCTTCCCACGCTTTCTGCTGTCATCTTGGTTGGAATGGGGGGCGGGGGGACACTGCAACTTTATGGTACTTTGTAGCCTGAGGGCGCGCGCTTTACTACTTACCGTTGATGCAATGACAAGCAGTTCGGTGCGTCATTTATAACATTAACTGAAACTGAAACGAAAACAAAATGACATGACTTTTTTAATTTTAGTCTTACAAGCAGCATGTGATATTTGGGTTGTCCTCTTAAAAAGGAGTGTTTGAAGGTCGCACCTAAGCTTCCCGCCAGGACTTGCCCCAAGTCGATCGTTTCGATTCTTATGACCACAATGGTTTATTTGAGGGAAGCGCGAGGCTTAAAATCATCTCATGCGTGAAGCGCCAGTCAAAATGGCTGGCTGGTAAACGAACGCTGATGCATGGTTCCTCTTTATCCACCATTTCACTTCGCACCCCAGGACGGTTTTTTCTTAACGAAGAGATTCAGGAATTCGTTTTCTTCCTCGACTGCACTTCTGAACTCCTCGTTCAGTCATAAAAAACGTTAGGTCACGTAACCCATGATGGGATGGCATTTCACTCTTCCTTGCTCGCGTGTCTAAGTCAGTCAGTAGGGAGAACAAGTGCCGTGTTTAGCACGCGAAGAGTTTCATTCCAATCAAGAAACAGAGAGGACTCGAACTCGGACTCGTTTTGAAAAAGAGGCAACTCGTCGATACTCAATAGAACTCGTTTTCCCCGTGTAACTATCGTGAAAGTTTTGGAGAACATCATTGAAACACTCGCCTGCGGCTCGTGTTTCCACAGCCCAAGAAAGGTGGTGTAGCATACATAACGTAGTTAGTGATGAACAGGTGATATCGGGTTGTGGTTTCATGGAAATTTCTAGCATTCCCAAAGGAGTTTTTCATCGATCAGTACTTAGAATAACAATGAATTTGGGTAAGGATAACGGCCACCTTTAACATCAGTGAAGAATCAGCCCGAAATATGGCTAGCAGCGCCGATCAAGCAATAGTACAAGATGTCACACAGAGTGATGGAAGTGAGCTACTGGCATCGCCGACTTTTGAGGTTTGTATAAAACTTGTTTTGGTTTACTACGATAGACTTGAGGTAAATAACAAAGCTGTATTCATAACACAGCTGATGCATCGTCAGGAAAACTCGATGAATTCGATTCTGGCCGCTACACATGAGTTTAGATGCCCTTGACGCGATTGAGCAGGACTTTCGGATAAGATTTATCGAACTACAATAGCTTAGAACTATATTGTTTTACAACCTCGTGGATCAACATTTTAAAACACTTTATTCGTAAATAGTTTAGTCCTGTTTCTTCTAGACAATGAAGTCTCAAACAACTGAGAAAATCAAAAGCTTTTGATGCCCTCGTAACGATCAATAATCATGCTATCATAATTTGCCTTTCATGAGTTACAGTTTGAGTGTGATCACAGGCAAGCCTTTAATTTAATACACTTCGTCGTAAATATCTATGCATGATTATTCATAATTAATTTTAGATGCTTTGTATAAATTAGTGATGTTTGAATTCGTTTTCGCGGTTATACAAAATTGTTCCTTGATTTAATGAAATAAACATCTTAAAGTTTATTCCAAGAATTTACAGTAGCACTACTAGACTGTGCTTAAATTGTGGACACTGTAAATGAACAAACAAATATTGCAAATAGAACATAAACAACATATACATGTATAGGAGGCTAATTTATAACCAGTTGGCTACAGTGGAACCCTGATATACATTGTAACGATATAACAAACCCCTTTATAACAAAGTCCCGGTATTCCGAACGATATTCTTTGGCCCGGCCAGAGTGTGGTAAAATGTACGGAACAAAACCCAATATTACGAGCCCCGGTATAACGAAATCCCTGTTAAGGCCCGTTTACACAGGTTATTTTTTATGCGATTTTTGTCACGCTCTTCAATGCACTTTTGTTGCGCTCGAAGCCTGCGATGAAAATTGCAAAGTGTAAACTACATGTAGCGGCGATTTCAGTGAGATTTGTTGCCGCGATATTATGCCGCGACAAATCGCCGCCACTTTATGAGCTGGAGTGCCACAACAACAGTTACATTGGAGAGCACAACAAAAATCATTTTGATCAATCAAAAATCGTCTGTGAATAATGAACACAATCCAGAAGACCAAACTTAAAAATATCTACCCCAATGTGTCAAATAAAAATTTAATGTCATCACGCGCCTGAAGTTGAATGCGAAATTGATCAACAGAGATGGAAACCCTTTAATCCTATTATATTCCATTGTAAAAGACTGTAAGTTTTTTGTCAACAGCTCATTATGCGTGGTGCAATGTAACATGTTTTTAAATTTTAAGCCAAAATAATAAAAAATTATTATTATTAACCAAACCCCGATATAACAAAGATTTTGGTCGTTTTTCCTTAAATTTGTTAAAACCTAACAGGGTTTGGTTTATATATGAAATTTTTGCTTACCATGGAGGGGGCCGGGTTGGGTGATATTTTGAACACACTCCAAGTGATTTTGCCTATCCCCGTCCCCCCCCCCACACCACACCATGCCCTAATAAATGAAAGCCCCTTACATATACTGTAGGTCCCCATTCTATTTAAATTAATGGCTTTCTGCTTTGTTGTTAATTCTCAGATGGCCCAGCATACGGATAAGGTTAAACACAAGGTCCACATCCAAAAGAAGAATGGCAGATACTATTTCCAGCATCCCTACGCTAGACTGTTTGTGGCATACTTTGTTATTTTCTGTAACTTTTTAATCTATGCCGAGGATCCTGTGTCGCACAGCAGGGCAAACTGCACCATTCCTCTTGTTGGGAATGACTTTGCCTTTGTGACGTACAGGTACAGAATGGGTCTTATGCTGCTGTACAGTGTAGGGTCATTGTGTCATGTTCTTAGATGAACACTTTACTCAAGAGTTGACTATAAATGGCACAGGGAGGATTGGAACTAATGGGATATTTGTCATTTCTCCTATGTACATTGTACTTTGAGGTGATTCTGTGTTACAGAGGTGGCTCCACTTTATCAAGAGAGGTGTCCACTTTTAGAGGGGTATCCATTTTAGAGAGATGTATGGGGTGGCCACTTTAGAGGGGTGTGTCCATTTTAGAGAGGTGTCTACTTTAGAGGGGTTAATGTTCACTTTAGAGGGGTGTGTCCACTTTAGAGGAGTGTCCATTTTAGAGAAGTGTCCACTTTAGAGGAGTGTCCACTTTAGAGGGGTGTGTCCACTTCGGAGGTGCGTCCACTAAAGAGGGGTGTTCATTTTAGAGAGGTGTCCACTTTAGAGGGGTGTGTCCACTTTAGATGGGTGTCCATTTTAGAGAGGTATCCATTTTAGAGAAGTATCCACTTTAGAGGGTGGCCATTTACAATGTAAGAGGAGTGTCCATTTTAGAGAGGTGTCCACTTTAGAGGGGTGACCATTTTAGAGAGGTGTCCACTTTAGTAGGGTGTTCACTTTAAAGAGGTGCCTGCTTAGAGGGTCTCTACTATTCAGAGAGATGTTTGTTTATTTTACAGCATTCACTGTGTTTGTTTTTTCTGCATGCTAGATATCCCCCAGGAGGATGGTCTGTTCTGAAAGTTTTATTGTGGCTCATTGCTATTGTAGTTGGAATGCTGGTGGGCAAATTCTTTTTTCACAAACTGGTTTTGAACCGATGGATGAGGCTGTCGATGTTCGGCCGTAACAGTGGCTCGTGGATGGTGATGTTTCTGGCGACTTTAGTGTCATTATTTATTTTCTCCTTCGTCTACAATGGATTCTTGAGTCTCGGAGGAGACACACTATCTCTGTATCAAGTAACCACCTACCTGGGACTACAGAATGATAGCTTCATGAAGGCCGCAGGGCTAGGGACATGGATGGGTGATTTTATTACAGCGTGGATGGTTACGGACATGATGCTTCAGGTAAAGTGGATTTGTACATGTAAAGCCTGGACCTAAAAAGATAGACTATGAGTAGCCCCACTTTCCTTACACTGTACATGTACAGTAGTTCATTGAGCAAGGAGAAAAATAAAGTTTCCATGTGGCCATTCTTTTACTTCACTTTATTTTGCTTCCCGCTCGACAGACCAAGGGAAAGATGGACTTGTACTTGTAGTCTACGTGTACTAAAAAGAATGAAAGTTAACAAGAGTTCAAACTACATGTACTGTACATTCGAAAAGTGGATACCCTCAAGAAGCAGAAAAAGTGTCTGCAACTGGAGCTGGTCGTTTACGGAAAAATTAATGTGCAAATACAGAGTTTGTATGATCTTGAGTTCAAACAGGGTTTTGTCAAGGCAGCCATAACATAAGTAGAGCTGTCTGCTTACGAGAGTGTCCTTCAACTATATTTCAGTCTTTCTGTAGGCCTGCAACTCTCATGCGCTCTTGGCGACTCTCGTTGAGCCCAACTGCACTCTTGTGCTCTCTCATTGAATTTGAACCTGCTCAAATTTTTCTTGAGTTTTCAAGTCATTTCCTCTCATTTGGACCAGACTGATGATACTCTACTCTATGAGTGTTAAAGTAAATTCTTGATCCTTCAACTCTCGGCAACTCTTGTTATTGGTTGACCTGCGGTAATGCAGGGCGCAATGGTGTCAATGATGCAACTGAATTGTTTTTTGTAGAATTTTATATTCAAAGCTACTGATCATGCTCAAGAGATGTCGTCATGTAAATGTGTTGGGAAGCCTGCAGTCACATGACTTTTCAGTTTCACATGTGTGATTTTGCAGTACATTTGTTTGTACATGTACATTGTATGGCCATTCCAGATGTACTCCAAAGGGCCGGGGTGGGGGGAGGGAGTGGGGGATTTGTATTATGTACTATGCATGCCTACTTACATGTACTACAATGTAATTGAAGCTGGTTTTTTGTAACTTGTTTTTCAGGACAAGCTCTACCCAGACTGGAACAAACGTTTAAGAAAGTTTTGGAAAACTGGGTACACGCGCATTTATCTGTTCTGGATAGTGCTGGTGATTACCACTGCAGTTGTTGCTACGGGAATAATAACTAACTTTGTCAAGTGGGATACCCTGAATAGAGACTTTGTCTCCACCAATGAGCTGTCTCGAGCCTTCCTGGCATCTTTTATCCTTGTTATGGACTTACTGATTGTTATGCAGGTTAGTTTAACAAATAAAGATGCCAAAATCATGTGTTATACTGTCATATTATTATTATAATAATTTATTATTAAAACGTGATGAGCATTTGAGAACATAAGAGAAATGTAGAAAACACAAACCACAGGCGATTGTTTTCAAATAACAAGTTATATGAAAGTGCTAAAAGGGTGTTTTGGTGTTTTGGGGTGGTAAGGGTGTTTTGACAAGTTCTATGGTTGCTATGGTAATCATGACTTGTTCACTAATAATTGGTGGTAATATCAATCCATCAAAGCCAAAGGGCTGTAAACTGAATGAAAACTGTAAAACTGTAAAAAAAAATGAAAATACATTCAGATGAAAGTATCAATGTTACAGTAACAACATCTGCCAATCACCAATGAACTGTTGTTATTGTAATTTATTATTTTTTACATTTTTTGTAGGACTGGGAATTCCCTCACTTTTCAGGGAACATGGATATCAAACTCCCTGGTGTAGACACTGCCTCCTTTTACTTCCGCTTGCCTCGCTTTTTGAAGAAAGAAAACTGGAGTGTGCACATCACCGGCAAATGGTTCAATTATGGCATAATCATGCTGGTCATCATACTGGACTTAAACATGTGGAAAACCAGATCTTTTATAGTCCTTTCGTGTTTGGCCAGTACACAAGTTCTGAGGGATACATCTACTCTGTCCTGGATGCGAATGAGCTGCAATCTGCAAACGAAACCACTCTGTCATACGAATGGAGATCTAGCCACATTAACCCGGCCACAAACCAAAGCTTCACGACAACAGATCCTCACATGAATTCCAAATACCTCGGGTTTGCTTTAGCGTTGAAAGGAATTGCATTTATTCCCTCTATTGCCGCGTTCTTGATCTTTGGTTTTCTAGTTTGGCGCTATGGTCGAGAGGAATTTGTCGTGACAAAGGTCATCGAAGATGTGGATAAAGTTGATGGTGTTGTCGTTGAAGAAATGGATTTGGAGGTGGAATCGGTTGAAGAAGTTTCTCACCAAAAACCAACCGCATCTAATGAAGGGGACTTGTCAGAGCTCCCATCTGACGGAACACCGGTACTTCTGAAAATTCAACAAATTACTTATGTATGAAAGTTTTCAAATCTCTGCCAACTTACTGTAAGTAACACAGCTCTACAATGTCTTTAGAAACAAAAAATTACCCACGAGTGTCCAAACAGGTTCTTTTTTAGAACGAAATGTAACAGGAAAATGATCAAGTATTGATCATTAGTTAACTTTAGCATCAAGTTACTTATTAACACTAGAAAACAGTAAACTTTCAGTGAGAAAAAGTATGGCATTCTGTTATCAAAGGCATCCATTAACCCTTTCACTCTCTGTCATTTAATGCGATTCAAACTTTTTAAGTCTGTGGATGAAACCCTACTGTGTGACCATTCAAATGAAAGCTATTGAGCAGTTCTTTCATATGATGCTGTTCGTTTTTTCAATATTTTGAAACATGAAATTTGGATTTGATTATATTATCGTTCATATGCATTTAAAGGGACTTATATAGTGCATGCAAAGCCTCAGATAAAAGATTCGCTGTGATTTTAAAATGTCTTTAAAAACGCTTTTAGTAATTTACTAAAGTGACCTGACTCGAGAGGATGATTTAAGAGAAGGATTCCCCATGCCCCTTGATAATTTTTTGAAATCTGTAATATTATAGTTTTGTGCCATGCTGTGAAAGTTATTTTTATTTCCTTCTGATCGAGGCTCTGGGATTGTGTTACTCGAACTGACCAATCAGGTAGCGCTCTTAAAATAGTTCGGCTATGGACTGAAAATTAAAAATACAGTGAACTCTCTCTCAGGCGGACACCCTAAGGACCAGCTCTAGCTGTCCGCCTTAAAGAGGTGTCCGCCTTGAGAGAGTTTTGTTACAGAAAAATAAGAGAAACTTGAAAAATATCATTGGAAGAGACCCATGTATGATGGAATGCTTCTCTTAGATCATCCTCTCTTGACTGACTATATTAACATTAATATTGGATAATTTTAATAGCAATTATATATTTATTTATTTTGTTGTATTTGCTGTTGATATTTTTATGCTACAAGACGTCTTTCCATTTTAAAGCTTACTTTTTACAATACGTTTTCTTGTAGACTTTCTAGCTACAGGTGTAAGCCTTACGAGACGAACTTGTAGAGGACAGATATCGTTTAACCTTCCATAACTCACGCAGTGATTGAAAATGTTTTATTAGGTTTTGCTAATAATTATTAGAGCGATTTTCAATTGAGTGTCGAAAGTCATCGCTGCTTATCGGTTTTGCTTTACTACGCTCTGTGATTGGTTTACAAAACTCGCGCCATCAACTCAACCAATCAGATGCGAAACCAAAACCAATCGCGACTTGGTCACACGCGTTTTCCCGCGCTTGGCGCTGGTTACGTTTATTTGCTTCGAGCTATCATTAGTTCATTGTGTTGTTTAGATTTGTTGTGATTGGCCATTGTAATTGCTTTTGTTGGTTTTACGACACTCAATTGACAACCGCTCTATAGTGTAACCGTGATGTTTGTGAAAGAGGTATTAGGCAATAATTTTTTTATAAACTGAAATAAACAAGATACTACGCGCGCTCAAAACCATTTACCATAACTCTATGGAAACATAGAAAATTGCTTCGTGCTTTTATTTCATAAAAACAATAAGAAAACGTTTTCCCTGTGTTTCCATAGAGTTATGGTAACTCTCGTGAAAGTTTGGGAGAACTCCAAATTGCTGTGGAAACACAAGTCGCAGGCGAGTGTTTCCACAGCATTTCTTGTTCTCCGAAACTTCACTCGTGTTAAAACTCTATGGAAACACACGGAAAACGTTTTCTATTTGCTATATATTAACCGGAGCTCTTTGGAATAAAATATGTTACATCTTAAATGGTGATGTTCCCATGTTTTGATCACAGGGTTCCTATGCACCTTGAAACTCCTTGAATTTCCCGAGGTGTCCACGGTTCGTTTTTGTGGTCCTTGAGTCCATTCAGGGAACCGGTTCAATTTTCCAGTTTTATTTGACATCTGCAGCAGTTTGGATAAATTTGTACTCATGGGGTCAATTACGGCCAATTGTTTAATTTACAAGTTGGCCGATAAACTGTTTGAGAAGGCACAAAAAAGCAATGAAAATGTATGTTTTTCCAGCTGGGTTAGCCGACGCCAATGTGAATATTTATTGTGCGACAGAAAGTGACGGAAAAGAAAAACAAGTTCTATAAGAAGATAACGAATTAACATACTACAGTCGACCAATATCAGTCCAACAAGTCCAATATCTTATACAACGCTGTTTAGCATCATATATATTACCAAATCGACCCTCGATATATTGAATCAAATGTAATTACTGTAGCAATGCGAAATTAGAACGTCATTTAGTCGTACTTAACAAAATCTATCTCCATTTCCATAGCACAAATTATGAGTTCAGCTGCCGTAAATTGGATTTACCGATAATTAATTCTCAAGAGTGATAAACAGTATTTTCTCTTTGGAGTGTCCGTACTTTATGAAGCACAGAGGTGATGAGAATATAGAAAATCATCTACAAGGGAATAACTGTCTTGATGTACCATCAAATTCCTGGAAATTAAATCAAAAGAAATGTATGACTATCAGAAGGAGAATTAATGGTTTGATCTTTGGGCTCAGAAAGTGTGAAATTACCTATTGATGGCGTTTTAGACTTTGAACGAATCGCTGGTGTACTCCGCCACCGTCTGTACGCGTCGATAGCAAAAGGTTACATCAGTTACAGTTTTGACACTGTTATTTCTCAGTTGCAGACAAGATTTCAAGTTAAACTTTTACCACACATTATGAGAGTTCATCATATTGAGGTAGGTTTCTGATAGAAGCTCAGCTTTTTAAACATTTTGCCGTTAATGCAGTGTTATGTCTGCCACCACACTCTAATCCTATTGATGGTGATCTATAAAATATGTGTAATTTCGAAAGTTATCTGAACGTTTTATACATGAAACTCGCGCATCTGTTGGCTAACATATTTTTTAAAATTTCTCTCGAAATATCACATGATCCGAAACAGTCATAATTATTCCTCGCAACCGGCGGATCGTCAAAATGTCCTGAAATCCACCGCCCTTAATTATTTATTCCTTTTCGCGGCGCACGAATGGTGGTGTTTAATTTTCAGCTTGTTTGCACGAGATCGGTGATTTTGTTTTCAGTTATATGATAAGCATTATTCGATAAGCACAATGAACAGGAGTGCCCAACGGAGCCGCTCCGCAAAATATCCGTTGTGCAGACTAAAATTGAGCTGGCTGGCAAACTAATTGAATGATGAATTGAATGATTTATATTATATACTTCATGTAATCATTCAAGTTCAGTGCAATCGTTAACGTTCGTTAAGCTATGTTATGTCATCGATATAGAAAGTCATTTTTTATGTACGTGTTGTACAACTGAGTTCAGTACTTTCAAATTGAAGGAAACCTCAAAATGATCAGCTTACTAAGGTAGAGAAACACCAGAGATGTAACAAGCAACCAAAAAAGAACAAGGATGGTTGAGGATGGAGACGAATTGAGACAGATTGCGAATGGCGAACTTGAAAAAATTACCACATTTTTCCTTTAAGTGTGTCAAAAATGATTAAGGCTACCACATCGGCCCTGTTCACACTACTAACTAGTTTAGTTAACCAAGTTGAAAATCTGAAATTGAAGTCTGCTTTTTATTACTAACAAGATTAAAATTAGCACCCACTTGTGCATTTATTATGTGACCTCATTTTCACGTCAATCAATTCCTAGCCTCCGTAATTTATAAGTACATTTTGCGGCATTACCTGTAAAAAGCTGTAAAAGCTTTGCTGTCTCCTGAGCCTTCTTTCCGGCCTCTTGTCCAGCGGTCGAGAAAAGTAGGCTTTTTCTCGATAGATACTTCATAGTAATTATTATGTGCCTTCTTTTCTGCTACATTACTGTGATTTTTTTCCAATCGCGAACATTCACTATTTCGTGTTTCACGGTTCGGCGCCATTATATGTCTTCGCTTTTATTCACTAAATGTTTCGACTTGTTGCTTTAATGGAAAGACTGCAACCACCCTATACCAGTTCATGTTAAAATAACGGCATCAAACTTATGCTCAATTATCGAAAATTTAAGGTGGCTCTGAGCGGCTTGCTGAGAATATTTTTAAACTTAGCAAAAAATGGTATCTCTGATCATTGTTCAGTAATAAAATGAGGGTCGCAGAGCTTGTTTGAGTTATAAGCACTTGAAGCTAAAGTTAAGGGTGGTTACACTGTTGCTATGGTAACCTATTAGCTGACCTATTATGTCAAGAAGAATATCATAACTTGTTCACGAATGATTGGGCATTCGATTGATACCATATAGGGTGGCAGTATCGACCCATCAAAGCACAAGTGCTGTAAACCGTCGATCAAAAAACTAAACAGTGTTGTTTTGTTGTGCGCCAGAAACGTTTTAAAAAAAAACGTGAAAAAACCATACGTTTCGAGGCTGCTGCCTCTTCTTCAGTGGTAAAAGTGCAACTGAAAAAAGTGCTGTAAACCGTTACGAGCTACCTTAGATAACCAAGATGTCTGAGTTCACAGTACTGGAATATTTCACCCTGTTGAATGTTTCCCGCGAGGATGAACTCGTTTTACCGATTGTGAATGATGTCGTATCATTTTGGATCATGGTCTTTGCGGTGACGTTGCCTTTTAGCGCGGATTTGAGAAGAATATGTGGCTGATGATGCCAGTCACTTAGAAGCTCCTTCCTTCGCAATATTTTCGATTCTTGAATATTGACAATATTCTGCTGCCCTTTGTGCTTCGTTTTGCTGTTATTTTCTTGGTACTTCATGCCAACTTCGAAAAAGACAAACGCGTAAATCACCGCGAATAGAAACGTGTACAGCTTTCGACGGATCTTTCGACTCACACCAGCTGCAGTCGACATATCATTCACTTTTCCAAGAACCTAATTGTTGCATATCACTGTACATTGTCCGCCTTCGTGCTTCCTCGTTCCAGATTGCAGACAATATATTTCTTGTCGTTGAACCAACAGATGAATTTATCCCGCTCAATTGCACGAACTGATCATCAAAATCTTCGTTTAGACGTTTACACAAATATACTCCACTCTCACACACTTGGTACTCGATCCTCCGATCCGCAAAGTAACTATTGTACAGCTGACTTAAAAACTGCCCGATTAAGATCTGAAACCGCCATCTTGTATACTAAGATTTTCCCTCAGCATCCTCGTGGAGATCAACCATACTCGGCAGGGATTCTAGTAACTTAACGCTTGGATATGAGGATGCACGCCTGAATATTAAATATTACTAAACCACCGGAGCCGCTGCATTGAGGTGCACGTTTGGAAGTATATAAATGACAGATTGATAAACTTGTAATATAGCATAGAGGTTTTGTTTTGATCGCAGCAGTCCTTATTTGAAGGCTACGTACAGTATATATACCCCAGGTCGTGAAATTAATTCAATGCAGGCAGGTGGATTTACAAATGTACTAAATAAATACATCAATCGATTAAAATGCGCTTTCTTTTGATCAGTCATATATTTTATTTTCGTTGAGTTTCGGAAAGAAAAACATGAGCAACGCTCGAAATCATGTTATTATCAGAAAAAGAATTTTAAACCATTCGAATATTTTTTTGTGTGTGTTTTGCTCATTAAAACTCCGAGACAATCGATATAAAAGTAATCAATATTTTATGAGGCAACTGTGCTAGAAAATAATAAAAAAAGCAAAGAAGACCAAACACATATTATAATTGGGTCAATGCTGAAGGACATCAACCGAGCCGCTGATTTTTTGCATCAGTAATAACAGATTGGTAATGAACTGTCCTATAGCTATCAAAACATATATAGAGAGGCACAGTATATGAATTTTAATAATTGGTGGACACAGAATTGGACTGACACTGCCTTACATTTCCAGTTTAATTAATTCATGTCACCTCATTTTTTATGTAGATCAGCCTCCCAGACTTAGAAATCTGAAGCGAGTTATATGCGGTTTTCAATTGAGTGTCGAAAGTAACTGATATGCGCTTGCTTCGGTTTTGCTTTACTATGCTCTCTGATTGGTTCGAAAAACTCGCGCCACTTTCCTAACCAATCAGATACCACACTAAAACCACTTGTGACTTGGTCGCACGCGTTTTCCCGCGCTTGGCGCCGGTTGCATGTTGTTGCTTTGAGTTCTGATTGGTTCCTTGTGTTGTTTTCGTTAGTTGTGATTGGCCAGAGTGAAAACTACTCTATATATAGGCCGGATCAAACCAGAACGCTAATGAGAGCTGACTGGAGTTCAGAGATGAGAGTCAGTAATCCTCAATACGCGGTCAAACGACTCAAAACTCTTTCCGACTCTCGTGAAAATATTTTGCAGGCAGCTTCAAATGCGATGAGAGGCCTAGCGCACTAGAGTCGATGATAACACATGATGGTTGGCTGCAAACGAACGCAAGACTGGCAAGAGCTTCACATGATCGATCATGAACTCTCGTCAACTCTCGTCAACTCTCGTCTCTTCAGAACGTGAATTCCTGCGCGATACTCCACGCAGCGCGCGGGAATTTCTTTCCGAGCGCGGGCAAGAGAGGATGATCTAAGAGAAGCATTCCCCGCACGGGGGAGATCATCCTCTCGGGAAATGCGTACAGTGGTATAAACGATAATGATCTTCTCTCAGCTAGACTGACAGGGATTCCCTCTTTTCATGCATAAGAAACAAATTCTCTCTGTTCGGTAGTTTATATTCTAAGTCACCAAGTGTACTTTATATCGAAATTAACAAAAGCGCCAGACAACATTAAAAGAAAAAAACATGTCTTATTCACTAAGCGTTTCGACCATTTCAAAGTTCATTAACTTTCAAAGCACAAGAACATTGACATTGTCACCCGATAATCTGAAAGTGTTAATTAAGTGACCACACTTCTGTTGCTCACCACGACAAATTTAGAAGTAGAATTTAGAAAAGATTATAAGGCGCCTGAATTATTGAACGAAATTATTTCCACGATTGTCATTAACTGATACTCGATAATCCAAACAAACGTTTGGATGTATCGAAGATAACTGCGGTTAGTTCGTAAATAATATATTGGACTTGAACTGGAGATACTAATTAAGGTTCTGCTATAAAAATATTGCAATAATATAACGCGGAAAAACAATAGCATATAAAATATGTACATGTTTGGTTGTCATGGCAATTGCATGCATAATGAAGCCGCAAAAAAATATCCGTGCAATTTCGAAATAATCATAAAATTCACATCTAGTTTCTCCTAACATTATCAATATAATTTTCAAGCAAGCAGGTAACAAGATATTAAAGAAAATACCAAACTGGGAGATATTGCCTTCAGTCAGGCAGATATTTAACAATTATTCGTCGAAGGCGAAGTGAATATTAACAATTATCCTGCGAAATCGCGCGGAATATCGCCTGATACTTAGCCGACGAGGCCGAAGGCTGCCGTAGGCCGAGTTGGTTAAAATCAGGCAATATTCCGCAAGATTGAGCAGGTTATTGTTTTATTATTCAACAAATTGATAACACAACTAAAAAAAAATGCTCTTCCACTTTTATTTCAAAAACTGACTTGAACATTTTACCGCGCGCATACGAAATGACATATATCGCAGGATATCTGTTGAGTACAGTCGACAGATATTAAGTGCATCATGACCATATTTGGACAGTGTTACGATTTGTTGAATAATAAAGTGATATATACCAAGCTTATCTTCCTTGAAAAGGGTATATCAATTGTAATGGTTAGCGCTAAGAATCTATAGATGCGGACGACCGCGGGCGTTTGTAGGTGCAAAGTGTGGGGATAGAGTATGGTATTAATTTACAGTGTCGCAGTGCTTTCATTTTATAAAGTGCTCCGTAATGTATCTGGGTTCTCTCACAGATGGTGCCGTACAGTGATCCTTTGTAACTGAATCTAATCAACACTAATTGCGGTAAATTCAATTGTTGTTTTTTCTTTAAAAGAAGAAAAGACACAGCTGCTTAAGCTTCACGTAACTGATCAATCTCAACGTGAGTTTTTTAAAGAATCAATCGAATTCTGTATCGTAGTCTATCAGATATAATCTAACGGAGCAAATTAAACATGTCTTCTTGTTCACGTTTGATATTTTAGTATAAGAAGATAAGATTGCTTTATAGCCGTTAACTTTGATAAGATTAAAAGTGTATAATTGGGAATTGTAAGATCATGTTTGTGGTTTTTAGCGGGGGCGTCGCATCGGATGAAAAATCGGTCAAACTCTTCGCCTTGTGGGATAAATTATAAATGAACGAACGTAATTTGTTGATTGTAATAAGCTTTGTGGTTTCTCGACAGTGTTTATTTAATTTAAGATGCATAACTAATTTAAAAAACCTCCATACAAGCTCAAGAATGGGCCGGATAATCGGCCTTGTTTATCATCCGAACTTTGTTTTCAAGTTCGATTCAGCATTGATATTTTAATCAAACCGAAAACATTGTCGTGTTCTGACAAAACAATAAGGAAGAAAACATTAATATAAATGAAATAAACTTTTATATTTCTCTTGCATATCTTCCCAAAAAGATTTTGTATAAAGAAGGTATTTAGACTTATTCAGATTTTTACCGTTACGTCCCTCGCCGAAACTGAGACACATGCAAAAAGGTTATAATACATTTACGCCAGCCAATTTATAGCTTTAATTTTATCTTTTTTTATTTGGATAAATGACAATGTCATTTGAGTTCCGCTGTAATTGTCTGACAGTAAACAGCCGAGAACAGACGAACCGAAATTCAAATTTTCGCTCTCGAAACACGAATAAATATTTCCCTGCCAATCTCGATAAACGCACAGAGTAATAAACTATATTCAGGAGCCATTGATTCGCCAGATCGTCTGACACGAAACCAGGAAAATAAATAATGAAATTTTAATCGCGATGAAATAACCAATTAAAAAATCTTACTACGATTGGTCGAGTGGAAACTATTGTTCAGTGAGAATAAATTTCAGTTGTGCTATCAGAGGTTGCGAGTGGCGAATAAACGATGGTTACCCGCATGCAACAACGTTATGACCGATTAGACAACGTTGTGGAAAGCATTCTATAACACTGACGATTTATTACAGAAAAGTCTCATCGAATTCAGCGAAAAAACACTGTTTTATCTGGCGAATTTCACCCCAATGGTAAGTATATAATATGCGTTCCGTTCTAATTTAGCCTTACTCGGTGGTCAGTTACAGAAAATCGTTGGCGGCAAATTTATTGACAATTAACACAAGCCGAGGAAAAACAAACTTGAGAAGAGTTAGCGATTTTAATACAGTAAATGAACAGTTTTCAATTTGGAGATTTTTTTTTTTGATATTGGTCCCTGCGAAGACTCAGTTTGATTCGAATGAAAACGCTTGGCTTCTTTAACCTTTTGGCAATTATTAAACATGGACAAATGACACACTAGTTCAATTTCCACAGTCGGACGTTTTAAATGGAGATACACATTATACCCAGCATAATATGAATATTCATTTTATACATGTGTGAAAAAAGTAAAGATTCGCGGTGGACGGCACGTCTGGAATTGTACGATGAAATTAACCAGGCTGAGTTTGATCAAAGACTGGCTTTCAGTAAGAGAAATCGAATTTCTGCCGTTCTAAACTGGAAATTGTCCAGCAAGAACGGTGATCAAAGCACGAAACCTTGATTTTCATTAAATAATGAATATTTACCACCGAACGTTCGACATGCAATTCAAGCAAACCATCTAAGCCATTCTCAAAATATATCTTGAAATGGCATTGAAATCCAAAGGGGGCCTAATTTATCTTTAAACACGTTTCAATTCTTTCTATGATTCCAAAAACAGAATATTTAATTTACAATACAGAACAGTGTAATTATGCCACACGAGGTGCAATATTCATTTTTTAAGGGTAAACAATTGTGTGAATTTTTGTCAACATATAAAACGCGGGCATCCCTTCAAGTCCGCTCGCTTGAAATATTCTCCGGAACTGCTATAAATCTATCTGATTGCTGATGTCACAAAGCTTTCATTAACTTCAATTGATAGAGGAAATCAAGCTCGCAAGAGCTGTCTTGAAGCTAGAAAAAAAAATCAAATAAGCGCACGTGAAAATCAATTCGAATCGATCGCTCGATTGCACCCGCGTGTGAATCAGTTTCAGAGTATGTTTGTTGCAGAACATCACACTGGGTTTGTTTTCGATCGCACTGATTTTTTTATTCAGAGAGATTTCGTAACAAGACCCACCTAAATAAACTGATTTTTATTTATTTACATTTCTGCGATTGTCTTCAAGCGAACAAGCCTCTCAACGATGCCCAAGGATAATATAATGACATTGTTTTAAAATCAAACGTTGACAATGCGTGGTATTTTAAAACTCTGTGGACGAAACTTGAGGTTTTGAGCGACCACAGTTTTCGCAATTGTATCGCGCAAACACTCAAATCTTCTCTAAAGATTCATGAAGATGTCTTCTCGACAGCAAAGATCCAAACTTGAGGTATCTGTATTGTTCTTAGCAATTGATATATGACTTCAATATATTTTTATTTTTAGGAGATCCGGTGCTATAAAATTCAAATGGCCAAACGCTGCAAGTAATTGACGATATATTGCTTTAGTTTGCACGTTAAAAAGTCAGATTGTTTGATGAAAAAAAGAAGACTATTGCAGATTTCAGAGAATATGACGATAATTTCAAATTTGAATCAATACCTTTTTGAGGAAAAGGGCAGTCATGAAAATATATTTCCGTTGTTTGGCCTTGAGAAAAAGGCCCTAAAACCCCGAGGATTTTTTCATTTGTTTTTGGAACAATATTTTAAAAACAAAACAACTTTTGAGACTTCCGCTTTTAGCTTTATATATTCACAAAAATTCAATAAGAAATTGTGATTATAATTATTGCATTTCTGATTGAAAGCTTAAGCACTAAATGTCAAAATCGGAGCATTTGAGTGGATGAATTGAGAGGCGTTTTGCAAGAACATAAAAAAAAACATTTAAGGAGAATTTAAGTCGATGTTTCCTATAACAGGAAGATCAATAAAATCTATGGATGGCCGGAACAGAGGCTAGGGTTTCAAAATATTCATACTGAGGAAGTTCAAAATTATTTCACAAAATTAACTTCAAAATTGCGAAAAATAAATAAACAACGTGCATAAATGAAGAACCAATCTGAAACCAAATGAAAAATAAAAAAATGTTTCGGCATTTTTATGTTGTTGCAAGCAGAAAAGTCATTTCTTGTAATTTTCACTGATATTTCCGGTATGCAAAAATGAATTCATTTGAGAAAAATATACATAACCAGAAATTCTGGCATTACGCAATTTCGATTCATTCACCCTTATTCCAAACGGATTCTTTTTTCACGTACCTTAAATTAAAATGTAGCCCAGTATCATTATAAAAATAACTGACCGAATGCGCGCCAAAAATATTAAGAAGCGATTTCAGGAACGCGTTTGACTGCATTTTAAATGCAATTTTAAATCTGTCGATCGTCTTTATTTACTTTTGCTAATTAACTTCTACATCAACAATAAATGGATAATTGGCGATAAGATTTGAATTCTAATTAATTCGTCTTATGCAAACGACTTTTTCTCGAGGAGTAAATTAAAATGAATTTTATTTTTCTGTACCGACCACTGAGAAACACATGTTATAGTGTTAAAACTATAATTTTCATGATGTCTTACATGATGCCCTTCGAAATTATTTATAGCGACTAAATTTTTATTTAAAAATACGAAGTATCGAGCTAAATTCCAGCAAATACTTTCTATACAAGCCGACTTTCGGGGTTTTCATTGCAACTGCAACTGCGGCTTAAAAGTTTCCGTAAAAAAAAAACGGCGAAGATCGCTGTCCCTTTTGATAAATCTTTCCCTAACAGCTCTAACCGATTCTTTGTTAAAAATATGTTCATTCCTACATAGATATAGGGCACTGATTCTTCTTTCACGGGTATGGTGAGAGAGGGTGGGGTGAGGAGGGGGGGGGGGGGAGTTGCTTTCGAAGTATAGTATAGACCTATAGGAACTCAACTTAACTTGCTTGTAATCAAATGAAAGTTTGTATTGGCAGGGCGACAGCACTGCGGTAGCTCTTAGAAGCCGAGATAAGGAGACATTTCAATCGTTAGACTTTCAATAGCACCAATTTAAAGAATTAAACTACGATAACAGAAAGCTACAATAGCTAGTCAGTGGAAAACAAGCCTAAAGTGTTAGTAACGTCTCATATACAAATGTATATTTTTTGTTTCTTTGTTGGAGAAACCAAATTAAAGAAAAAAATAATTTCATTTGGTTCTCAATAATCACCAATGTGTCAAAAACGATACTTACTTGCTACTTCTCGTTTATTTTTCTCAAACCTTAATTCCATTCCATTTCCGACGGCTGTGTTGAAACGTGTCAAATTACTTTTCGTATCCGGAGTTTCGTTCATTTTTGTACAACACAAGACTCACTAGAATAATGATTTTCCAAGGAAATATCAGTATTATCAAATGTAGCTGTGTGTAAAATGATTCTAAAGCGTCATTGAAATTAGTTGTCATTGTTTTTCTGTAGAAATCTGCTTGGTTTTAAACACCTGCTGCGATCAAGGCAAATACGCTTTCTTGAATGTCATGTTATTCATAACACTGCTGAGAAAACAGCCGACAATGTTTCAGTTCCGGATATATGCAAAATGGCAGCACAGTATGACATTTTTAAAAACACAGCTGGAGGCCTTCTTTTTTTAATAAATATCATCAAATTAGCCGTACAACCAAGAAACACCACAGTCAAATTCTGCCGAATTACTTTTCGATACGGCTCCAAAAAGATTCTCGCCAAACTACATTCATTATCAGTTTCGTTCTCAGATTTCATTCTGACAGTTGTTCCTAATGGCCAAACACAATTATGGCGTGTCAATTCCGCCGGTTTTCTTTTAACTTTAGTGGTCCCGCTGTAGTTCAGGAAGAAAATGTGGAAGTCATTCGACAAAGGATAACTTTAAGGTTGCTTTTAGCCTCGTTTTAATGAAACGTTTTATGGCTTAGCTTGCGGCGCAAATTGCAATGCTGTCGTTTCTCAGGTTTTGTCACAAAAAAATGATTAAACTGACCTAGGTTAGTCACTGTTTATGATTAATAGTCAGTGTTGTTATTACTGTGTGATATATGACGGGAGAACGACCCTTTACTTCGCTTGTGTTTTGATACAAGAAATGTAAATGTTGCCGGAACAATCTATACAGAAATAAAAGATTTTAAGCGAGCGTTTGTTTGTTTAATGGAAAATACACGAAAAGTTAAATTTCTATAAGACCTTTACGTATTCAAATTCAGCAAAGACACGTATAGTAAGGTCATTTTTTGTCTACAGTTCAAAACGTTTGTTTAGCTCAGGCTGTGTAAATACAATGTGTCTTAGCACGGAATCGAATACAAAAATAGACACCTTACTAAAACTACTCAACACGAATCATGTTTGGAAACTGATTCATGACATGTTTAAAGACGCTGGGTTTTTTTAGATTAGTATCCATGACGCGAAGAGCCGCTTATCTCTTAGCTAACGACGCATGCAAAAATATCCTAGACTATAAATAGGTGGATTGATTAAAGTGCATGGAAAAGAGGTTTATTAGTATGCAATTGAGTTACTTCGATGTTAGCTAAGATCAGGAAAAAGTACATGCAATACCGATCGCTATCAATCTGATGCAAATCAGTCTTTCAATACAGGAGGGGAAAAGTTTGAAATTTCTGTCACAAAACGGATTGAAATGGATATTGAGGTACTGTATCATTGAATGTGTCGCTCATGTGAGAACGATTCTTGAAAATGAAGTCAAAACCCGCAGAATTGTTTAGCGAAAGACAATGTAAATTACACAAATCTTTCGACGGATCGATCGAACAAATAATCGCAATTTACCACCGATTCGTCTGAATTTCTATGATTTTGTCGCCCGCTGTAAAATTTTCAAACGTCTAACTTCGTTTTCATCTGATGAAAGAACATTATTTGAGTCTGATTAATAAATTCTGTCTCTTTCTTTTTTCAGGATAAACTCACCGAGGAGCAAATTGAAGGTAATTTCTGACATCTAACTCGCCTTGTTTAAAAACAACACCGTATACCGCGGCCTGAGAACAGAACAATTTAATTAAATGTATGTGCTTTGTTTCTGACTAAAAAAGATTGCCAAAAGAGAGAAAGCGCTTGAATCATGTCGTTGGGAAAGCTTAAGTTAATGAATCTCGTTCTATAAGACGGTTGAACTCGGTAAAATTATACGCTGAAAATACTGTATGCAAATATGTTAAATAATGCGAAATATATGTCAACCGGCTTTACTGAAACGTCAAAGTGTTTAGCAGACAAAGTTGATTTATTGACCACAACGCCGCATGAATAATGTTTTAAATACTTAAATGAGCGCGTTTTCTAGGGTGAGGGGAAAATACAACGAAGAAATATAAATGCCATGTCATTTTATGGATGTTGGACTTTGATATGGAATCAGTATCAATGAATGAATATCGAATTGAAACGCTACTGTCGCTTCGTAGTAAATCTGCATCAGTTAAGTCTTTTATTTTATCAGCTAGCTAGCTGGTATCTTACTGACTGTGAATATGTCAGGGAGTGAATTTTAGGAAAATTTGTTTCACCGGATTCTCATTGTAAGTCTTGTAAACCTTGCAGCTCGTGTCACGTTTAATACACCCATTTTAAAGTGACAGAAACGCAAATTAAAACTGTGAACTGGTGTAGTAAAATTATTCTCACATTTTCAATATATTCAATATCAGTAAACATCGCAGCTCATTACGAATAGGATTCCACCAGTAAACATCATACTATTTTTGTGAATTTAAGGGTTGCAGACGAGGTTTCATAAAGATTAAGATCATTGGTACTGAATACAATATACCGTGAAGTAACGAGCCCCCGAAAGTAACGATATCATTTCACGGTTATAGTAACGAAAGTAACGACCGCTCGAATGTAACGATCCTTTGAAAGTAGCGACTTCAAAACTAACTTGCCTATATCTGTATTATATTTGCGTATGACGTGAAAGTCAGAAAAGGAATGCCACAATTACGGAAAGGATATAAAGGAGAACCTATAAATACTCGAACTGAACGGCTCACAATACCATCAAATAATATATACAATTGCCACTTATAAAAAGACAACAGATAAAGACTGAGAAAGGACAAAAGGCGGATTATATAAAAGGACAAAGACTGATTCATTGTATTCGAAGTTTTATTCAAAACAAAAATTGGATATATGTTTTTTACATTTGTCACGATTTTATCGGCCCATATACGGTACACGATTGACGCAGTGCCAAGAAAATGTTCCGGTATTTCTATGCATTACTTCCCGGCCGAAAATAGCGATAGGAAATGGCTACAAAATCCGAAAGTAAAGAGGGTCGTTACTTTCCAAATTTTACGGGTATTATCGATGAGACGGAGCGGTTGTCAATTGAGAGTCAAAAGTAATCCGGAATTGCTTTGGTTTTGCTTTACTACGCTCTGTGATTGGTTTAAAAAATTTGCGCCATCTACACAACCAATCAGATGCAAAACCAATACCAATCGTGACTTGGTCGCACGCGTTTCCCGCCTTGGCGCCGGTTACGAGTATTTGCATCGAGTTTTCATTGGTTCGTGTTGTTTTCGTCTGTTGTGATTGGCCATTGAAATTGCTTTGGTTTTGATTTTACGACACTTCATTGAAAACCGCTCTATTGGTGGTTTTCATCAACATTACAAAAACTGTTTACTTGCATGAACAACATCAGAAAATTAACAGGTAAAAGAACTGGCAGACAGAAACGTTTTGTCCAAATTATAGCTTTGTAGCGTTTTTTCATAACCGAGTTATTGCCAAACTAATTTTCAGAAAATTACAGTGTTTAGTATGCAGCCGCCATCTTGGTGCCCTTCTCTGGGGCACCAACATGGCCGCCATAAAATTGCACAAGAAGTAGAGTATATTCTACCGTCAATATCATTAGCTTTCACTTCAAATCTGTTTAGACACCACTTCTAATTTATTATCACACCTTAAAATTTTTAAAATGATATAAAATATCCGTTTTTTGTGACAGTTCATTAACACGTTCATCCGGGACATCACAAATTTCAAATAGCTTTATTTCCAAAAGGAATCACTGGATCAATACCAAACTTTGCATAGAGATTAAGGATTTCCATGTCTAGAAGATATAAAAATAATAGCCTTGTAGGATTAATAGTTTAGATTTTAGAATTTTGATGACGTCAGATGAAAACAAAGAATAAAACGCGCCACAGATGAATCGAAAACTGACTAATTTTTAAGGCAATAATGTGCTCCCGTGACCGGTTTACTACGAATAAATCACAAATCGATGATTAACAACTTAATTCCAACCACTTTTTAACCCCTAACAGTGAATCGCTAGTTAACTTCAAATTATAAACTCTTAATTGATACAATATTCAGTTGCTTACAAAATTACAAAAACATAAATGGCGGCCATCTTGAAGTGGGCGTAAAAAGAAATTTGACCCGAGGCCGGAGGCCGCGCAAGTTCCGGCCGCGAGGAGAAATGGGGAGTGGCGCTCTCCAAATTCTCCTCACAGCTCGGGTGGATCAGATAATCTTGTTCACGATCCATTTATGTTTCTTAGAATACCGAGACGCGTTCAAGTTTTTTGACAAAGATGGCAACGGGTATATCACCACCCGTGAGTTGGGAGCTATAATGAGATCCCTGGGGCAGAACCCCACGGAAATTCAGTTGCAGGAGATGGTCAACGAGGTGGATTATGACGGTAAAGTAAAATAGAGTGTTAAACCTTAAAAAGAAAAGCTATTTTAAAACCTTTTCAGAGCCCAGTGAACTGAACAGACTTGACTTAGTTCCTTATCTCCAATGGGGGAAATGAGCCAGATAATCTTCTACGCTACGCCACCCGGTGACGTACAACCACTGCCACTTCGCTCCACGACTTCTCCACTTTCCTTCTCTACGGTTAAAACTGAACAGGCCGGCGCTTAACTCCGGTTTCCGTAGCACGAAGCGGCTATATATGGTGTATTGCTATTCCCCCTGGATGGGATTCTTGTCCAATGCAAGGTACCTCCAAGCATTTTGTCAGGTTTCCCTATTTATTAAAAGCCTGGTTTTTACTAGCAACATAACCATACTGAGCACGAGCAACATACGCAGACTCAGTAACGTGTTTATCATTAGTGCCTTTTGTTATAACAAAACAGAACAAAAGGCACTAATGATCAACACGTTGCTGAGTCTGCGTATGTTGCTTGTGCTTATGTCGCTAATGAAAACCAGCCTTAACAGTTCGTCGGTGCTCATTAAAATACTACTGGGTGGAGAGAAGCACTGTGAGAGTAAAGACCAGAAAAGTGTCTTTTCCAAGACAACGCTAATTAATGTTACATATTTCTGCAGTCGTTACATCTGAACTGTAGCGTTGTTTTAGCCAATCAGCATAAAGTAAATGTTTTTATGTATATTATGACAAAGGCAACGGTGTGGTGGATTTTGGTGAATTTGTGAACATGATGATCAATCAAAACAACAACACACTGGACGAGAAGGAACTTCTGGAAGCATTTCGAACTTTTGACGGCGATGACAAAGGATACATATTCTCCAACGAGATTCGCTACGTCATGCGGCACATGGGAGAGAGCATTCCAGAACAAGACATAAACGAGATATTACAGGATCATCAAGATAGCCGTAAAAGAAAGATCACATTTGAAGGTAATACAGTCGTACCTCTATTAAGTGACGACCACCAACAGAAAACCGGGACGGGCTAACTTAAAAAAAACTTGCCGACTTAGCCACCATGCTCGTAACTTTGCGAGAAGACGTCATTTGAAGACCTCGGACAGAAATGATTCCTGGGGGTACGGGAAAGTTACCCCAATTTTCCGTCAGGTTTGAGATATTGGTGAATGATACTGAAATAAGGGGACTAAGTTAGTTTCTAACAGTATGATGAAACGATTGCGTCAATTTGAAATAATGGTTCTCTCTTTCTTTTCTTTTCTGCAGAATTTACTAAACTGGTCAAACCGGAAGTTTAATTTAATCTCGCGTTGATTCATGTCGCCCAGCACATCAATCCATCATCACAGAGACTGTGACATAAATGCATGAGTACAACTGTGCATGCGCAGTTCCTTTGGTCTCACTTCTGCTGCAAAACTCGTTGACTGCGTTTATAATTGTTGCTGAAGATGAAAATCATGGTTATTTTAAATGGGATCATTGGTTATCAGTACATTTTATTCAAGAACAATACCCAAAGTGAAGCAGTTTTTTCGAAAGATGATCATTGTAACGAATTTTTTGGGTTTCTCCAACATCGTTCCTCGTTCCATCTTCTCGTTTTTCAAGATGGCGGCTGATCGATCAGCCGCCATCTTGAAAAACGCGAAGATCCTGGGAACGAGGTTGGTGGTCGGTTGGTTTTTCTCATTCTCGTCCCCAAAGTCCGCGTTCCTTTTGGTCAGCAGCAAGAATCGCGACCTCTGGCCAGTCTCGAATCTGATTGGCTGAAATTGAGTACTCTGCGCAAACTCCAAAATCAGGTCTGGCAGATATATCGAGATTATTGGCCGGCTAAAAGGATCGTGGTCTCTGAGGACAACGGATATTACAATATGAGTTGTCATTATTTTGTTATGTAATAAAATATTTTTATGCAATATATATTTTCCGTATTTACTCCGAGACGGGACTAAGTCCACGATTTTCGTGCGAAGTTGCTAAGCAACACGACGTATTGCACCATGCTAGCGTGACAATTTTCGGAGTACTCATGAGTGCTCGCGCTGTTTTTTGATTGGATAATAACAATCGGAAATTCTTCGAGTGCTTCAACGAAGATTTGCCAAAAAAAACGTCACTTGTTCCCCCGACTCTATCAGTGAAGGACATTAATTTCTGCGTCTTCTTAAAAAATCCTGACATATTTTACCTAAGGTTGTATTTTATGTTGTCAATAATTGATTAAACACTGCGGACAAAACAAACATATCTGCCAACTTATTAATTCACTGTATTTTTCGACTCACGCTAAAAAATCAAAAGGTATATATCTTTTTCTTGTTCCTGCTAAAGCTCCTAAACTATCTGTAGTCAAATGGCAGTGGTCAGTCCAAACTAAGCAAGCATTCATGCCTTCTACGCCGATTATAACTGTGGCAGTGCTCTTGTTAACAGCCTATGTTCAAGGTACGTGATATGTTTTTATACATGTCCTTATCTCGTTAGGTTTATACCAGGATTAATTAACGTACACTATTGAATCAAACGTGCTATTACTAGCTTGCCTAAATGTATTCATTAAGAAAATAAATTCTTTAGGAATCACAAACTCTAACAAATAAAACCTTTTTAATAACGACCTTACAAGCTAATTGGAACAGTGAAATAATTCGCAACTTCCAAACATCTTGCCCTCAATGACTGCAGAAAGGTAAATTAAAGCTATTCATCTGTTACTCTGTGTATAGGATTTAGATACAAAGCTGTTTTACAGAATGATTCAATGATATTCAGATGCAATTCTATATATATTACAAAATAATATACAATCATATTTTATTTGCGTCTACTGAAACCACAAAAAGAAAACAGAATACCTGCAAAACAAGCATAGAAAGTGAAGATGTCCCGCTGGGCTATACGAGCAAAGCATAAATGATACCTGTTAGTTAAAGAACTAAACAAATAAAATTGGTTGTCAGCAGAAAAACAGTAAAAGTCCACTTTAACGTTTACAACAGGCACAAAAACTACTTAGTGATCGATATTTTTGTGGTATGAGAAATGGTTCCAAAATTATGTTGATATAAAGGTCTATAAAAATACAATTTTTAAATTTTCAAAAATATAATTGAAACTAATTTTATTCCATATTCAGATTCATAATTATCAGCCAAACGCCAATAAACTGTCATTTTAGCTGAAAAGTAAGGATAGACGTTAAAGTAATTACTGTATTGGCTGATTTGCATTGAAAATACTTCCTCTTCAGAAAGCTGCCGCTCAGTGGAGTATAGTCTATGCGTTTCATTTGATGTCGATTCCTTAATTTCAAGGAGTGATTAACATCCAATTTCTCAAAAAAAAAGCGTTACAATGTGAAGAAAGACATGTAACAAGAATAAATAAAATCATCCACTCAGTAGCTAGGGGATATCACACAACTGCTGATGTCGAAATAATTGAATGTCAATAAGTGAAGAAAGTTAAATATTTTGATATGGGAAGTGAAAACGTTCTAGACGAAATCACGACGACCATATACCAAATAGAAAACATTTTCCTTCTTTCCATAGAGTTATGGTAAGGCCATCCCCCCAAAATGTTTGGTTTTCCATCGCCCGACCGACCCAATTTTTTCAAAAAGTAAAAAAAAAAAAAAAAAAAAAAAAAGATTCATGCCTGCGCCCTTTGCTCGGGTGTTACCAAGTTTAAAATGTTTTTGTTTACATCTTAAAGTCACTCTGAATCTAAATCAGCCCAGTAATGACATCTTCGAACACCTTTTGAGTGATATCGGCACGTTTCAAAATGGTGGTCACCGGAAAGATATAAGGCTCGCTTGGAATTATTTACGTATAATTTGTCAATATTTCGTTTTTCGGCTTTTTTTTTTTTTTTCTTTTTACCGACCCACTTTCACGAGAGAGAGAGGGCGATGGAAACAAAATATTTTATGGGGATGGCCTAACGCGAGTGAAGTTTGAGAGAATGAGAAATGCTGTGGATGTTTCCACAGCAATTTCCAGTTCTCCCAAACTTTCACGAGTGTTATATTACCATAACTCTATGGAAACACAGGGAAAACGTTTTCTATTGTTTTGATGAAATAAAAGCACGAAGCAATTTTTCTATGTTTCCATAGAGTTATGGTAAATGGTTTTGAGTCCAATCAGAGCGCGCGTAGTATCTTGCTTATTTCATAAATGTAATATAATTTACCGTATTTCCTCTATTCAGCCCCCTCTCTCTGTTAAGTCCCCCTTTGAGGGATAAAAATATTAATTTCAGGCTCGCAAAGCGTCTCTTTTGATCGAATGCTTATTGAGAAGCTGTTAAAGAACTACAACACTGATGTACGACCTGTTGAGAACACGTCACAAGTGCTGGAGGTGTCGCTGGGATTACAGCCATACAGACTGTTAAGAGTGGTAAGACATACTGATGTGCTTTCAGAAACAGTGTCACTTTAATTTGTTGAAGCCTCGCTCTGGTGCGATCATTGCTGACGTCATTGTTCACAGAAGGTCTGTTAGCTGAGAATTGACCAAATTTTAATTTTATAGGCTGATAATGAAATCTGTCAAAATTAACTGATAGGCTGAGAAATGGCTAAACTTTTCACTGATAACTGGGAAATGACCAAAAATTTAACAGAAAACTGAGAATCCAGCACCCTCATCAGGACCCTCTTCACATCTCACCAGATTAAAAAAAACGTATTTCATAACTAGAAAAAGGATGCAAAATTTAGTTTTTCGCGCCAAGTTTGAAAGGAAACGGCTTGAAATCTGCTTTAAAAGAGCTACGTCACGGTTGGCACATCTTGAAAAAATTGGCCAATTTTTTCAAGTTCGCCATTCACAATCCGTCTTAATCTTC
Organism: Desmophyllum pertusum; assembly: GCA_029204205.1. Taxonomy (NCBI): domain Eukaryota; kingdom Metazoa; phylum Cnidaria; class Anthozoa; order Scleractinia; family Caryophylliidae; genus Desmophyllum; species Desmophyllum pertusum. Next base: position 1,119,679 of record MU825416.1, on the reverse strand, counting down.
TCCTTCCTCAACCATCCTTGTTCCTGTTTGGTTTAGTATCACCTCTTTAGTTTTAGTAAACTATTATTTTGAGGTTTTCTTCAGTTTGAAGGTGATTTTGTACTTAGGGAAAATGGCTTAAAATATCGTGACATAGCTCCCTTAAACGAAGTATTCAAAGGTTACAACATTTATAGACGTCTGTATGGCTAGCTGGGTGGCAACTCTTTCCACACAGCCATACGTCTATATCAATTCGCGGTTTTCAAAAGGAAATCTCTCGTAATATATTCCTCTTATATTTGCTACAGTTACTAAACAGTCGCTATCAATTTATCGTATCTACAAATTTAATTTTCGATAAATTTATGCTATAAAGGCAATCCGACGAAAACATAGGTCGCCATATTTGCTCGCGTTTTGCCTTTGCCGGTGCAGACATGTTAACGTCATTGTTTGATATTTTGCATATAGGACGAGATTGAGCAGCTTGTTAGAATGAGCCTGTGGTATAGACTGGTCAGTGGATATCCTTTGTTATTTAGCTTTACTTGATGTAATTTGTGTGAAACTGACTCTTTATCAGTTAGTATATTAATATCTACCAATCCAGCAATCTATTCGTCTATCCGTTCGTTTGTTTGTTTGTTTGTCTGTCATGTCTGCGTCTGTCTAGCTGTCAGCTTCTCTGCCTGTCTACTTGTCGTCGATCTGTTTATCTAGCTGCCGAGCAATCAATCAAATACGCCAAAATACAGAGAACAATTATGACATTGTTTTCTACAAGGCTATACGTATTATTTATTTGCACGCTTTGCAGACCTGGGAAGATCTCTCCCTTTCCTTGATCCTGCCAAATATGGAAACTTGACGCGTATTAACTTACCAGTGGACGCGATGATGGACTCCACCCATGGGTCTGCTAAACACGTGAGTAATTCAAGCTATAATTTGATTATTAATAACTCGTCTACTGAATGTCCAATAAAACTTCTCAAACTCATTAATAATTCATCAAGTTAAAACAAAGGAGATTCATAATCGTGTCGGAGGTTTGGATACCCGGTCTTAATTAGCATAGATTTTTTACGATTTTATTTCTCCCTTTACTCCTTAGTTTTTGTTTCGATTGAGAAGCGATATACCAAACACTCGAGACAGTGTTTCATCGGCTATCCAAACACCTCGAGTTTTTTTAAAAATACTCCGCTGCGCGTCGTATTTTCAACTCTCTTCTCTGTGTTTCGATATCCCGATGAAACACTCTCTCGTGTTTGATACATTACTTAAAATCAGTGAAAACTTGAGGTAGTATCTAAAAAACTCGTGCTTCGGGTTTCATCGTGGGTATCCAAAGATCTTGAAACAAATGAAAACACTCGGCCGTCACTGATCCAAATTTTTACGATTAAAGATGATTTACAGTCCGTACTGCGCAATCTCCACCTGCAATGTTTCAAGTTTCATACGAAGGAATGTAAATACTAGCGAAAATAGAAATTGTTAAGTACAAACTTACATTTTTCTTCATTATTTAACGCAGACAATCCTTGCCAAACAATAATAACGAGTAGAAGAACCTCGGCGTTATCCCAAACCGACGTTTCACCTCATCGAGCATTCAGGATTTCAACGACCCGTAATGGCGGACTCAAAAAACGTCATAAACAACTTCATGTATGCTATCACCAAAGTGTAACGTATCAACAAATTCAAAACAAAATGAAAACAAACCCTGAGCATGCGCCGTACGGACTGGAAATCATCTTTAAGCTATCCATCAAATTTTAAGTAATTTAAAAACATATTAATATGCATGGGGGGGGGGGGGGGGGGGGGGGGAGGAGGGGATAGCTACTTCCCATACATTCTCTTAAATCAAATCCAAACCATGCTCTCACAACTTGCAAAGCAATCATCACAACTTTAGCCAGCGGATTCATCATCTGCACGTGCGTAGAAAAGTTGTGTAAAGCCAGAAGAAAAGCTAGAAAAACATGGCGGCTGATGAGGGCGATGGAAGTGCGTACTGATGTATAAATGATTATTGTATTTTTTCACTTTGTGATCCTTTAAACCAGATAAACTTCTTCCTCAAGTTTTTCGTTTTTCAAGATGCAACCACGACGGCGACGGTGACGGCAACGAGAACGTCACAAAACAATAGGTTTTAATTAGTAGTACAATATTCTGCACGTGCGTTTTGCATTTACATTTTTTTTTGCCTTCCTATGCAAAACAAAAAAATCAAATGTCCAGATTCACGGTATTATGGAGAACGTGAACACGCGATGGTTAATTTTCCTGTCTCTATCTGGACTTGAACTCACGAATTCAGCTCCTGGAAAGTTCAGCCACATTGGACAAATTGAACGTGTTTGGAATAATCGCGAAATAGTTTATAGGAACGTTAATTCATTTTTAAGGAATTTTGCGCGCGAAAGAAGCACACCGCTGACCAAAACGAAATTGATCGCTTTGCAAGTTGCCGAGAGCATGATTTCTCGGTCCCAGGCCCTGTCTCTATCCCCTCCCCCCCTGATAATATGTGTGTAGTTGGGTGGGCTACAGAAATCCAAGATTTTCAAATTAATGATTAGGTTTTTTATTAGCCTTTATTATATAGCTTTATATTTATTAAAACTGTTGCGTTCGAAAAAATGGAACAGATCATATAAAACATTGCAAATCAATGCCATCAAACATGACGATCCTCATCAACCAACCATAAAGACAATAAATGTGATCACTATATATTATCATTTCCAGGCTTGAAACAGGTGTGGCCCCACTCTTTGAGAGTGAAGATAGTGGTCTGGGTACATTAGCTGAGATCAGATATAACGGCCGTATCAAACTTGCTGTGGCCGGCCATTCTCAGTATATCCTGTATTATGGACATGAAGATGTATCCATTTGATATTCAAAGATGCAACCTTATATTCGGTGGGTAAAATAGTAGTACATTTTTATAATATTTCTTTACCTAGTCAACACATAGTTCAGTCTCTCCGCGGCGCAGAGAAAGAGAGAATCTTCTTCTTTGCCTCGGACGCCCAGTCAAATAGCGAAGATGAAGGGTTGAGGGACTGGACAAAGGTCGTATGCTATTGCAGGGATCAACCGTTTTATGTTGGTTGGGTTCTTTGAGTTTTTCTTGTTCTATTGGAAGAAAATTGATTTCGGTTGGTTTGGTTGATCAACTTGTTCAACCGGCATCAAACTATAGGCTGAAACCTATTCACATGTACATTCATTCATGGTTTGGTTGGGTGGGATGAGATTATGAATGACTGATAGCGGTTGCCATTGGCGCCTTAATGTTTGCGTCAGATCTGTATGGGATTTACAATGGCTCGCCTTCGGCTCGCCACTGGATCTGCCGCGCATATTGTACACTGATCTATCACTATAGCTAAAGTGTCTGAAAATTTAACTGATTAACAAACAGGAACATGGGCATACACGAACAATGACTTGAAGTTCACGGCAGATGTGAAGACATCCACACTAGCTGAGTCAAAGGAGGAGTTCAGTTCAGGTGGATGGATAGTCTTGGAGTACCGAGGTATACCACCATGTTTTATTTCCCTTTCTTTGTAAAGGTAAGGTAAAGCCACTCGGACCAAACTGGCCCACACTGCTGGAGCTTATCCCGGTTTCTGTAGCATGAAGCCGACAAGGAGTATTGCTACTACCCTCGTTGGGATGCTAGTCCATCGAAGGTTACCCCCTTCCCCCTTTAGTATTTCGTACATACTGTAATATGTAGTAGTGAGCCATACCGCATTCGCATTGCAACTAACTTTATTCAGGGGCACCCAACAACAAACTTTTCCTGTAGTTGTCGGAACGTCGTTTTTATGTTGTAAATGTGCGTTTTGTGTAGTTTAATGGCTCATTTTTAAATGCTAAGAAAAATTTATCTGTTCGGATACGTTAGCTGAAACTTTCAAACTTCAGAAAATTTTAGGGATTGAAATCTTATTATCCGAATTTATGAGCCGCTTTTGCCTTTTCGAAAAATCCTAGCTGACCAATTTGTGTACCCAAAACGACATTTTTATCTCTCCGAAAACAAAAGGCATTAATTTTCCCATATTAAGAAAAGTTTGAGATGACATTTCACCAACCGAATGTCTAGGCGATTATAGGCCTTCCGAACAAATATTCCACCGAAACGATCCGTTGGGTGCCACTGTTTACTGGCCCAGCATTCCTCGAAATATATATACAGCAATCACGTGCTTCTATAGATCATTCCGATTACGTCATCAAGATATTATATAACAGTAATTCGCACAACACTAAATCCCACCCCCACCCCCCACCCCCCCAGCATTTTGTCGCCGGTACCCATATATACTCCTGGGTGGAGAGAGGCACTATGAGAGCTAAATGTCTTGCCCAAGAACACAACACAATGACCCTGCACAGGCAACGCTCGAACCAGACCGCTCGATCCGGGCAATTTTTTTTTTTACGCCCACTTCAAGATGGCGGCAAGAAGGCGGCGTTAAGACTTTTCCACAAAAAGGGAACACAGTTCATGAATTGAGTTGATTCTAACCCACAATAACCTTATTCCCTAGCACAACACAATCGAGCCGCTAGCTCGCCGAAACACTAATTTTTAAGGCAATAACGTGCTCCCGTAACATACGTCAAAACTGACCAATACTAACCGGTTTTACTACGAACGAATCATAAAAATCGCTACTTAACATCAAAATTTAAACCATTTTTTAAACCCCAAACAGTAAAACGTTGTCTAAATTCAAATTCTAAACTGTTAATAAACCGAAAACAATATTTAGTCGCTTAAAAAATACAAAATGTAAATGGCCGCCATCTTGAAGTGGGCGTAAAAAAAAATTTAGCTCGATCCGGTGTCCGCCGCGCTAACATTAAGCCACCGCGTTCCGCTCTTTTTTCTGTAAAATTCAAAGAAAACGTTTCATTCGAGGTTCAAAGGTCTAGAGTTAGAGACCTGGGCCGGGTTGTTCAAAGGATTAGCGTGAATATTGATTTCAGTTTTGTAACTTTTCAGTGAGGTTTTCTGTTTTATATTTTTTGTCCTTCAGTTTTGACTTTGACTAATCTCAAACTTTACTAAACATTAGCAGAGAAAAACTACTTTTATACAAGATAAATTAAAAGCTTGATTAACTTTTAATCCTGGATTAGCGTTAATCGGCTTTCGAACACCGGGCCCTGGAATATATTGCCCTGCTGTTGTACTCCCCTGGGAAAGACACCTAACTAACAGTGCCTCTACCAGCTTCGCGTATCGGTGGGTACCAGCAATGTTGTTGAGGAAACGCTGTGGTGAAATCCTGCGAAGGATTAGAAATCCCAGCTCCGAGTGTGGGTCGGGGGAACTCACATATAATATAAAAGTGTAGGGGATAATCGTCGGATATTCAAACCCTAAAAGGTCGACGGGCACCGCAAGATATCGGAATTAAAGCAACACTAGTATATAGTTCAAAGAAGTTTTCTATTTCTAAGCCAATGGAATTAAGTATAACTAGGGGTAGGTCTATGATAACATGTTTTTTTATCGAATTGTCATAGGACTTATATTTATGTTCCAATCGGCCGATACATTCCTGGGAAATGAAATAAGACAACATATACTTGCCCTCGTAGCCTCTTGGTTTGTCAGGCAACTTTTCTCTTCGAGGAAGGATGCCGGTCCGTGACGTCAATCTCACGCCCATGATGAACCAAACGAACTAATAATGCGACACTCACAGGTCCTCGCGTAAGCTCGGGGGAGTGTGTTTGGCATGGATAGGGAAGGAGATAAATTTGTTACAAATTTGAAGAGGAGGCCACTGTCCCCTGCTATCACGTTTTGAAAATATGTCATCTAAAATATAGCTTTTTTAATCTATACACAGCCATTGAACAACATGGGAATGTCAGTGACGACACAAGCCCTTCTGTGACATTCACCCTGCAGCTTCAGCGGTCAAACACCTTATTACATCGTGATTCTATTCATGCCGGGGTGTTTCTCTAATTGTCCCATGTTGACGTTGCTCGTTTTTCTTTTACCGACTGAGACTGGGAGAGAATTGGAGTTTGGAATCAAACACTCTGTTCATCATGTGGGTTAATTATCTGAGGGTATGTATTACGTCACGGAAGCAAGCTTACAGTGTTATATCACGTTCACACTAGGCCGAAACCCGTTTAGTCCAATCAAGAATGAAACATGTTTTAATTCATTATGAATAGTGTTCATATCAAGGCGTGCATGCGCGAACATGATCGAAACATGTTAATTCTAAGCATGATTGGAAACTACCTCATGAAGTAAACCAGACGAATCACTGTTAAAAATGGCGGCCGAGAGCAGAGAGGGAAGCAAGAGCTCGAAGGGCTTGGCGCCAGACAAGTGAGATAAAACCACAGACAGCAGCAAGTTAGAGCCCCATTTGTCCGGTTTAATTTCTTCGCATTTCATAAACTTCACCTCTAGATTTGTTAAGTTGAACTGAAATAGTCAATCCGAAATATTCATTTTGTTTGTAAATATAGCTAATCTCGAGAATACATGGTTCCAGATTCATGCCAGGTGGTTGGTTTCCATCAATAATTTTCTCCTAACGCTAATAACTTGTTTTCCCTTCGTAGGCATTGAACGGCATGCCAAGAGCCCTGATTTGCCTGTTTTCTGCAAGTTTTCATACTTTGTGATGTTTGAGTGTGTTTTGTGCTATTGCTGTGTCTTGTCTTCTGATTTCATTTTATCACATGAACGTCAACATCGAGCTCCCTGACTGGGTCAAGGTAAGAGCTTTGATTATCAGTACAATACAATACAATGCACTCCTGGTCTGGAATTGGGTATTATTTATAGAATAAACTATTTTTTCCCGTTAACTTCGGATAATTTCAAAGCCTTTATCAATGGTAACACAAACGGAAAAAATTCCTGGGTAGCTGTGATCATGTATCAGACACGTGTAGTAATTTAAAGAGGTCTGAAATAGGGTACGTGTTCCAAGAAGCGCGTGGCACACCCCACCCAAATGTTTGGGGAGTACCCCCGAGTATGAACATTAATCCTCAGAGCTGCATGTGTGTGAGTTGTTACGAACCGGGGGGGGGGGGGGGGGGGTTACTCCCTGAAATTTTGGTGGGGGTGTGCGGCCTGCTTCTTGAAACCCTTACCCTATTTCAGACCAAAATATGTGATTTTCCATACCCTATTTCAGACCTGACCCAAAAATCGATACCCTATTTGAGACCTATAAAATTAGTACACGTGTCTAATACATGACTTCAGCCACCCAGGAATGGGTTCCATTTTGCGCAAACATTTGAAAAGGGCTTCAAATTCCCCGATGTTAATTGGAAAAAATAGTTTTCGTCTAAAAAGCCAAACCAAATTCCAGGCCAGAGTGCACAAAACATAAACCCTATTTCAGACCAAAAATGGTCAAAATCTATAACCTCTTTGGCATGGGCCGCAAATACCTATATAGCCTTATATAAGGGAGTAACCCCCCCCCCCCCCCCCCCCCCCCCCCCCCCCCCCCCTCCGCCAGTGGTACGATTTCAATTCGTGTGCCGGGGTGTATATCACTTCACAAGTTTCCACGTATGCGTGCTTCATGATACTTGATTTCATTGATGTCTATGTTAACTATATGTGAGTGTACATCTGTTTTTAATTGTTATCTGCAGACTCACATACTAGAAAGAATGGCATGGTTGGTCTTCTTGCGATCGTCCGTTGAACATCGCCAAAACACAGCAGAAAAGTTCAGGAAAGAAGGTAAACTTATCTCCCCTGAGTGACACCCACAACAAATTTGTCGTCTTTAATTCTTGAATAACGACTTCCATCAGTTACTAACGAATACACTAAACGTAATTGAAAGTTCTGTAACATGCTAACTTTCAATAGGCCATTTCGAGTTTCCTTTTGCTCTGTTTCAAAACGGGTCATGGTGCCACAACCTTTCATACGGCAAGACAATGAACGTGCAAATCAAACGGCTCATTTCCATATGAAAAGTTGTGCACCAGGACTCGTTTTGAAACAGAGGCAAGAGGCAAACTCGAAAGGCCTATTAAACTGGACTAATGAAAGACCCGGAATGGGAACCAGGAAGTTTGTTTCACGAGATGCCCATAGGACACTTTGATTAGCTCAAAAACTGTATCTTTACAATATAATAATTTTTGTACCATTGTATTTTCAGCCGAGCAATTCCGTTCAAGATTTGGAAGCAAGACCTACCACAAGATAACAATTGGATTGAATCTGTTTGTTGATAACTCGATCAAGGAATTTGAAACGTTTTGGCGTCAAGAGGAATGGCGTCTTGTCTCGCTTGTTCTTGAACGATTTTTTACGTATTTCTTTTTGTTTTCGGTTCTTATTTCCTTCTTTGTTTTTGCCGCAAACGTTCGTTAAAATAATCACAATAGAGAGATTAAGCAGCAAGTTTGTCTTTTTCTCGCGAACGGCAAAAATCCCACGTTTGCCTGCTTGTACATGTCCGTGACGTCCCTCGGTCAATACGGACGAGGGGACGAGGGACGAGGTTGGACTGTGCGTGACAAACACGCGCGCGTGACAAACTGAATCAAACAGCAAGCAGACATTTTATATTTTCTGTAGAAAGTGGTGCTTAATTAATCTCTCCAATAAAATACACGGCGTGTAGTCGTAAAATTTCAGGGCCCAGTTGTTCGAAAGCCGATATACGTTCTCATTTTATAATCAGATTCAACTCGGCCTTACACTCATTCTAACATAAAGCTGGCAACAAAACTAGCTGTATGACAGTTTTCCTTGTGTGAATCCTCGATCTTTATTGTATATGTTTTCAGTAAACTATAAGCCATTGTTCACTGCTGGTTTGTACCGTTCATGTCAGCAGCGGAATAGGTGGTACTAAGAGAGGATGATCTAAGAGAAGCATTCCCCCATACATGGCTCTCTTCCAATGAAAATATTTTGAAATCTATTTTTATTAGCTGAGCTATTTTAAGAGCGTTACCTGATTGGTCAGTTCGTCCTTGTCAGTTCGAGTAACGTGCACGTGATGTCGGAGCCTCGATCAGAAGGAAATAAAAATAACTTTCACAGCATGGCGCGAAACTATTAATAAATTTCAAAAAATATCATGGGGCAGAGGGAATCCTTCTCTAGATCATACTCTCCTGGCCCGGTTGTTCGAAAGCCGATTACGCTAATCCAGGATTGAAAATTAATCAAGCTTTTAATTTCTCTTGTATAAAAGTGTTTTTCTCTGTTAATGTTTTTTAAAGTTTAAGATTAGTCAAAGTTAAAACAGAAATACGAAAAATATAAACAGAAACTTACTGAAAAGTTACAAAACTGAAATCAAAATTCGCGCTATCCTGGATTAGCTTAATCGTCCTTTGAACAACCCAGCCCTGGTGGTACCGATATTCTGATATTTACTTGCTGAAGCTAAAAGCTTGTATTGTAGATGAGTCATTCCTCTTTGTCTTGTTATTCGAATGCGAACTTTCTATTTTCATCATCTTCTTAAACTCTGTGAACGAAACGAGTAGCTGTGAGTTCTTGGAAATCAACGAAATACTGCATTGGGTGTTCGCCATTTAGCTGAAAGTTCTTAAATTCTGGTTGGAAATTAATAAAATGATTGGGAAACTTTACCAAGCAATGATAAACAAACAAATCTATATGACTTGTGCTAGATTTGCTAGTTTGTTTCGGACGTAGAGGTCACTTCCAATCTCTCATTCTTTGCATCTTTGTTCGTGTAATAGGAGATCAAAATCATATCGTATTTTGTTTTTTGAACTGGAATCTTGAAATAAAATCCATTAGAGTGTTTCTTTGCATGTCTAACGTTATCTTTCGTAGTCTGAGCAAAGACTCTTCGCACACTCAATTCTTCCCTCACTCGAGAGACGTCGGAGATTCGACCCGGAAAATTTCATTCTGAATGTCTGATGACGTAGCTCTACAAAGGTCCGTATGGTGTCTCTAATTGGTTGTTGCTCGGTCTTGAATGTTCGTGCGCAAATAAAAACCAATCCCGAGACTGCACGAATATCTGTAGACCCACGTCATCAGTATGGAATATTTCGGGTCCAATCTCGAGCGAGGGGAATAATTGAGAATTTGAGCGCCCAAAGAGAGACATTTGTTAACTAAATCACAACAATATTCTACGTTACCATGATATAGGTTAATTATATATACCTTCAAAAGATATTTTCCTGTTTCCGCTTGGCATTTGTCCTCCAAAATGTCATCAAGTTCGCTTTCAGAGATGTTCTCTTCCAGTCTTCCAAACGCCTGCCGAAGCTCCGAGGTTAGGACATAGCCGCGGTCATCACTGTCGAAGATTCGAAAAGCTCCCTTCGCTTCATTTACTTCCATTCCAAACTGATTCTTCGTAGACATAAGCTTAACAAATTCCTGAAAATCCATCATGCCATTTCCTGTATGTAAAAATCATAAAATTTATCAATCATGACACAGGAAAAAGTTGACACTTAACTCTCACAGTACCTCTCTCTACCCAGGAGTATAATATAATATATAATAATATATATATATACACCCGTTTTCAAAAACACTGCTATTTTCAAAATATATATAAATATATATATACCTTTTGTCTACCTTTTGTTATGTGATGAGGAAAAGTATATATATATTATATATATTTGAAAATAGCAGAGTTTTTGAAAACGGGTGTATATATAATAATATAATATATATAATATATATATAATATATATAATTTATATAATATATAAATGGGTACCGGCGAACTGTTAGGGCAACCTGATAAAATGCTGGGAGGCAACCTGGCGTTGGACTAGCATCCCATCCTGGGGGAGCAGCGATATTCCCAGTCGGCCTCGTGCTACGAAAACTGGGATAAGCTCCGGCAGTGTGGGCCAACGGCTTTACCTCACCCCGTAAATATCCGTGGCCTTGACATCTTGGTAACATCTTGGTTTTTCACCGACTACTTTAAAGTTTCGATTTGAGCGGATTTGTCAAAGTGATCGTATTATTGTTTTTCCATCAACCCCCCTCCCCCCTGTACGGTCTTGGGGGTAATCGTGGGGGTATGACTTGGCATGTACGTCCCGGATTGTTTAAGTAATAAACACTCAGTATTTCTTTACCCTCCCCTCCCTTCTTACTGTCAATATCCACCGTGTTGATGATGCGCTGCAGTTCATTTTCTGTGGGGTTCTCACCAAGCGACTTCATGAGTGTTCCCAGCTCCTTGGTTGTAATATAGCCACTGTTGTCCTTGTCAAAACAACGAAAAGCTTCGAAATACTCTGTGAGAATATCAAGAAGATATTTTCCCTGTGTCTGGTTAAATAACTAATGCCGCCGTTTGATGGCTGTGATTCAAATAGCCACGGCTATGAAAAACACCAATTTTGGGTAAAACGGCCTGTCAAAACTTGGTCGCCATGGAAACGTCAAGTCACGTGATCATATAAGGAGTTAAGAAAACCACAACGACAACGTCGCTAAACAAAAGGTTTAAGGCGGGAGTTAACCTGAATGCCATTTTCCCGCCACTGGGTTCATGGAAATATATCGTTCACGTTTCAAGCAATCCAAAAACTCTCTGCTTAAAACATGAATCTATGTTATTGGGTGTTTTGTAAATTTTTTGGTGAGTTTGGGTTTTTTTGGGAGGAAATAGTTTTTCTCAAAGGAGTTGTAAAATTTAGGGAAATAAGAAAGATTTAATGTAGTTTTAAAATTAGAATTTGAAGTTAAAAATTAGTAGATTGACAATACCCGATTCCCCCTATGAGACGCGCCTGCAGGGAATTATGGTAGTTGTATTCATCAAAACAAATCCAGTCCAAGATGGATGGAGGCCTAGCTTGCGAATACACAGCCGGTTTGCGATGCAGACGCGGATGTATTCGCAAGCGGCCGCCATCTCGAACTGGATTTGTTTTGATGAATACAACTACCATAATTCCCTGCCGCGGATAAGATCATTTTCAGCGACGTGTTGACAGTTTCTTTTCCGACTGCTAAAAAACGGCCGCCTGAATGCACGCGCAAATGACGATTGATCGCGCGCAACCTGAATGGTACTTATATACTATACATATGACAACCCAGACCTTGCTTTACTATAAAATTTGTAGATGAACACTCTATATATTTTCTGCCTAACCGGAGTGCTATTTTCTAACTAGAGAATAAAACCGTATTTAACTCGTAGACGAAGAGATTCATTTTCTTCGCCACAAACAACGGTCGCGTATAAAACTCGTCATTTGCGCATAATTCGCCATTTGCGCGTGCATTTAGACACTCAGCTTGTTTTGATGAATACAACTACCATAATTCCCTGCAGGCGCGTCTCATAGGGGGAATCGGGTATTGACCACCCGCGTGGTTATCAACGGTCTGTTGGTGTTCAAAAAAATAATTTTTCTTCTATCCCTTCTTTAATTAAACCTCTTAAAATTTCATTGAAATTCAGGTTAACTCCCGCCTTAATGAGCAGTATAAAGCTCTGCACGTGCGCTATACAGCTTGGTACATTTCTAAGCCGTGTCCTCTGGAAAATAACAACTTCTTCGTTTTCTAGAGAACGTGAACCGCAACGGCGAATTGTTCAAGTTTCTTTTTGGAATTGATAGCTTTCTTTACATATTCAGCTGAGGATAACCTAATGGGTGTGGATTATTGCGAGAATATTAGTTTTTTCATATACATACGTTGTCCTCGGCGTCGCCGTTGTGGCTGCTTAAACTGTCCGGCTATGCGAATGAAAACTTTAGATTTCCCTTTTCGATACGATTAAATCAGCAGTAATACTTTGTAATAGACCTTTCTCCAAAATGGCCGCCGCAAATTCATATTAAACTGAGCCTAAAATCAATACCAGCACCTGAAAGACCACCTCTTGTTTGGTAATCGTACGAAGTTTCGTTATGTTAGGTTTTATCTGAGTAGAGAAAACGGAAGTTGAAAACTGGAAAATTTAGAGACGTTTGTATGTCATACAAACGTCTCTAAATTAAATCTGATTTTCCGCTCAGTTTAATTTTAATCATTTTGAATTTGCGGCGGTTATTTTGGAGAAAGGTCTATAAACCACTGGACTATGATACCAAGCTTAATTCATATATTCTGATTCTAATTGCTTTAAGGGGAAGGAGTGTAATTTTATTTCAAATTTGAAAAAAGTGTTCGCGTGTGTATAGCACGATGAAACTCGAAAACAAAAAAGAGGAAATGAAATAAGACTTCTTTATTTTGCGATTATTGAAAGCGTCAGCAAAGAGTACCTGAAAATTCTACAGTAAAAAATTCAGTTGTTGTAAACTCAACCTGTGATCTATTACATGCACTGCAGATGTAAATCTTCTATCTTTTTGTGCCTAATTACATTAATAAGTAATTGTTGAAGACATGACAAATATGATAGATTCTTTTGGTTCCATATAAGCGAGAAAGTAAGGTTTAAGTTCCTCCAGGCCTTTGTGTGTTAAACCTACCTTCGAGCTGGCACTCAGGAATCGATTCCTGAAAAATACAAGTAACATTCTGTAGTTTCATCGGGTTAGACTCAACTGAATAATAAATATTCCAATAAAATATATATCCCAATATTTGCTTTAATATCAAACTGGAGAAAGATGTTTTGCAAATTTGATAGAAAGAAAGATCACAATCAGAATCAGAATTTCACTTATCTTTTATTTTTATTTCCTCTTTGGTCAACAAAATATAGAAGAAATGCTCTCTTTCCGCTAACTTTGATCTCACTTATAGTCTCATTTGATCTCACGGCTTGACTTGTATTCTATACTCATCAGAATGCATGTACTTTACGTGCAAATAAATGCTGAAGTAAAAAAAAAATATTGATGATAATTGCTTTCAAAGACGTTAATTGTACATCCGAAACATGTTTTCAAAATTTAAAAGTGTCGTTGTCGTTCTTAAAATATTGACTACATTGGACTCACTGATTGGAGATTGATGACATTAAAGCTTTGATGATCAGTCTAAATAACATTTATTGAATTTATCAATATTTCGTCAGTCTCAGCAAGAGTTAAAATCCGTTCAGACACTACCCAATGACCATTCAACACACTACCCAATAATGTGAGATCGTGCCTGACTTTAACACTTTCTGCAATGACACTAAAAAAATCATTTACACCAGGGCATTAGTAATTTTTAGTATTTCTATATCGTCAATATTTTTTTTCTTTTTTTTTCTTTTTTTTTCCCATATTCCCTTTTAATTGTATTACACATATATATATATATATATATATTTTAAGTTATTAATCTTATTGTATATTAGGTAGTGGACAAGTGAAGAGCCACTATGTGGATATATTGTTCAATAAACCATTATTATTATTATTATTATTATTATTATTATTATTAAGTCCCACTGCCAGGGGACCCCGGGCCTGGAACGACGGCACTCTAGAGGTTGTGACGGAATTAATATTACGGCAATTGTCGGCCTAATTTTCGTTGATTTATAGAAATATTTATGCATTTTTAGTAAATCTCCAGGTTTCGCCAGAGAAGTTTATTATTTATCATTTTCTTTCTGGAAAAAATCTGAAGATAATTCCAGTTGAAGTTTCTACAAGTTGACAGGTCCAACATTTGGAAATACTAAGACAGTCAGCCATAGACGAATAACCCGAAAGCTACGTCCACTCAGTTATTAAACAAAGAACTGGGGTAAACTGGAACTTTGCAGACTCCTATTCTGAATGATAAGGGACTTTTTAAACCGCTATGAACGTATGGCAGTTTAACATTAACTATTTCTTAAAAAAGTAGCATTTTTAGTTATTGTTTACCCTGTAGTACTATAAATTAGCGGTTTCCCGTTTTTTAGCTTTTTTTTCTATTTCGTGATAAATGTTACCTCTGGAAAACCACTATAAAATTTGGCCATATTAAAAAAAACAATCAACGAAATTTTACTAACCATATTAAGTTTGGAGACAAGGGACTTGTACTCTAACTCTTCGTGCAAGACTGTAGACCTTGAAATGTTATGGGTTTAAGAACTACTGCTGCTTTAAGACAAACAAATTTATCTACAAAACGATAAGAGAACCACAGATTGCTTACTGGCGCAAAATGTACCTATCAGAATTTGCGTTTTGTTCAACAAATTATTGAAATGATAACGTTACTCTAATCTTCTGTTCCATCAGTTGACTTTGAATTAAAATACAATAAAAGTAGTAATGTTAATGATACTGATATATTTATCACAAGTGACTTTCATTGTCTTATCTTGTGTATTAAAACTTAAGTATTTAATACGAACAAGAGATTGTATATATTTAATTCTTTTTAACGTTTATTTAATTTTACCAGACACAATCACTACAATTTACAATCAAGTACATCATTTACGCAAGAGCGATTAATAAATATGTGCTGATAGAACAACGTTTACTTTTTCCTTAAATAAGTGATAGGTTGCAAGTGTAGCTATGAAAGAGTGGTATAAATCAGTTATTCCACCAAAATGACCCACATCGCTGATAACCAGTTGCACAAAAGATAATTTAATTTGTATGTGATGTCGTGGAGCCCATATTGATTTAAAAAAACTGCAGCGCAATTTCTCTCGTTTGATATTTGAGTTCTCTTATCAGTGCAAAGCCGCCGAACAACAACAACGAGAGAGATTGATTATGAAATGTTTTAACAACATATTTCTGAAATAATTTACTGTTTTGTTGTCCTTAACGATAACTGATTATATGCTTCTCAAAAATTGATAGCAATTGGAAGAAATATTTTCCACAGAAGGAAGGGGATTTACAGAATTATCTTTACATGGTGCATTCGTGACTGTTCACGGCTTGACGCTTCTCAACGAACCAAAAAAGAGAAAGAAACTTTACATCGTCATTCTTGATTTGGAATACTTATAACGTGTTCCTGTCGTTTAATTCAACGATGAATCTGGCATAAAATAACAAACAAATTATGTTTGGACCGCAAGGGGGGAATATTCGCGGATAAAAGTGATGGCCCAGATATCGGATCATGCAGCCTTCTAGCTAATAGAGATTTTGTGTTTTTTTTTTCTTCAAATTTTCGCCTGAATTTTTTTGGTTAAGTCGTGTTCTCAGTAGGAGGGATTTTGAGGGTTTCGTTTAGAATTAACATCTTTAATTGTGTTTGATCTGCTGTTTTTGTGTTGTTTTTTTCTCCTAATTCTTATTGAACACATTTTTAAATTTTAAAGAACCTCGCGGTTTCGACTCGTTCATGCCAGCCAGTCTTTGCACCAGAATGACGTCAGTTTTATTTCAATAAGTAATCACAGGAAGAATTAAGGTTTATTGCTAAAACAACATGTTCGAGTTACAATTAATAGTTCCATTTAGCTGTAAATGTAAAACTTTTGCCTTCTCCGGGCATATTTAGGGCGTGATGGTTCCCGCTCCTTCTGTTTTGACTCCTTGGGACAAACTCCATCCTTGGTCAATTGGAAAAAATCTGAACAGGAAAAGAAACAAATAATACAGATCTTAAACTTTTATTTTTATTATTATTCCAGCCTTATGCCAAGTTCATCAAATTTTATTTCTCCTTACTCTTAAAGGAGCAACGTCACGGTTGGCGCACCTTGAAAAAACTGAATGGCCATTTTTTTCAAGTTCGTCATTCGCAATCCGTCTTAATCTTCTCCATCCTCAACCATCCTTGTTCCTGTTTGGTTTATTATCACCTCTTTGGTGTTTTTACTACTTTAGTAAACTATTATTTTGAGGCTCTTCAGTTTGAAGGTGATTTTGCACTTCGCAAAAATGACTTAAAATATCGTGACAGAGCTCCTTTAAATGTGGGAGACGAGGTGGCCTAATGATTAGCGCGCTGGACTCCGGATGGGATCGAGCGGTCCGGGTTCTAGCCCTGGCACTTTACTCTCGCCGTGCTTCTCTCCACCCAGGAATATAAATGGGTACCGGCGACAAAATGCTGGGGATAACCTGCGATGGACTAGCATCCCACCCAGGGGAGTAGCAATACTCCTAGTCGGCTTCGTGCTACAGAAACCGGGATAAGCTCCGGCAGTGTGGGCCAGTTTGGTCAGAGTGCGGCTTTACCTTACTCTTAAATATTATTCAAAATTAGTAAAAATCTACTAATATATATATATACTAATTCAAATGAGACAATCTGATTGGCTGAGCTACTTGTATACTATCAGCCATGCAGTGCAATCGCTGGAGGTTGTCTACAAAATTGCGGTTTCTTCTCGTTTCTCCGACGTTTCGGAGGAGGATTTATAATTATCACTAGATAATTGCTATCAGTTCACTGAAACAATTAGATTACTCGCTCTCAATTTATATGATGAGATAGCTGATTCGGCCTGCGGCCTCATCAACTATCACATCATAGAAATCTCGAGCTCATAATCTAATTGTTAATTGGAACAATTATTTTACTGAGAATTTTAATTACCATCGAAAGAGATCTTTCTGTTAAACTGGTGTTTTTGGTCCTGAAGCATTTCATTGATGTCATGTTCAGGAATTTTTTCTTCCAGAGTTTGGAAGACTTGTCGTAGCTCTTCGGACATGACATAACCACGGCAGTCACGATCAAAAATGCGAAAGGCTTCTTTTGCTTCTCTCTCGTTGAAGGAGAACTGATTCTTGGCCACCATCAGTTTAACAAATTCTTCAAAATCCATCTGGCCGTTACCTGAAGGCAAAAGACAACATTCGTTTGAGAGACTATGACATATAATTTCTGAAGCTACGTGTCTAAAGCCCGGGCCAAACAAGGAATAGAGTTGGCTCTCATAAGAGTTTGCTTTTAACTCTCATCAACTATCATCGCTTCGGGCAAACAAGAGCAAGAGTCGACGACTCTCAAGAAAAATTTGAGCAGGTTCAAATTCGACGAGAGCACATGAGAGGCGATGAGAATGCATAAAAGTACCCGGACACGAGGGGCCATGTTGCAAGTACATGTCGCAGCGACACGTAGCAGCGACAAAAATCGCGTGTTGTCATAAAAAGGACATGCAGCAGAGACAAAATTATAGCGTTTGTACACACAAGAAAATGATGCGAGGACATGTCCCAGGGATATGCGACATGTCCCTGCAACGTGACCCCTCGAAAAACTATCATCATGTAACAACTCTCATCCTGGTTTGGCCCGGGCTTAATAAAGAAAAACATCAAACAAATGAGGATCAGTTACCAAATTCTCAAATCTGAAAACTGGAATTTTAGTAAAAGGATTAATACTCGAGCGTTTCATGTTGTACCATCTAGCCTGCGTTCGCAGCCTAGCTATATATGTTGGCGCAATTCTTCAAATTCCAAAACGTTTTTCAATGTAATGTTCTATGAGTAAACTCTCGGTTTTGAGCAAAAACGTGTAACAAACATGAACGCAAATTTTATTTAATCTTCTGTGCATACGCTGTAAGTTTTTCTTGATTATGATTGGTGCATATTTATACCACGTGACCCAACGTTACCGGCCTGACATGGCACGAATGTAAATCAAATTGTTTGTTTGTTTGTTTGCATACCATCAATGTCCACACTGTTGATCATCATTTGTAAGTCTTCCTCGCGCGGATTCTCGCCCAGCGAGCGCATGGCATTTCCAAGTTCTTTGGTGGTGATGAAACCACTGTTGTCCTTGTCAAAGTGTTGAAATGCATCTCTGTATTCTAAAGACAATTGAAAAGAAGGGGCCAACCAAATTCAGCTTGCATATTTGCTGCTTTTTAACCCGGTCCGTACGAAATGATTCCCGAGAATTCTCGGGAACGGAAAAACTCTCTCGGTACTTTTTCCGACCTTTCATTGCTCCCGAAAATTCCCGAGAATTCCCGAGAATTCCCGGACCAGTTTCATCTGAAAATAGTATACGTGATCAAGAATTCCAGAGAATTATCGGGAATTCTCGAAACTATAAAACAAAATATTTTGAAGTACCATAATTCCCTTACCACTTGAAGTATTCATTTCAAAATTAGTATGTAGATTGCTTTCAACTCCTAGTAAAAGATCTCAGTTCTCTTTTTTCATTTGAAATATTCGCATATTTTCCCGCACTTACCTTCAATTTGGTCCTGGGTTAGCTTATCAGCCTAGAAAATAGAAGTTATTATTGCAAATTATTATACTATAAAATATTGCTTGAAGCAATCATGTGAGACACATTATATATCACTTATAAGAGGAGGGATACACTCGTATGTAAATAAATGTCAAAGAGAACTGAGGCAATTGATTACATAATGTACAAAATGATTTATTGGGAATAGGCTAGAAAAATCACTTCGATATATTGAGATCATATACGCACTAACAACAAATCTCTTTCATTGGTTCCTCGTAATCATGGAAGGAAACTGAATTGTTAGCTACTTTGCTCACAAAGAGAAACATTTTGCTACTAAGCACAATACAATACAATACAATACAATACAATACAATACAATACAATACAAGGCTATTTCCCAATTTCTGGGAGTTTCTATAATATGAAACGATTTGAGAGTATTTCTACTCCCCCTAGGGCTGGATGCGAGGTTAGTCAACGCAAATTTAACACCCGTAGAGTCCAGGTTTCATCAGTAATTTGTCGGTACCGGCTATATGGAGAGGGGCATTGTGAGAGTAAAATGTCTTATTTAATGACACAATGAAACGACCAGGCTAAAATCTCGCCCCAACAAAACACGTTTTTCTACCGTATCCGCCGTGTATAAGCGTAGAATAAATTCATGCACTTGTTAATTTTTTCTTATTGATTTCTTTTAGCCTTCATATACAATTGGTAATCGTAACTCTTGCCCAAGTTCACTCTAACAATTTTAACATGGCTTAGGACACTGTCGGAACCGAGTAAAGCTATTTTCCTTTTCTGTTTTACAAAGACAAATACAATTGTACAAAAGACTCAAATATTTTCAGAAGAGTCAAAATGTGTAAATAATTAATAACAATGAGATGTTTACCATCTTTCTTTACCTGAACAGAAAGGAAAATACTTATACTTTTCAGCCACTTTCTTCACCATGTATATGAATATTTGTAGACATTTTCGCATGGCGTTGAAATTGGTATAGATAAAACTGAATCTAGTGTTTATTGGAGGCCGTACTTTTGACTGACTGATGCATGATCAATGAGATCCAAATTTTGTCAATTCTTTTGTACAAAAATCTCTAAAGCCAACATTTGTATGTGAGAATTTGTTAACGGTCAATGTTATCGCAATGACCTACTGACAAATATCTATGTTTTTCCTTACCATGTGTCTTGAACTGCAGGTTCAAACTTGAACCAGACTGAAACAGCCGTTAAGGATGAAATGGTAAATTTGAAATATTATACAGTTTTGGGAAAATCTAAAAACTGATTATTTTGCGTTATCTCCAGGAGATTTTGGGGTTTTGTGGTTTCGATATCCGCACTTTCGAAAAACCAGTTTTTATTTAATTTTTTTATTTTCGAGGTATCTGGCCTTCCTTGTAAAATTCAAAACCTGTTTGATTGTAAGAATTGTCATACATTTCTTTATCTTGAAATAAATAACTTGAGAGTAAATAAATGAACTGGTAAGAGTCGACAACCAAGGAATAGTGTTTGAGTCTATTGCATGAAATATTAAACGTATAACTCGACTTATTAATCGCGAAAATGATCTCAATTAAAATAAAATGTAGTTCAAGAAAGCCCTGTTTTGTTGATTATGTTTGGAAGTATATATAGATGGTGAGTGTAGTCATGTGCGATAGAAATCCTACAACGGACTGAACACTGAATATAACGTAACAATTTTAAAAAGTTCATTTTAACATTAATAATATATATACATGAAAATTGCTCAGTTCTGATTGGCTAAAACCATATGCAGTTTAGATGTACCGCAATGTACAAAAGTGTTTCATGGTAAAGTTGCAACACGAGTGCAAATTAAAGGATTCTGATTGGTTTAGAGGCGAGAGAAACTAACTAATCAAATCAGTCCCTTTAAAGTGATCATCTGATATTCTTTTGTAGGAAAATCATGCAGGTTTTCGGTTCCCAGAGTAGAATTTCGTAGAAAAAGCTTGCGCAACACTGAATAATGATCTCTTTCACTAATCGGGTCGCTACAATATCACCGTGAAAGACAATTCAAAATGCATTTTTCCCCAATAAGATGTTTATCGTCGTTGGGCTAAGTGATACCTCTTTTTAATTGATGTAAATACCTGATACAGAAATACATTTCGAACTTTTATAAGTGATCCTGAGGTAATAAACATGAGAAGTTACGAAAGCGTGCTCTCTCAATGTCTCCCATCACTTGTTCACTCTAGATCTTTTTCTATAGTATGTATATCACTAAAAATGTGATCATAAAATAAAAAATGGTTTCTCGTACAATATGTTCTTCAACGAACGTCTCATGCAAGCAAATTTTGTCGTGTCCAAAAAATAATCTCAAATTGCACTCGAAGCCATATGATTACCTATACTGTCGCTAAACAAAAGAAAATTGCATGATACTGAGTACAATAGCTTTGCACGTGCGTTATCCGGCTTGGTACATTTCTTAATTAACCGTCCTCTGCAAAACAACAACGTTCATTCAACTACATTCACTCATTCAATTTGTCATCACCAGAGAACACCATGTTACTTAGAAATCTTTTTATTTTATTTTTTATTTTTTAATTGCATCAGTTTCAACAAAAACTGACGAAAACACACAACAAAACAAGAAAAAAGAAAACAGACACAAACACATCAATTGCCAAAGATAGCGTTACTTAGAAATCGCTCCAGCAGTCTTTTTTATTTGGGTGTCAAACTAGTCGTGTAACCCATCTGAAAACAACATGTGTGTTCTTAAAGGGTTAGACCAAATTTTACGAGAGCTTTTTACAGAGATTAGGAAACACAGAGCCACTACAAGTTTTTCAGTTTGTTTTTACTTTATTGAGTTATACATACATATATATACACTACTTTGCTACCCGGTATAGAAGGATATGTTACATGTTTAATTTACAAATAGTTATTTAACTGCTTTTCTGCCTACTTATATATATATATCGCGCTTCAGGATACTGCATGTTTTAACGTTCTTTTAAATAGCATAGGGAGCTTAAGCACGACAGCAACGAGAACGTCACTACTAGTACTACTCACGTACTAGTGTTTAGTAAACAAAAGGTTATGAGCAGTACAGTAGCTCTGCTGCACGTGCGTTATACATTTGGTACATTTCTTAGCCGTCCTCTGCAAAACAACAACGTGAAAATAACCAAATTCTGCGTATTTTGGAGAACGTGAACACCGACGGCTAATTTTTCTTGTTTCTATTTGGAATTGAACGTTTTCTTTACATATTCAGT
The DNA here is from genome assembly GCA_029204205.1 of Desmophyllum pertusum. Lineage (NCBI taxonomy): Eukaryota > Metazoa > Cnidaria > Anthozoa > Scleractinia > Caryophylliidae > Desmophyllum > Desmophyllum pertusum. The sequence continues at coordinate 1,097,279 of MU825416.1, read as the reverse complement.
TGGAGCTAGTTCTTAACCCGATCGACACACTGAACAGATCTAGACTATTGCGAGATTCGTAGGTTAAATAAAAATTATTTTGGTGATAGGCGTTGTCCTCGGCGTCACCGACGTCATTGCTTAAGTTCGAGCTCTCTAATACGTCTGGTTAAGAAATAAATTTAAAAAAACGCACCGGAGTTTCTACATAACTCGAAGTAAAACGCCGTCAGGAAACTCGAATGTATGAGTTCGGCCAAACTCACTTGTGTTTTTGTATCAGGATACGCGACACAATGTGGACGTTCGGTTTTAATTTGAGTGTCGAAAGTAATCCGGAATAGGCCAATTTCGATATATTAAAATTCTAACTTGGCTACGAGGCTTAGGGGAATAAAACAAAAGAAATGATTTATTCATCCCTCAACCTCGATGTGATTTCTTTTCGATTTCTTTTGTTTTATTCCCCTAAGCCTCGGAGCCAAGTTAGAATTTTAATATATCGAAATTGGTCTATTGCTTTGGTTTTGCTTTACTACGCTGCATGATTGGTTTAAAAAGTTCGCGCCACCTACTCAACCAATCAGATGCAACCTAAACCAATCGCGACTTGGTCACGCTCGTTTTCCCGCGCTTGGCGCCGTTTACGTGTATTTTCTTCGAGTTCTCATTGGTTCATTGCGTTGTTTACGTTTGTTGTGATTGGCCATTGTAATTGCTTTAGTTTTGGTTTTACGATACTCAATTGAAAAGCGCTTTGTCTTGTCTTGATGATTTTAGCATTGTTAGGTGCGGCGCTGTTTGCTTGAGAGTAAAAAAGAAACACTTTTCTTTGATTTTTCTAGCCTGCTCCAGGCGCATTTTCCCAATAACCGAGCGCATGGAACAAGCTATTTTTTTCTGCAAGGCAATCAAATATGATGGAATCTCTAAAGAACGTCTTCTTACATTTCAACTGTCTCAGTCAAGTTCTTTTTCAGATAATATCATTTGTAATAAATACAATTTTAACTACTCAAGAGAAGATATGCTCATGAGAACAGATTTTCCAACATATCTTTTTTTCTATAAACTTTCAGTCTTGTAGTTCAATTTTGATGACATTAAAGTTTCATTGGTAACTAAATGAATAGATGGCTTAACATTTTTCTAAAGAAGTGGCCGAGACGTTATTCTACTATGAAAATTCGGCATTTAACTTTATGTGGTTACATGCGTCACAGGATAGCTTCTCTGCGTTATTCACTCTTTCTAACTAGACTAAATCGCACTATTTTCTGTTCAATGTTACTACAATATAATATACTAGCCTACTGGCTGAGCTACATGCTAGTGTCACAATTTTAATTATAATAGGCGTGTATGTATGTGGCCGTTCCAACTATGCTTGTTCGAATGTGAGCTTGTACTCAAGGCGTGCACTTGAAAATTATCGACAGGGGTCCAAAGGTCTAGTAAAATAGTAGAGGACCAGGGCATCATGGGAATGTCATACGATTTTAGGGGATGCGAAGGACAGCTAAATGTTTTTGTACAGGTTTGTGGCTTGTGTAATGACTGTGTAATGTGTGAACCCGTCTACCCTCCCTGTACCTTACTCCCCTCCATCCACCCCTCCCCTACCCCCTTCATTTTCTTCAAGTAGTGTGCACCCCCCTGATCGCCGTAGGTCCACTCTCACAACGAGACTGCGTGTCTCCGAGCAGAAAAGGAAGCGTATCTCTTATTGATGTGCCCTGCAATTAAGAAACAAAATCATTTCGAGGTAAGAATTTTTAAAAATAAACAACACGGTATTGTCAATATGGAAATGTTTAGAGACAAATTGTATATCAATTTAGCCAGATCGTCAGAAGTTTTCTGGCCGTCTTTGGAAATCTTAGTCAATGGAAATCTTAGTCAAGTGTTCGGATCATCTTCGGAAAACTTCGGAAGTCCTTGGTCACCTTTGAAATCTTCGGAGATCGTCTACTAATCGTCGGGAATCACCGGAATAATTAAAAAATAGCCAAAAAACAAATAAGAATTCAGTAATTTTGCCTTCTATGCTAAACACCTTGAAGGTTAATCAACCGCCCTATAGATTTAAACAGTTGATGTTTTGAGGGTCAATCTTTCGTCAGAGAAAATCCAAGCAACCTCAGATTAAAAAGAGTGGTTACGTTACCTTATAAGAGCCAATTAATAGTATAATTTATAGTGCAACTTGAATCAGTAATAGTAAATGAAAAGCTTACTCACTTTTCTTTCTATTCGTGGAGTAGCACTTTGGAGGTGCTATGGTACAAAACATCCATCCTTTAGGAATAAAAACTCGCTTCCTTCCGCCGTTGGTCTTGAGGTTTATTGTCCGTCCTTCTTGTCCTTTCGTGGCACTGAATGGTAAAGATACCTCCAACTCACCAGTTTTGCTTTTCTTGACGTTTTCATTGGCATTGGAGGTGGTGTTCAGGGTCGACATCGCTACAAAATAATTAAATTGTAACGGTCATTTGCATAACTGAGGTACATGCATCAAGTTTGGGAATTAGTTTTAATCCCTGTCATAAACAGGAGTCGATAACGTATAGTGCCGACTACTCCAACCAAGGCCACCCAATCAATTTCTTTGCAAATTGACCAATAGCGTTTGAGTGTTAAAAAAATACAAATGGTCTCAAATTTATTGTTTGCTTAGATCCATAATTTGTGGGGCATCTATTGTTAACATTCATGGTCTCAAATTTATTGTTTCTGTAGTGTGCAGTTTGCTTAGATCCATAATTTCCAAGGTTTTTATTCGCTAATTTTCACATAATTTTGTCGGGTGACCTTGGTTGGAGTAGTCGCACTGTAAAGACGTCAATCCCTCCCTCCCAATCATTTTGGCCTTGGTTAAGAGATTATATCATTTACCTTTCAATGGATAAAATGTAAAAGTAAAAATTTCCTAAGATGTAATTAATATAATAACTTACTACACCTGTATAAAAAGTTAAAATAAAAACCTTAACCTATAGCATATAAAGTTTAATTAATTTTGGGAGATACAAAATTATTTTCATGCAGATCAAAAGTCTCAAAACAATTTGAGGAACATGGAAAGAAAAATAGATCGGAAAATAATGCTCACACAGTAAGTAAACAACAACAACAACAACAACAACATCCTTTACTGTACCCTTGCCATACAAAGAAGCTTTAAGTAAAAACTGAGGTTTTCATATTTGCTACTGACTAGTTTTTATTTTGAATTGTACAGCCACGGAATCGTTCTTGTTAATTACAACTCCAGTATTTATCAGGAATTTAGTGGTTTCCTCGTCAATACACCAGATTACCTTACCTTGCTTGGTGTGCGCCTCAACTGAAGCCAGAACTGAAAAACATAAAACTATTTTTAACAATCCTTGTTTGATATTTAAACCCAGTCGTCTAAATCTGTAATGAAAAAATTGTGAGACGCGCGCAGAATGTCTCTTTCCCTCCTTGACCATACCACAAAATAAGTGCAGGAAGAAAAATAGAGACTGCTCGCAATCTAACTTCAGTGTCACTTACCTTTCTCTATCTTTGTGCGTTTTCTGCTCTCTGCAAAAAAAAAAAAATCAATTGCGATCAGTTAAATCGGAATCGGTGGCCGTTTCTAATATTCATCAGTTATCCATTAGGTGATGCACCAATAGGGGCAGGGACATTTATATCACATGTTGCATTTTGAAAACCCGATCAAACATTCTTAGCTGTAGTGGTTAAAATTTTCACATACTAGGACTCTGAAATGTGGTTTAAATATAACCAGGCAACAGACACTGATTCTGATAACGTTTTCAACCAAAGTTGACTGAGATCTAGATACTACATACAATAGACCCAACCTCGTCCCCAGGGCCATCTCCGCTTTCAAGATGGCGGGCCGGTGGGCGCGAAGAAGACCCTGGCGTACAGCAGGTCACGTGTCTCCAAAAATATTGGAGATTTTGATTGTTTCAAAATGGCGGCGGGCTCGCGATTGGCTAATTTTGTGTTCACGTGACCTGCTGTTCGCCAGGGTCTCCTTCGCGCCCACCCGCCATCTTGAATATGGCCCTGGGGACGAGGTTGACTTGAACCAGTCACAAATGCGCAAATCGACACAAAACCCCGATTACAAAATATTAGAAGTTTTTTCACATACGATCTACGTACCGTACAGTATTATATTCAAAACACGAGTGAAATTTACAATTAATTGAATTAATTCCTATGCAGAGGCGGGCTCATAGAAGGAAATATAATACTTTGACTCGTGTATGAAGCACTGATTACACACTGACCATGGTAAGCTGTCTCTCTCTCAATTGACCTCAAAGCTGTTGATCAAACAACACTGAGCCTTTAGTAAGTAATGTTATCAGTCAAACAAACCATGGAATTTAAAATGATAATTATATATTTGCGCGGATTGCAGCGTAGCGTCCGTAGCGTATTAGAAAACTCAATCTGCGGTTTAGTTAACTAATAAGGCTGTTAAAATGCAAATAAGGCGTTGTTCGGTAATACAAAAATATCGATATTTTAAAAACGTTAGATAAACGGGAAAACACCCAGGGCCGTTTAATACCGGCAGAGTTTAAGAGAGCTGTAGTCTTAGCCGGGTTTAAGCCAATGGTCAGGGTAACACTTGTTTCGCCACGTCTAAACGAGGTCTGTGCAACAACTTTGTTTTTTTTAGCCTCTGCTAGTGGTGGTTTGAGTCAGCCATAAACCTGAGTTCTAACTAAAACATCATTTAAATAATCAGGCCTCGGTTATCCTGTCGCATTTTCCTTCAACCTCTGTTCATTTTCATGGAAAGAAAATGGGTTTTGCGCTAGGTCTCGTTTTAAAACAGAGGCGCAAAATTTAACTGCAATTAAAATGTCGTTAGACCCATAAGAGTGATACAGCGCTAAGGAATAAGTTAATTCTGACCTGATTCAATATCTCTTATCTTTCGCTCATCTTGCTCTTCGTCTTCGACAGAACGTAAAGCTATAATTTGATGAAGAATGAGAAAGGAATCAAATGTGATGAGGTCATGAGACATTTAATATTAGCTACAAATCAATCAATGTTTTTCTACTCGCGCGCGAGTGGACATGCATGATCCCCGATTGGACGTGATCTGCTCCGAGAAGAAAACATTTTTCCGAGAAATGTTTGCTTCTTGGAACAGCGCTAAGTTTTAAAAACACAACTATGGTTTAAACTAAAACAAGCAATACAGATCATGTCCGCGGACTAGAATCCGGCGAAATGAGTTGGTCCATCTTAGCGGTGTGATTTGCAAAATTCGAAAAGCACAGGGAACCAATCAGAATGCTTCTTGTCATCATGGACCAATATGCCAAAAATAAAAGCCCAAACGCTACTAACGTACCTTTCTTTAAAGTTTCTAAGGTTTGTTCAGGATGGTCCATAGTCCTGATGATGGGATGTACGCCATCATCAATTTCCAGAAGTGCTGCGAACAAAAACAAAACGTAACATCTCAGGTACCGTCAATACTAATGCGTTTTCAAAAGTCTTCGGCGATTTCATTTCGCCGAAAACATAGCAAAATACTTTTGTCCACGTGACCAGCGTTTTCGTATTGTTTTCGCTTGTCCATATTAGTGCGTCCAATACTTTTTGATCCGTTTTTGCCTATAGTCCACACTAAAACACTCGAAATCAACGTCAGCGTTTTCCGAAACGTCTCCGTTTTAACCCGTCCACACACTAATGGGTTTACAAAAGTCTCCACTTTCACCCATCTACACTAAAAAGGATGCATTTTCAAAGGTCAACGCATAAATAATTGCCACGATCTTTGCGAAAAGTAGAACTTGATTCTTTGCGAGACATGTTCATTTCAAGATGTGTTACACTGGGCAATTTTTCGGTTGGGTGACGGATGGGGAGGGGAGGGGAGGGGTGAATTTACACCTCCTTAGTTGTCGTAAGTATTGACTGTTAGTTTTAACTGTTTGACTAACAATTTGTTTCACACTATGCTAGTAGTTCGCCTGCCAGAAACCCTCGAAAACGTGGATAACATGCAGGTGTTCTATTCACAGACTTCGCCCTGCTAGTTATGTGACCTGTGCAATGTCGACACTTTTTTTACCTTTTTTTAATCTTTCTATCTCCTCTCCAGATCCTTCAAGCCTTCTTCCTTCGTTATTCGCTCTATTTGTTAAGGCGTCTATACAAATGAAACAGTTCATTAGAAACTGTTTAGTCTATTCATATGGATTATACAGTCATTACGTTTAGTGTATAGATTTAATTGCACCAGAGTGGCATTGCAAGTTATTGATCTTCGGCGCTCCCTTTTATTTTTTAAACATTCCTTATCCGTCCAGCTTTTAGATTATGCTGGAATAGACGAAATAAACGCGTTAGTTAATGAGAAAATTCAAAAAGTAAAGAAGTGCGATTTTCTCTCTCGTTTTTTGTTCTCTAGTTTAATTTTTGCTTGGGGCATTCGGCTTTTGACCTTCTGATCAGTGGAATATCGGTGGAATAGGATAAGCCTTTCGATTAAATGTTTCGATACAACCGTAAGGATAATGTTTTTTAGTTTAAGAAGACTCAATTGTTTGTGAGGCAAAACATCATATGACAAACTTTCCCGGGTGGCGGAATTTACTTACAATATATCGGTCGACACAACATACAATATTTTTTAACTGGTACCAGTATCTTTGGAACAATCACGAAAAATAAATAAAAGAAAATATCAAAAGGATAATAGAAAGTCCAAAATTAGAACACAAAGATTTTCCTTTTCACTTGTGCTCTATATAAAATTAAAGACGTACTCCTATAAATCCGGTCAGCTTTGAAACATTTTGTAGTCAGGATTAATGAAGCGGGAGTGGTTGAAGACATTTTGAAGGAGGGCGGACACTTCGCTGACGTTCGAAAATTGGATATGAATTTGTCGGAGAAATATTTTGATTTAGCTTATTACTAACAATCAATATATATAGTACAGCATGTCATTCTACCATCGTATGGAATTTTAACTGTTTCATTAGGTTTAAGAAGGAAATATTGATGTATAAAATGTGATATATTCAAGAAATTGTGTGCGCCTTTCAAGAATAAGAGTCTTCAAGCCCCCAAACACTTTTATGCTATCTCGATTTCTATTCTTGCGAGGTCTTAGTAAATCGAATTTGCTATCACACAGTTAAAATTCACTCCCTTTTTGGTCTATTAGTGATCAAATTTAGCGTTAAAATGTGTGATTACTGGGTGTCCCACACCAAATTCTAAATATGATTGCAAATCTTACCTTTTGTCACTGTAATTCTGAAGCTGTCTGCTACATATACATACAGTATTAAAACAGACACCAAATCTGTTCTTCTGAAATATCGTTCCGTCATTTCTTCTCTCCAGCAATCGTTTAAAAGCGAAAACTGCTAAGAGTGGCCGGCGCTCTCGTTTGAAATTCGTGGCACCCCATTTTCAGATATACGACGGCTATAGCACCGGCAATTCGTTGAATAATTGAAGAGAAGCATTTTTTTTACTAGTGGAATAGGTGTTGCAGGGTGTTGGGAAGCAAAGATTTGACATTGTCTCCATTGAAAACAGGTCACGTAATATTTATTGGACGAAAAAACGAAGACCCATTGTTTCCTTCAGGGCGGTTGAGGGAAAGACACAAATTTCACTTTTAATTGTGGCCGAGTAGGATCTCGTTACCTTGTGAGAGTTCTTCAAAGATCTGGTCAAAAACGTGTATAGAAAACAATCATCTTCAATCCGATAGAAGCTGTACCGAGAGATGTTAAAACTGAGAGCTTATTACAACTGACTCGGAAAATAGACCAAAATTAATTTTGCTTTCCGCTTGGCTTGTATTTGGTTAATTAAACCCAATAAAACTCTCTTTCTCTCATCTCCTCCCACTTTCTCTCGCTGCTCCCTAATTAAGAAAAATCTACTATTTCTTTTGAACGGTAATGGAAATGTTTCTTCAGTGCGATAATTAGCCCATATCACAAGGCGAGAAAGATATTTGTTTCGTTGCTGGAAGATTGAACCAAGCACCTTTTGACATGGTTGACTGAACAGCACGGCTTACTGCGAATGTAACTGAGAATCGACTGGGATCTAGTTTAAGCTTAGGTAGTACTTGCACCGTAGATTTCGGCTGTTTTCTCAGAAAAGCCGCGATCGTCTAGTGGTTAGGACCCTGCGTTGTGGCCGCAGTAACCCAGGTTCAAATCCTGGTCACGGCAAAGTTTTTTTTTTTTTTTTTCAACAGGCTTGATCTTTTTTTTAAGCTAACAGTACTTTTTTATTTTCTTCTAGTATAAAATCGCTTGGCATATGCCGAGAATAAATCTGAATCTAATTGAAAACAAATAGATACAGTCGAGTACAGTTCGAAAGCGAAAAGCATATAATTTTATTCCCTATAATTTGAAGTAATTATGAACAGCAGCTAGGGTTTAGTAAATATGTAGAGAATGATCTACTCGGTGCGAATGATACTAAAACTAACGTTCACAACGGCAGATAAATTTAGTACAAATCAAATCACTGCATCTTTCTATATATCAGTAAAATCTGGAGCAATAAGTTCATTGGACGCTGATGACTCCATACACCGTAAAATGGTCCAGGCTCGAATTGAGTCAACATCCTGAAAAAATAAGAGAAACACACCGTTTATGGTGGTATATACAAGTGTTATATTCTTTTGGCGGGTAAAATGTGATGGTTTAGCATCCTAACGAAAAGTTAGAAAAACCCAGTAGTTAAACGCCGGTCTGATAAGCCACTGCGCTAGAAAAATGACATTAATTTTCTTCTTAAATCTTAGGGTGCATTCTTTTTTACTATTCCGGAATAGGAATACTCGGAATAGACGGTGTTCGTGTTCTTTGGGGACCTATTCCGTTTTCGGAATAGGTAACACAGTGCTGCTCCCAATAGCAGAATGAACGGAATAGTATTCTGTTCATTCCGAGAATAGCCAGAATAGTCCCAAAAGAATGCGCTCTTAGCCTGTGTGGCAGGCGACAGAAAGGGGAGGATGAGGGAAGTTCGAGAGAGCTGTCTCCCCGCGCTCGAACCCCCTCATCCCTCCCCTTTCTACGCCTGCCACGTGCACGCAGGTTACCTAAATCTCAACCTTATCAGACGACTTCGTGGAAAAATAATGAAAAATCGTCTCTATTAGTACAAACGACACTTACCTTTGTCGTCTTCAACCATTGGTGATACCACGATCTTTCTACCTTGTACTCTGTCGGGTAGTGGATCAAGCCTTCGGTAGCTATCGTCAATGCTCGTACTCATTCGGCCAGCCAAAGTGACTCTTCGCTTTCCTCTGAAAGTTGCCTCTGTGCCTCCGAAAATTTCTGATCCAATAGTATCTCGTCTTTCTCGGCCATCGCGTCCTCGTCCTGAATGAAGTCCTTTATTACAGGAGTACATAAGGTAGAACTAGAGTTAAATCTGAGGAAAACTTACCATGGCAACCTTACCAAGATACTCTTGTTCCTTATGAGAGATACCGATTATTTCTATGATTTTGCATATGAGTTGTGGCCGGAAATATAATTCGTTCAGCTTATATAATTATCCCACAAAGCCTGGGCCAAACGGGAACCAGAGACCTGAGATTTTAAAGGCCGATGAAAGTTGCATGAGAGTTTTCTTCAACTCCCATCAGCCCACGCCAAACGAGAGAAAACTCTCGACGACTCTCAAGAAAAAGTTGACCAGGTTCAAATTCGATGAACCGGAGAGCACGAGAGTCGCCGAGAGCGCATGACTGAGTTTTAGGCCAAACGAGAGTTTGACATCTTGTCAACTTTCGTTCTCGTTTCAATCATACAATTATTTATCAATTTGTTGCTGCAAATTTATAAAGGACTTCAATTTAAGCCTGGTTTCCATATGATCGCAACGATCGCAACGATCGCAACGATCACAACCATCGCAAGAGTGGTCGCAACGATCGCAACGATCGCTGCGACCGTTGCGACTGCGATCGTTGCGATCACTGGAAACCAGGCTTTAGCGAGAAACGTAAAGCCTTGAATTGAAAACAAGTTATAAATCTACAACTTGCCGCTTCCTTTCATTGTTCTGTATGTATATAACTTACCTACAAGGTCCAACACTGAAGGATTATCTTCTGGGTCATCTGGCATCGCACTTTCGTGCGAACGAGAAATGACTAAAATCTTGGGCTCGTCTGTGTCGTAATGCAGCTTAAACGTTCGGTAAGTCTTCGGCAGTACACACGGTCCTTCGTAAATTTCTCTGCTATCAAGATCTGTAACCTTGCCTTGGATAAGGATAGTCTAGCAAAAAGGGAAAAAAAGAAGAAGGTTGATCAATTATCAGTACTCAATTCAACTAAAAGATTCAAATCGCTGTCTTCATGCACTAGTTTGCTTACTAATTTCAGGCCCCAAGAAGGGGGGGGGGGGGGGGGGGGGGGGGCTTATTAGAGAGAGAGGGGGGCTAAATAGAGCTTTTAGGGTACTTTACTTTTTCAGTAGACGGGTTTTCTAACGGACTATCGTAAAACCAAAGTCAAAGTAAGATCAAGTAAGCCTAATCCTCTGGCCAATCAGAAGAAACGCAAAGAACACAAGTAACCAATCAGATCTCAAAGCAAAAACGTGCAACACGAGGTACCAGTGGCGCGGGAAAACGCTTTTGTTTTTTTAAAACTTAAAAGTTTGGTTCTGTTCCTATTACCGGGTCATAATTTGTTGAAAAACTACCATTCATGTTCGCTATGTTTGGTTAGAGCACTTTTTTGTCCACACCAAGCGGTTAGTAGTGCTTGTCTGGTAATGTTCTGCAGAGCTTTCGAGCGTAAGACTGAGTTACAAAAACAAAGCAAACACGAGCTTACTTTCGACAGTCAATCGAAAACGCTCTAAGCTCTCTACTATACCTCTTTCATCTGTTCAGTGGTCCTGAACACAGGATTAGGGCCCTTGGGAAGAGTGGCGATGAACGATCGTTCGCACATGACGCGAATCTTGTCCTTTGACCAGTTGTAGTAATTAGGTACATCCAGGAGAAGCGGGACAGCTATTCTGACGCCGCAAACTCGCCATAGACTGTTTACAAGATCCGGGAAGCGCTTCATGGCTTCTGTCATGTCTTCTGCAGTGATGTAATAGGCCTAGAAAAGGAAAATTAGACAGACACGTGACTGAAGAAAACGTCTTCTGTACAAGTAACAGAGCGCCCCCAAAAAGTCAACTTCCATGACCTCCGGTTATAGGCCCATCTTCTCGCTAACAAAAATACCTCTCTTCCCCCGGGAGCCCGGGCCCTTGTGGGCGAAAATCATATTTAATGGCTGAGAAAATTTTCAGTCGGGCCCCAGCTTATAAACGCAGGTCTGGATCCGCCACTGAAGTTGTATAAGCCCAGGGCATACAACCGACGGGATTTTACGGTATTTTCGTTACACCATGCAACCTAGAAGCTAACTTTTTTGTTACTCTTTCACTATCCAGTCTTAGCCCAATGTAGAATCTTATATTAAAGGAAAATAATACCTGGACTGAAGACTCGCAGGTGCAGGATGAGTTTCTTCTGGAGGAAGTAAGTAATCCCATCTCACCAATCATGTTACCGGCTGAAATGTAATCAGTAGTGACTATCATCTCGCCTACATCCGGCTCCTCACCGTCCATGTAACTTGTCCTTGCCACTGACACGCCGATCATCTGCAACAACAACGAAGACCTGTAGCTAGCCATCTGAATCAAGTGGAAATTTTCATTCTGATATAATGTAATTCATTATGCAAGTACTCAAATAAGTCAGTGGCTTCACTGACAATTTAGGGCGCCATATACGGAATCCCGATTTCTCGAACCCTCGATTTCTCAAAAACCCCGATAACTCGAACCAAAAGTCGTTTCCCTTGGATTTGTTTCACTGTAATTTATACCCCCGATATTTTGAACTCCCGATTTCTCGAACCAATTTTAATTTCCCTTGGAGGTTCGAGAAATCGGGATTCCACTGTGTAAGTTAGTTTATCACCTAAAAACAATGTATTGGATTATGAGGAGATATTAGAGAGTTTAAGCACGACCGGCGTTCTGCGGCAAAGGCGACAGAAGTCAGCTTGTCGTTGATTTTGTTTACTTTTCCTCGAATCACGAAATAAATCCATCAGAGAAATGTGAAAAAATTCAAATGTTCAAAACAAACTCGAAACATTTCCCTCTTGCGTGCAAGGGACTAACGATAGACGGCAAAATTGAGATTTTTCCGTTCGTAGGAAAAAACCATGCTGCTTAATATCTCTATTCCCAAATCTAGCTAGCTCAAATACACGACCCTGGTGTTTCATTCGACACTTAGTTAAACACTACATGTCCAGCTGAAGTACTTAAAGAAGTACTGTTTAGTTACCTTAACCATTCCTGAAACAATCAAGTATACTCCAGTCATATCTTCACCCTGTCGCGTTATGGTATCACCAACTTCGAACAACTTGATACGTGCGGCTGAGGTTATGAAGTCGATTGCCTCTGGTTGCATTCCTTCCAACCACACCACATTACGAAGCAACTCCATGGGCTTTTGAGGTGAAATGGAGTCTGGTGCACTGAGTTGCCGCTTCATTTTTACCTCAACAATCTGTGATATTGGACATAAAAAACGTTTGAAATCTTTCGCTCCGAAGGGGGAGGGAGGGGTGGGGGGGGGGGTGCCTCCACATTATACCGGGGACGAGGGCGCGCGTCGTACCTTTCAGAGGTTGGAAACCGTGTTTTGGTAACGCTTAGTCTGTTCCACTTCAAATTTTTACAGGTGCTACGTGTTATGGTACCCCTCAGATAGAATACGTTTTCAAGGTAAAAAAAGGCACTTGTTGTCATGAAACGAAATTAAGGGACACTGTCCTGATTTTAGCATGATTTTGGAAGCTCAGAAACATATCTAGATCATAGGAAGTTGATCAATAAGGTTTGATTCTGTAGAATAACACTCGACAAATGACAGGAACCCATTAGGAAGTGAAGATGACGAACGACAGCGAGGATGGAAATGGATTGCAATATGGATTTTGAAAAACGTCAGGATGTCAGTTTTCAAGTTTCAAATTTGGCTCAGAAATCTTTGAAATTTTGCAAAAATTTTATTGCAGTATGGAATTTCTTGAAGAAATTGCTTTTTATCATTTAGTTAGAGTTTATTAAGTTCTTATTCCATAGATTTAGGGACCATTTCATGCATTTATAACAGTTTTGAGCAAATACGCCGGGACAGTGTCCCTTTAACATTTAATATTCTCTTTTGCTTTTTTTCTCTTGGCCTGTCATTATGCCACTTATCAGGAATTGGTACCTCTTAGAAGTAAAATTACTTGACCCACGCCCCACGAAATGGATTCTATTCCGTCAATTTTATATGGGATTTCCCCGGGGTTTCCAGAGCTATTTTCCTCAAAACGAAAGGGCACGCATCTCATAAACGTAACATATACATGTATATTCCGATAAGCTATTCTAAATTTACTTAGCGATCCAAAAGAGGCAAAAGTATACAAGGAGTTAACACGAGCTAGTTAGTAGAGTGATCAGGAACAGCTCAGTGGTGTCCAGAGAAAGCCATCACACGAAAATACTGACAGAACAGAAGGGATAGACATTGGATAGGGACGAGATAGTTATTTCCATTGTAGATAAGAACATTCTGTACGCCGGAATATCACTGAGAGATTACAGGAAGATCCTAGAGCGTTAGCAGTGCTGTCACTTATCACCGTTTTAATTTTCATATATATGTCAGCAAGGCAAGGTATTTTTTACCGATTCAAGTTTCCCTGCCTCAGCCTCATCTAACAATCCGCCACCCTTGAGTTCGTGAATGACGTCACGGGCGTTGTTCAGAATGGTGCGAATTGCTTGTCGGGTTTTAACTGAGATTGCAATACCTGGATGCTCGCGTTGCAGCAAACCTGTAAAAGAACACAAGATGGCGTGAATTTGTATGACGGCCATAATTTTGAAAATGTACAAGAAACTGTAGCTTTCATATGCCACAAAGTATACAGTACAATGCAACCATTTATTGAGAGAGGCTGGCAAGAAATAGAAGTGAAATTCAAAGTGTGTACCATGTAAGTATTAAACACTCATGAATTGAAAGTAGAGTAGTTATTACCTTATGAAATCCCTCTTGGGCTACTATACATAGCCGTGTAAAGGAATTTTGGGCCCCCAGGGAAAATAAAAGTATTCTAACTCGGTGGGGTCAACGACTTTTCTTAGCTTTATCCACCAAATTTCCTTCACGGACTAGTAGCGATGAGTGGAGTGGGGTTGGGGGGACTAAACTACTCTACTTTTGTAAGAAATAGATGTCCTTTTAAAGGTGTTTCAATTTAATAGATAATAAAGATGTGATTTCGCGATTTAATTTACGGATTGATTTAAAGCTGTTTTGGAGACATGGTATTTTATCAATTAAGAAAACATTTAGAAATGAAAAGCAAATGAAGTTTATCAGAGTTACCAAGGCTTTTAACAACATCCAAGCGGTTCTTTTCAGATCTTTGCTTTAAATCCTTTGCGATCCGTTTGTCCACCACCATGTGATCAACCAGCTTGATGATTTCTTCTTCGGCGATGATATACCCCTTACCAACATCATAGCCAAAGCTTAGCTTCCGGTTGATAATGTTGTTTACAACGTCTATCAGCTTTGGAAGAACAGTCTACGAGAAATAAATTAATATGAGCGGTTTACAATCGACTGTTGAAAGTAATCATGATAGTAGTTATAGTAGAGGGGAAAAAAGGAAGAGGGGGAGGAAAATAATGTATTCCTTCCCTCCCCCCTTCCTCCCTATTCCTTTCTTCCCCTGATTCCCCCCCCCCCCCCCCCCCCCCCCCCCCCCCCCTTCACTACTACGCCTCATGTGATTGCTTTGGTTTTGCGTTTGCTGAACTCTATGATTGGTCGTGCTCTAACCAACCAAAGCGCACGTGTGTTTTTTCACCAATCAGGAGCAAAACCGAAACCAATCGTGCAAACGCGCGTTTTCCCGCGCTTGGCGCCTGAGATCTGCTTTTGCTTCGAGTTCTGATTGGTGCATTGCGTAAGTTGCGTTTCTTGTTATTGGCCAAATATAAGTAAATAAATAAAATAAACAACTTTATTTAAGTGTCAGAGGATTTAGCACTGCTGTACTAATTGTGGACACGTTGGTTTTGTTTTTAAGACAGCATGATAAAACTGTTCTATTCTAATGTTTACACTAAATAAACTTTAATACCTTGGGAGACAGGTGTATGTTATTATAAGCTGACTTATTCTCATTCATTCTAAGTGTTAGAACTGACCAGAGCTACGTCCATTTATTATTTTAAGATTTATATTACATACATTGTAGGAATGTCTTGGTTCTTAAAAATAGAAATGAAGTCAAAATGGTTTCAGAATTCGGCTTCTCGGGTTGCATCCTCGCAACGATAACAAGGAATTTTTACAAGATAAACCTGTTTGTACTCTACAATTAAAACTGTTCATGGGCAAATATTACCTATTTTATTACTATTTTATTTTCATCTCACAAAATACCAGATATATTACGGTATTCTAGTGAGAAAATCTAATAAATAAGACTACTTCCTTTTATGTCAACTGGTTCTCACTTAACGAGCAGGTAACTGAACACACCCGGTTTGCTACAAATTTAAAAATTTTCATTGACCACCTGTCGTTTGCCGCGATCGTCTAGTGGTTAGGACCCTGCGTTGTGGCCGCAGTAACCCAGGTTCGAATCCTGGTCCCGGCATTCTTTTTTTTTTCCTTTTTATTTTTGCCTAAACACTACCTGGTATTTGGCTTTTGTTTGTTTGATTTGATTTGATTTTGTTTTTTTTTTCTTACAAAATCTGGGTATTGTCGACGAATTTGTCGTGTAAAAATATCAATATCTTGTTAGAATGCTTGTTGTTGATGTTATTGTGAGTGTTAAAAGGAAGTAAATTTCGCGAAAATTTTCCAAATGTTGATCTGCATTAACAAACAGGTAGCCTCAGAATCGGCGTACAGATTTTAATTTTACATAGCCATATTTTGCATTGACTGAATGGACAGAACCGTAAAAAAAAAAATTAAAACAGGTTGACATGTTCGTACTACAACGTTATACTACACAGGTCGGCAGCATTTAAGACTCTTTTCTCTGTTGTATTACCTTAAATCTATCGGCGCCATAGGCGCATAAGGCCGTATTGCTTGATATAAAATCATAAATACCAAGGACAGTGATTCCGAGGAAGAGAGCGTGAACACGTAAGCTTAAATGCAGGGCGCAGCATTATAATCGCGTTAGAAGCGACACGTTACAAACAAATATTAGTAGAGGGCTTTCAGGGACACCCAACGGATCGTTTCGGTGAATATCTGTTCGGAAGGCCTATAATCGCCTCAGATATTCGGATTAAAGTTTGGAGTTTTCTTTTGGGAAATATCATCTCAAACTTTCTTAACATGGGAAAATTCATGCCTATTATTTTCGGAGAGATAAAAATTTCATTTTGGGTACAAAAAAGGGTCAGCTAGGATTTTCGGAAAGGAAAAATGTCAGCTAGGATTTTCGGAAAAAAAAAATCAGCAAGGAAGAGCTGTGGTTTTCAGGATATGACTAAAAAAGCCCTAATAAATTCGTGAAGTCTAAAGTTCCCCTAGAATAACCGAACAGATATAAATTTTATAGCGCAACTTAGAATTCATTTATAGATCTTTCACCAGACAGCCTAAAATAGTGTTTTAAAGCATTTGGGAGAAAACCGTCGTTGGGTGCCCCTGGGCTTTCCCTCGGCTAAAACACTTAACGACACATTATTAAAGTTTTTGATTGATTGATTGATTGAAGTTAATTTTACGAAGAGTTCTTCAGCAATTGATGCTGTCACCTACCTTGAAAAGCCTCAACAGACGACCCATTCGCAGAACTCTAAACACTTGGCCACTTTAAGAATAGATGGAGAGAAGCTGCCTGTGGCCTTGTCGGCCGCCTGGTCAATCACGATATCGATGATGGACAAGATCACTATGAACAGGTCTACCAGGTTCCAGTAGTCCTTAAAGTAGAAGCGCCGGAAGGCCAAAGCCTGTTAAAGTAAAAAAAAAAAACGAAAACAGTTATAATTTTCCATAACTGAGAAGAATTCTAGACACAAGTTTTCGTATTCTTTCTCGTTATCGCCCTTCGATTACTCAGGTCTTTTTTTAGAGTGGCCAGTAAAAAAAATTAGCTCTCCATTGCAATTTGCGGTCGAGATATGGAGGTTCAAAGTTTGGCACCGTCCCATACAAACCTCTCTAATTTTGCGCCTGTTCTAAACTGAAGGAACAGACGCAAACTTAGAAGGGTATGGAGAAATTAAAACCTGAAGTGCCCATATCAAATTTCAAAATTTCGCAAATTTAATTTTTGTGACGTCATGACTTTATAGTACTCTATACATTTCCCTTAAATGTACTGGTTTATCATAAGCTATATGAAAGGTTTTTGAACCACGACTCGTTTTGAAACACACACAAAAGGAATAATAGAACTCGGAAATGACCTATTGAGTATCGAAAGTAATCCGAAATTGGTTTTGCTTTACTACATTCTGTGATTGGTTTAAAAAACTCGCGCCACCTGCTCAACCAATCAGATGCAAAACCAAAACCAATCATGGTTTTGGTTTTGGTTTTGGTTTTACGACACTCAAATGAAACCCGCTCTAATACGCTCTATGATTGCTTTGAAAAACTCGCGCCACCTATTCATTTGTACTCAAGCAATCAAACTGAATTGGCCACGCGCGTTTTCCCGCGCTTGGAGCCGGTTACGTCTATTTGCTTCGAATTCCATTGGTTCAGTACGTTTATCGTGATTGGCTAATATACTGAATATGTTTGGATTTGCGGTTATAGAGTGGTTTTCATTTGAGTGCCGTAGAACCAAAACCAAAACCATGATTGGTTTTGGTTTTGCATCTGATTGGTTGAGTAGGTGGCGCGAGGTTTTTAAACCAATCACTGAACGTAGTAAAGCAAAACCAGATTTCGGATTACTTTCGATACTCAATTGAAAATCGCTCTATGACACTCAATTGAGCAAAAGCCAGTCTACCACCAAGTCCTTCGTTACGGGTAATACTGCAAGACACAAATAGTAACTTCCCAGTCAAGTCAAACAAAAAATCGCACGTACAAACCTTCCATATTGCCTCAGCGACATATATGGTGCAGTAAACGTAATTGATGATGTTCAAGATGCCCATATATGGAGCATCATCGTCCGAGGAGAGCTCCAGGATGATTGGTGCCATGTTGAGGATGATCAGGATGTTCATAACCACGTCAAACATGACGTGTGCAGCCACAGTGTACATAAACAAAAGAACTTTGTTACTAGGTGGAGGTATGTGTTCCGTCGGTTTGGTCTGCTTGAACTGTTCCAATTTGTCTTTCTGAGCGGAAAGAAAATAAAGGCATTGTTTGTTAGTGTTAAAGTTATTTAAATGGACTGTGCAATAATTACCAGGAGGGGCGGGGGGGGGGGGGGGGGCATAAAGTAAATTCAAAGCAAGGAGAGGGGGGGCTCACGGTAAAATAAGTCACTCAAGAGAAGGGGGGCTTAACATTTTATTTCAAGTACATATTACATTGGCGAATCCATACCTGTTTATAAGGTGGGGACCGAAAAAGTTTCCGAAAATAACACACATGCTCTTTTCCTTCTGCTATGGCTCTGTTGTTCATTGCTACGGAGGTGATGTTTGTACCAGACGCGGATGTCCAACAATTAAACATGTAGTAGGAGCTCTTCTTTCTGTTATAAGATTTTAATCCATAGGTGCGTGTAGAGAAAATGCAGGGTATTTGTATAAAGGTGTGTGTATACTGTTAGGGGGGGTCATACATATTTCTGACTGATTAGAGGGGGGGCAATAACTAAATTCACTCCTTTATCTTATTTGCCTTGCTGCTTAACTTTCTGTTTTGATTTGAAATAAGTTATACATGTATTATGCTATACAACATGTTATACAGGAGACACATACGAGTTTCTGCAGATAAGGTGGCACTCTCCAGTATGGCTGCAAGTCATCCATCTCAATAAAACTGCAAAGAGAAAAAAATTACTGTTGGAAGAAACATGAATGGAAAAAGTCCTATGTATGTTTAAGAGGCAATGTAGGTCCAAGGGGTATAAAATTATTCTTATACCTTAACCTTCAATAACTCTGGAGCGTAAGCAATCAGTTTTTGGGATGATAGACATATGCTTAGCCTTGACAATCACCCTTTATTAGATGAATCTGAGAAACTCAGATACAAAGTTTCGACTGAGAACAAAAGCCTTAGCTTGTTAATAGTATATAACTAACTTACTGGGGCTCATAACCTTAGATGCAAAGTCTACCGTTTCCAAGTTTATTTTTGTAAAATCATTTTAAGAGCAACTGTTTTATTTGAAACAGCTTCCGTTGTACCTTTCTTCCTCGTCCATTGCAGTATCAGCCAGGTTGATCAGCGCCTGCACAGCTTCACGGGATAGCATTCCATGTTCAAACTGCTTCCAGTAGCTGACTTTCAGAGCTTTGATTAAACGTACTCTACCATCATTTGTCATCTCGGCGAATTCTTTGGGCGAAGGTTCATTGGGAACGCTACTTTCACAGTTTGGGCAAGTGCTGAGGCGAACTAACAATGGAGTTTCTTCTGCGTGCTGAGAATAAGATAATTAATGAAAAATATTATTACTGAGGGTTGTTAAAATAGTCACTTTCAGTTTTCGTTTTTTTTTTAAATCAAACACTAGCTGTTTAAAAAAGATAAATTAGGTAAAAATACAGGAACAATTAACTGATTATACATAAGTGGAGAAGAAAATAAAATCAAGAGAAAAAATACAAAATATATGTGCACAGTGACCAAAGTAGCTTACACTTTCGAGTTGGTCACTGTCACGTATAGGTTAATTGGCGGCTTATATAAGTATTTAAAATTACAAATCAATTTTCGATTTTCAGCAAAATAAGTAATTTAAAAGAAAAAAAATGTTAAAATATAATAGTAAAGGCTTAATTAAGCACGCAAACAAATGTAGCTAGAGATAAGAGAACATAGGAGAATAGGAAGGCAAAATGGTTTAGGATATATAAGGATTTCATGCACGTGGGAGGTGGGTCGTTGTGTTGTGTTCTTGGGCAAGATACTTTACTATGACAATTGTCTTTCTCCACCCAGGGCCCGATTGTTCAAAAGCCGATTAACGCTAATCCAAGATTGAAAGTCAATCGAGGTTTAATGGCATCAGGTGGAGTGGCAGTACTCCCAGTCACTTCATGGCTACGGAATCCGGAGTCGGTTAAGCGTCGGTCCCTTGAGCTATTATGCTTCAAAAAAGGTTCTATTCACTTACTATTCCACGTTCGAATGTGTTTATTCCATTGTAGGACTTCATGATCACGCTTACCCTTGTATAAGTGCGTTTCCTTTAGGTTATCAGCAAGGATATTACCTTTCCTTCTACTTCCATGTAAGGGTTGTGCATCTCACAGTCCCGCTCAGCCATATCCCAGTCAGCATCAGCAAGGAAGCGGTCAGCTTTCAGCATGGTAAGTGTACGGTGATTGCTCTCTTTAATCTGCCTGACGGCATTACCCATGGCGATTTTCTTGGAGTCTGATACATCGCTCAATCCGAGCTTCTCCAGCAGCTTTTTCATAGTTGTGGCGTTAACAAGAAGAGTGAACATTACAATGCCAGCTGTGTGCGCCAAAACCTGAAACATAGATTGGCACCACATTCTCAGTTTCATTGTGTAGTCCTAATAAATGTACGAATAGATTATTTTCTGCGATAGATTATTTTCTGCGCAGTACAAGGCTTGAGTCCCGGACATAAGCTGCAACATTTCGCGCAACATTTCTGACGCAGCAAACAAGTTATGATGTTTGAAACGAACGTAACCAAAATAGAGACGGGTAACCGGATCAAAAAGCCAAGAAAAATAAACCGCAGCTGTTTCGTGCTTCTGCTCTCGAAGTGAAAAGTCGAAAGAAAAAAAAAAACCAGATCATCGTGCACGTGTTTAGGTTAGAGATTAGATATAGACAGAAGTTTAAAACAAATATCTTGTAGTTGTGACACGTCATTGTGCGCAATGTTGAAGATACAGTAAACACCCGCTTATAAGAACCTACATTTTTACAAGTCAGCCTGAATAGGTTCTTATATATCGGGTGTTTAGTGGGAAATCAGGCTGTTTAGGTTCTTAATTAGGTTCTTATTAATTCAGGGGTTTAAACTGTTTGCTACTGTTCAGAATACATGTAGTACTTTAATCCCGGGAGCTGGATTTTTAGATAATAGGTAGGCAACTCAATAGATCAAATAAGTATTGTACAGTTGTAGTAAAGTACATTTTACTCGTACAATGCCTGCTTTTTGAATTAACTTAATTGGACTAATCTTTCAAATAAGAACCTATTTCAAATGTCAGGCTGAATGGGTTCTTATATAATGGGGTCTAATTTCCAAATTTCAGCCTGTAGGTCCTTAATCCACTAGGTTCTTATAAGCGGGTGTTTACTGTAGTGGACACACGTTTAAATTCTTGTGCGCAATGTTGCATAACCAGAAAGCGATTCTGATTTTGCAACTATGCGCGCAGTATTATGTACGCGCAACAATTCATTGCGTCCAATGTTGCAGCACCGCGCGTCCGATCCGGGCATTTTTTTTTTTTTACGCCCACTTCTCAAACTCATTAATAATTCATCAAGTTAAAACAAAGGAAATCATAACCGTGTCGGAGGTTTGGAAACCCGGTCTTAATTAGCATAGATTTTTACGATTTTATTTCTCCGTTTACTCCTGAGTTTTTGTTTCGATTGAGAAGATATATCAAACACTCGAGACAGTGTTTCATCGGCTATCCAAACACCTCGAATTTCGTCAAAAATACTCCGCTGCGCGTCGTATTTTCAACTCCATTCTCGGTGTTTGGATATCCTGATGAAACACTGTCTCTCGTGTTTGATATATTACTTCAAGATGGCGGCAAGATGGCGGTGTTGAAGACTTTTCCGCAAAAAGGGAACACAGTTAATGAATTGAGTTGATTCTAACCCACAATAACCTTATTCCCTAACACAACACAATCGAGCCGCTAGCTGCCCGGAACACTAATTTTTGAAGCAATAACATCATTAACATGCTCCCGTAACATACGTCAATATTGACCAATAAAAACCGGTTTACTACGAGCGAATCATGAAATCGCTACTTAACATCAACATTTAAACCATTTTTTAACCCCAAACAGTAAAACGTTGGCTAAATTCAAATTCTAAACTGTTGATTAACCTGAAACAATATTTAGTCGCTTAAAAAAATACAAAATGTAAATGGCCGCCATCTTGAAGTGGGCGTAAAAAAAAAAAATTTGGCCCGATCCGGGCCTGTCACTGCAGACAAATAGCTATCCACACCCAATACACATGAGATACGTTACCTTTCCTCCAATAAGAGGGTGATCAATATACACCTGTAATGCTAGAGCCAGGCCCACGGCACCTCTCAGTCCACCCCAGGCTGCCACTACAGCGTTCTGCCATGAAAAGCCGTAACCAATGCGCATCAGAATGGGGCTGAATGTCATCATAACTAATGCTCTGAGAAAGAAAGAAAAACGACTTGTTAGTAAGCATAGCTTAAGGTGATTCCTTGGTATTGCATTGCGCATCCTTACGGCGCATAATTTATTGCGTCATTTGCGCGCGCCACGCGTCATTTAGCGCGAGTACGAGCGCGCGCACATACAGAACATTACAGGATTTCTTTCAGGCTAAGCTTGGCTGGGAAATAAATGATCGTTTTCTTCTAAACAAGCATGGTGACCCCCATTTTTTATTTCATAATTTTAATAAGAACAGTAACTACATAATTTACACAAGAAAAAAATGGGCAGAAATCTATGATCAGTTTTTTTGTAATTTAACTAAATTCTCCGGAGGGAGCCACTACGGTCCAACAGCGCATATCCAATTTGAATCTACTTTGGAGTGTAAAGTAAATACAAAGGAAATCGAAGACATTTTTCTGGAACGTCGGTGAATAAACAATGGAATGAAGTCAAACTCTGTGCGATATCACGGGCTGCATTGAAAAACATCGAGCTTATTTGCTGCGCACGGTTTTGCCAAAAGGGGCCAAAATGACCGCACTCGTCAGCATTGTGGCGTGGAAACGAGTACGGTGACCCCCTCTTTTTATCACATTTTTATTATCTCCTTGACTTGTTACAAAAGTGTACCAAGTTTCATCGGAAATCTATGTTTGGTTCTTTTACCAAGGAATCACCTTAAAGGGACACTGTCCTGATTTTAGCATGATTTTGGGAAGCTCAGAAACATATCTAGATCATAGGAAGTTGAACAATAATGGTTTGATTCTGTAGAATAGCACTCGACAAATGACAGGAACCCATTAGGAAGTTAGGATGACGAACGACAGTGAGGATGGAAATGGATTGCAATATGGATTTTTGAAAAAACGTCAGGATGTCAGTTTTTCAAAGTTTCAAATTTGGGTCGGAAATCTTTGAAATTTTGCAAAAAGTTTGTTGCAGTATGGAATTTCTTGAATAAATTGCTTTTTATCATTTAGTTAGAGTTTATTAAGTTCTTATTTCATAGATTTAGGGACCATTTCATGCATTTATAACAGTTTTGAGCAAATACGCCGGGGCAGTGTCCCTCTAATTGACTATGCTATAAATCTCTGAGCAATCTGCCTGTTTGGAAGTTTAGACTAGTCAAGAAAGACAAGGGAAACAAAATCCGTGGAAAGAAATGATGGCGAATTTTAAGTTTGGTAGAAATATGAGAAAGACGTTTTATCAGTCAGTGACACAAGCTACTCGGAAAAAAAAATTCCGAGTTCTCCCAACAGGAGTCGAACCTATGCCAACTTTCCGCACACCGGTCGGACGCTCTACCGCTGAGCTACAGGAGACTTGTGAGAGCTTAGGCCAAATAACTGCAATAGGTTCAAATGTGACAAACTTCCCGCATACTGATAGGATATTTTTCAGAGTAGTTGATAAGTAAGTAAGTAAGTAAGTAAGCAACTTTATTTTACGAGGGTAAACACATAACAGTTAAACACTGATAAACTAGTGGCCCTCGATCCTAGGTATCTAAATTTAAATGGTCTAAAATATGATTTACAAAATTTAAAATAGACTAAAATATATTACAATATAGAATAAACGAGTATGGGTACTAAAAATAAAACATCTTTCTCGCGAAACAAAATCTCTTTAATACGATAGGTTTTTGTACAAACCTTATCACAGTGATGCCAAAGTAGTCCACCACTAGGAGAAATAAATCGTACATGTCCAAACTATTGAGGGCCTTTTCACTGATGACCACACCAACCATGATGAAAATAAGCGTGTTAGCAAGGTACGCCAGCATCTCCCAGAACCTAAAATTGCAATGAACATCCTTCTCAGGTAGATAAGCTTACATTATCTAAGTCTTGTTTGTTAATAATAATTAATTAGACACTGTTGGTAATTTTTAAGATTCAGAAAACTAACGTTGTTTCATGACATATTTCACAAGAGGCTGTTTAGTTAATTAATGGATCCGTAAATACAGTCAGTAGATTCGCAAAAATGTTGGCATTAATTATTTAACAACTAAGCAGTAGATAAATGATACTTCCTAAAAGGCTAAAAGGAAGCAATAGCTTACTTCTCGACTAAGGGAAGCATTATTGATCAGCGATGATAAGGAAAACGGAAGAAGGAAAAATACGGTTGCAAGAAAACGAAAGAAAGCTAAAAGAGAAGTCAGACCCCAAGAAAAGAGGAAGGGAGGAAAAGTGCATTCCTCGAAAAGCTAGAGTAAACAGAGCCAGCAAGCAAAATGGCCTACCTATATAGCTCAGTGGCGGATCCAGGGGGAGGGTCGGGGGGGGGGGGGGGTCCGGGCCCCCTATCAGACCTGAGGGTTTTTTTGCTTTCTCCATTATCCATAGCAAAACCATCTCCAGGATCCACCAAAATGCACGTTTCAGAGCCTGAAATCTCAATTTTTTTCTGGGGGAGGCCCCCAAACACCCCCTCCGCGCTTTTTAGTAATAACTACTGCCATCTACTTCCAAACATTCTCCTTCACTCTACTTCACATTTTCGGTAAATCCCTGGGACGTCTCCTATCAAAAGTTCCTGGATCCGCCCCTGTAGATAGCTACCGAGCTAAATAGCTACTCAGTAAATTCAGAGGAATAAACTGTACTTAATTACCTGTGCAAGAAAACCTCAACCTCCGGGCTGATGCTTGTTTTGAGCGAGTTAATTTCTATCCCTAACATGACCACAGCAATCACACCGGATATTCCTAGCACCTCTTCTCCAATGTAGAATGTCAAGTAGGTACTAGCTAAGGTGATGGTGATTTCCACCAGGGCATCGTTAAACACATGCTGCAGCCAAAACACAGTAACCCTTCCAGCCACCAGACCGAAAAAGAATCCTCCCAGAGCTACACGTGGAAAGTACAATCCGATTTCTGTGGCTAAACGGGATATAAAGGATCAGGTATGCATGAAAAACTAATAGTAACTATGTAAATGGAATCTCTCTATGCAATGACCAGTACTCCCACATATACGTTATACGGGTACGTGCCGGTCGGGTTCTTGATCCGAAAATTCTGATCACTTTTAGTTTACGGTCTGGTATAGAGTACAAGTTAAACAATTTGGTATAAGTCAAGTGACTACTCAATATAGATATTTGAGGTCTTGGGCGGGGCAGGGGCTTGTAGGCGCCCCAGCAGAGCACCCCACCTTAAATATTGTGGAGTATCCCCATGGAGTAAGCTCCACCCTGTCCAGAATGTCCAGAATGACTTTCTCACTATGACGATTACTTTTGGCTAAGCTCGGGCTTAGAATTCTCTTATAATTGAAATGAATCTCCTATTTTGGAATCCCGTTAACAAGGTCATCTATCAATAATAATAATAATTAATAATTTATTGACTTGATATAGCGCCTTTTAACATTAAAATGATCAAAAGCGCTTTACATGAATGAATTAAATGTATGTATATATATAATTAAAATATGTATACAATAGATGAATTAATTAAGATATATATACAATATCAAATTATTACAATAAACCACATTTTATCACATGATGACGGACAGATAGATCCATTGATGGTCACAACAAACGAGGGTGCTATTGTGGAGCAGAAAGCGTCTATTTCATCATTATTGGTAGCTATGCCGGAAGTCAACGAATTCTCCTTTGATCTCCATATATCTGGTATTGTGCTAGTTGGGAGAATTTGTATTAATATCATGGTAATTTCTGTAGGAGAAATTAGATTCTGGTCACTCATAGGATTTTAAATGTTAGCTGACTAATAAAATCTTAAGTTTCTTACCAGTCATTGAAGAAAACGCCAGGTTAAAAAATATCTTGTACAGCACAATCGCCATGCCATCGTTTAACAGTGATTCACCTTCGATGATGGTAGACAGCTGTTTGCTTGTTCCTTACAATCGTAAAACAGATTTAAAATTAATTATATTGCTATGAAGATTCCGCACACCTATAGAACGATCTTATGAAATTATGATGCTGCATTATAATTTATTGCCTATCTATGATTGAATAAATCAGGCCATGAAGAAATTAAGTAAGTCATTGTTTCCCATCTCCTAACAATATAGTTTGTAGACTTATCACCCTCATCAGACCAGGGTAGGAGTGTTACTTATCGTAAAAGCTCTATTTAGCCCCCCTCTCTATTAAGCCCCCTATCTAATAAGCCCCCCTTTGGAAGTCAGATTTTGTAATAAGCCCCCCCTCCTTCCGTCAGGCTGATAATAATGACTTTTCAGCAACATTTTCTGACGTTTCAGTCACTTTGTATTGAAACGTGGTCTTTAATTTCCAGAACTATCGTCGAGTTAGGGTGTAAATGACGTTTCCTTTGTAAGACGGTCATACATAACCCATTTCTTGTTCTGTTTTTGCTAGTGGTGTAATAGTAAAGTTTGAAAAATTAATGTGAATTTTCTTGAAAATTTATGATTTGAAATAAGCCCCCCTCTCTATTAAGCCTCCCTCTCTAATAAGCCCCCCCTCCTTCTTGAGGCCTGAAATTAAATAAGCCCTCCGGGGGCTTAATAGAGCTTTTACGGTATATCTCTGAATGGGATGCTAATCCATTATAGGTTGCTCCTCCCCACCCTCCCCACCCCGTTCAATGTAGACAAAACATGTTAGAACTGCTGAGAACTGGCACTTGAGTGCATTTCATTTCTGCCTGTTGCAAACAATTGCAATGGGAGGGGGAAACCCGGAGGGAGCTCCGAAAGGCTGTGTGAAAACACATAAGTAGCTATGATGATCATAATTTCAAGTTTTTGAATGTGTTGCAACTACGTTTGACTAAGATTGTAGCTTGATCTATAATAGGCAATCCTTAGTTCAAGTATCACTTACCGAGGTCATTCAGCAGAGCTACTACAGCCACAGGATCTGTAGCACTAACTATCGAACCAAACAGCAAGGCCTCAAACCAGGTCCAATGATAATCAACAAACACCATCTTCGCCATCACACCAGAGAGAGCTGTAGCTACAGCTAAACCAAACACGGCAAGCAGGACAACCTGCCAGAACATCTTGTAAAAGATGTGCACATCCATGGCAAAAGCTGATTCAAACAGGAGAACTGGTAGGAAGGTGGTCAGAATAAGGTGAGGGTTCTGGCTTGACATAGATGTGTACCTTGAAAAAGAAAAATCTTACTGCTGATGATGAAACCAAGGAAAAGGAAAGAATTCAGAGGGTACCAAAGGCTTCAGATTTCTGTACGAATTTTTAAACGATTAGTGAATAGTCAAACTGAAATTTTATAGACTCCTCTGTAGTCTTGGAGCATTCTTTCAAGGTCTCCCATCTCTTCGAGTTATTGTACTGATAGAAATGAATTAAAAATGGGAAAAATTAAACATTCATGATTTATAAAGCTAATCATAGCAAGCTCAAAGTTCAAATAATGTTTCACGTTTCTGAACAAAAAAGGGAAGTCGATTGCCCACAGAACCAATGTTTTTTTATACTAGCTCGTTTCTGTATTATTTTAATACGTTCGGTCTTTTTAATATTAAAAAGAGAGATTAAACAAAACGTTATACGGCAAAAGTGAGCTTGCAGTTGATTCTCTTTAATACTTTAAATAAACGTAAACGTGATGCATAAATCTCTCTACACTCGGCTGCAAGTGAGTCACTGAATACTCAGTCAGTCTCTCGTTCGAGCAGCAACAATTCAAACTGATTTTATAAATTAAGAATCTTACTTTTGTAGTTCTGGGACGGCGCCTGCTATTGCCCCAAAACAAAGTCCAAGAAGAATTAAAACGACAGTGTAAGGAATGGGCCATCCTTTCATCAACTGCCGAATAATAGCTGAAAAAGATAAAACAAGAGAACGACAAAGTGAGCCAATGAAATAAGCTTAATTCAGTAAAAAATACCTCGTAAAAGGAAATATCTTGAAGCTTACCTCCAATAGTACATGACGTGAAGATAAACAAGATTGGATACGGGTGACTGTCATGAACTTCATGTGATGCATGACCAGTGGGTGCGACGGTCGACAAATTCGACGACAAATTCGACGACAAATTCGACGACAAATTCAGTGACAAATTAGACATTTTTTGCAATGTGTGAAAACCTTCGCGTTTCAAAACACAACTTCAAAATACGGGTCAACCGCAACTTCAACCAACTTCCAGGTCATGTAGAGTTGCTGAATTAAGCCACAACATCTCATGGAATTCTATGCTGCCGATTTCTTTGAAATTTCGAAAAGGAAAGTCGAAATAAATCGGAAAAAATCTTCTCCAGTGTTGGTTTTTCGTGTCAATGAAAGCTATTTTATGACGAAGCTGACGAAGCCCGCAACCCGCGAGGCCGCGTCGTATTTTCGCGGGCTTTTTGAAAATCCGCTGACCAACTAGACTTATTCGCAGCCTCGTTCCCAGGGTCTATTCCGCTTCCCAGCCACCTTGAAAGCGGAGTAGACACTGGGAACGATGTTGACTTGTTCGCTGAAACTTTGAAATAAAGAAATAGATGAGACACTACAATAATGGTACGGAAATTCTCAAACTTTTAGTATTCCTTCTAATATTTCAACCATTTTCAAAGGGGTGGGGAATAATTTTTATAAACTTGGTTGGACTAAATAAATCGTTGATCAGCCGCCGTCAACCTCGTCCCCAGAGTCTTCTCCGCTTTCAAGATGGCGGGTGGGCGCGAAGAAGACCCTGGCGAAGAGCAGGTCACGTGACCACAAAAGTAGCCAATCGCGAGCCCGCCGCCATTTTGAAACAATCAAAATCTCCAATATTTTTGGAGACACGTGACCTGCTCTTCGCCAGGGTCTTCTTCGCGTCCACCCGCCATTTTGAAAGCGGAGGTGGCCCTGGGGACGAGGTTGCAGGTCGGTTGCAGCCGCCGTCTTCACGTTTTTCAAGATGGCGGCTGATCAATGAAAAGACCCTGGGAACGAGGTTATATTTAGTCTTGACTGACAGGACTCGGGGACTAATATCCATCTGGCAAAAGACAGATGTGAGAGATTTTAACAGATGCTGTTCTTGGGCAAGACACTATTCTCACACTATCTCTCTCTACCCAGGAAATGGGTACCGGTGAACGGCTCAGAATTTTAAAAACCTGTAAGTAGTTGTAATTTAGGCCAACCATGCCGGCCATCACGCGCAAGCTCGATTTCTCTATCCCGCTCCTACCCAGGGCTCCGGCTCAAACGCTCGCTATTCATCGAGGTCCTGCTCTTCTGAAAAAGTGAACGAGGTGTGCGCAGAAACGCTGCCGCATTTTTTTTCAACTTTCAAATGGATTTCGTTTGATTCGACCCAGATGAAAAATGCCGAGCTTCGCCACGCGGCTGGAAAACCGCGTATTTTTTTCAAATGCGAGGTCGCAAAGGATTACTATAAGACATTCATCCCTCCTCTGGATTCGACCAATCAGACTCAAGGAAGTGGGGAGGTAGGGCAGACGCAGCAACAACCCACTGGCGGGAAATCCAACACTTTTGATTGGTCAAATCAAACGGAAGCCATATGAAAGTTTGATGTCACAAATCAATCAAACACTCTTGTGGTAACTCTGTACACTAGTATAACAGTACAGCGCTGTCCAGGATTGACCGCAAATGAGATGCACGCTCCTCATGATAGGCATCACAAAGTGTCCTCATTGATAAAAGTTCACCAAAACACAAATAATTTTGTCAAATATGAAGTAATATGAAAATGACAAATAACCCAGTCATATATGAAAACCGTCAATACCTGCGTCAGTCAATCCTGGACATAACTGGCGCATCCGCAGTAAAGGATCAAATTAAAACACATTTAAACAGTTTCAGGAAACTCGCGAATTTGAGTCGTGTTTATTTAGCTTCCTGTACAAATAATTTTAATAAGCTATTTTCTCTAACAGCGAACACTGCTGGTACACGAAGATAGCGCGAATCAACCCACGCTTGATCAAATTCTCATTCTTCAAATTGAATACAGTACTATATTAAATTAAAACCGTACAATTAATATTTAATCTATTGAGTTCGCTGAGCATATTGTCAAAAATAAACTTTAATTTTCACATTAATCTGTCTTATAAAATATTTTAAAAAATAATCTTTTTCGAGGCTAATAACTACCGCATGCACATTTACAAAACCTCTCAAAAAGAAAGCATAATTTTAAACAACACAGTTGAACCGCTACAATACCTGTTATTACAGTTGAGCCTGCAGTCAGATATTATTTTCTTTCCAGAAGTATGCAAACGAGGCTAATGGCAACCTCGTTCCCTGGGTCTCTCTGGGAACGAGGTTGGGCTAATGGGTCCGCTGACATCTGTAATAACAGCTATTGGATACCCTTGGCACCATATTCAGCTTTGTTAGCGGGGACACGACTGTCTGCCTATTGGGGATAGGAAATGTAGTGTCTGTGTGGCTTGGATCATGACAAAGTGTCCACTTGAACGAAGGGTGGAGTCTGCTTATCATTGATGGATTATAAATGTAGTGTCTGTCCCCAGTCGTCTGTTATGAGGAAATTGTTAGACGCATCCCTCGCGTCTAACAGGTCTCTCTCGAAGACGACTGGATGTGTATGTGGGTCTGTGTAGCTGAGTGTCCACTTATAGGAAGGTGCCTGCTAGAGAAGGTTCAACCGTATTTCACGTCAACTATTTATGGACGACCTTACGCTATGCTGTACAAATGACCGTCCAGTAATGAATCAGTTCATAATTAAAATGTAACAATTACACTGTTCGCCTAAAATTGATTCAAGCCAATAATTAACACGCAACAGGTCTACGTAATTGTCCAATATTTATAATGGTAATAGGACTGAGTGGGGTCTAATTTGGTCTGTAATCATACGAGTGATCCCGCGAAGCAGGAGTCCCGTTTTGTAATTCGGATAGATTGGTAAGCGCTGAACTTCATTTTATATGTCAGAACTCTTCTACCCAGTATTGAAAAAGTAAGCACATAAAAAAGTTATGCAAATAGCCGCGAATTTCGTCTTTTTGGCAGCCGTGATGTGGGTGGTCACGTAACGTTCCAACACACTAGCGTGATTTTCGTCTCATTACTGGGGCGTCACGCAACGCTTCTTCCCGGACTACGAAAGAGACCAGCGTGCCGACCAGCGTAAGAAAAGGCCACTCTAGTAAGGCCTTCAGTAACAGAGTTTTCTTTTATCTGTTTAAAACAGTAACATGATGTACGAGTCCACTCTTCATTATCAAGAAGTATCAGCTTGTAGTAGTTGAATTCATCATTTCTTCCCAAAATGCTATGCAAGCGCTTGTGACGTCATTGTTCAGGATGTTGATTCTGAGCCTGCACGAACTGGCTGAAGGCCAGCTGCAACACAAATGGTAGTCAGGGATTAAAACAAGGGAAAACCTTCCAAACATTAGCGCACAAGCAACCAGCATGCAATTACCAGATTTTTCCAATTGTACAGTTGTTTTGTGAAATTTTTAGTGAGAACGCTTGTGTGAACTCTACTCCGGTCTAAATAAATTATAACCAAAATGCATCGCACTTCGTAAGTTGCTTTATAGCTGAATATGGTAATTTATGAAAGTAATCCAGTAATTTAAGACAGGAGTTCGAGAAGGTCAAAAACCTACCAGGATCATATAGGATACTCAACAATAATGGTTTCATTTTGTAGAACAGTACTCAACAAATGACAGGAAGCCATCAGGAAGCGAGAATGATTAACGATGGCGAGGATGGAAATGGATTAAAATATCTAACAAACTTGACAGCCTGTGGCTAGCGTTTTCAAGTTTGGTTCGGCTTCCTTTGAAATTCTGGAAAATCTTGTTTCAACCTGGATCTCCTTTAATTATGCAATTGCTTTTGATATTTAGTTAGAGTGCATGTTTATCCTCACCTCAAAAGCTTGTCCTATGGTCATAGTAACTTCAATAGACAACGCCTTTTCAAGAAAAAAAGAAGTATATTGTTAATTTTCGTAATCAAAGGAGCAGGCTCCTATGAGTCAAATCGTGAATGAATAAATTAATATGCATAAATTAATAGTGCGATTAAAGTTTACAGCCCATCGACCGACCGACCGAAATTTGTCCACCAAATGCTATAACCCGTTCATTTCTACGCATTGACGAGTTAAATGGAAAGGAAATGTGAAATTGGTGACGAAAATATGAACCCTGTACAGAACAGACGGTTTTGCGGTTTTGGTTTTTCCTGGTGAAGCACGAGTCGTGAAGCGCGAGTCACGCGCAGCACGGAAGAGGCGTGAAGCACGAGTCACGTGCGACGATAGAGGCGCTCTCCTCGTGCCGCGAACCACCTGTTCTGCAAGTTACGCTGACTGAGAGAGGAGTTACAAGAATTGACTTACAGTGGAATCCACCCTGAACACGTGACAGTAATGCTTTTCGGTTTTGGCGTCCTTGGCGATGTAAGCGAACACTTTTCTGTCCTCTGGATCCTGAGTGATGTACGATATGTTCTTCATGTCGTGATAACTCACCATAATCTGCAACAAACGCGAAGGTACTATTCATCATTCATGTCACAAGACTGAGGCTACACTAAAGTCAGACTCTTTGCCACAAATAAGTTATTCTTCACTGCCTCAGAAACAGAAATGTGAAGACAGAATCACTTATGAACACCCAGCAGTATTAATGCAAACAAGAGAGGATGATCTAAGAGAAGCATTCCCGCATACATGGCTCTCTTCCAATGATAATGTTTTGAAATCTATTTTTAGCTTTCACTCCATAGCTGAACTATTTTAAGAGCGCTACCTGATTGGTCAGTTCGAATAACGTGATGTCGGAACCTCGATCAGAAGGAAATAAAAATAACTTTCACAGCATGACGTGAACTATTAATAATTTCAAAAAATTATCATGGGTCACAGGGAATCCTTCTCCTAGATAATGCTCTCTTGATGCAATCTGATTACTCTTATTGTCATCATTGTTATTGTCGTCATCATCATGACCACATCGTCCACATCATCAGATTCGACATCAACGTCACCATTACCATAACAACTATCGACTCCATCCGATTCACTTTATTACTGCTTACACAAAGTACTACATTGAAAAATTGTACCTTCGACCGGGCATCAATGAACTTGATTCCTTTTACGGACACAGACAACGTGACTGAAGGAATCTTCTGCAGCTTGGCTGTGGAAAGCTAAAAAAAATAGAGAAAAAACCATGCTATAGTGATTGTATGGAATTCAAAAGCAAGCAACATGACGAAATATTTTGGCGGGGTGTCGACGTAACAACTTTCTGAGTGTTCGTTGATGTTCGCTAGTGTTCGTGAGTGTTCGCTAATGTTCGTGAGGGTTCGCTAGTGTTCGCTAATGTTCGCTAGTGTTCGAGAGTGTTCGCTAGTCTTCGCTAATGTTCTGTGAGTGTTCGCTAGTGTTCGCTAGTGTTCGCTAATGTTCGTGAGTGTTCGCTAATGTTCGCTAGTGTTCGAGAGTGTTCGCTAGTCTTCGCTAATGTTCGTGAGTCAGTGTTCGCTAGTATTCGCCAATGTTCGCCAATGTTCGAGAGAGTGTCCGCTAGTGTTCGTGAGTGTTCGCTAGTGTTCGCTAATGTTCGTGAGTGTTCGCTAATGTTCGTGAGTGTTCGCTAGTGTCCGTGAGTGTTCGCTAGTGTTCGCTAGTGTTCGCTAATGTTCGTGAGTGTTCGCTAATGTTCGCTAATGTTCGTGAGTGTTCGCTAGTGTTCGCTAGAAAATCACAACGTTTCTAAACACAACAATGTAAGCGTACAGTTGCCATGCAAACAAAACGACACTTCATGTTAACACATCACAGACCGACGAGATACCAGAATGAGTATTTGTTAAAAAGCCGCAAACAGCCCTTGATCAATTTGTGGAGTAAAAGCAACAGGTTCAAAGATAGATTTCACTTTACCCTCATTTTACGGCAGGCTTCAATGGTAGAGTCCAGCCCTGTGATTGTCTTGACCGCATGTGACCCGAGATACTGGAAAAGAAAATACAAAGCTCTCAACCTACATTAACCAGAGACACTACACGGATCTCTGTGTTGTGTTGGCGTCTGTCTGTCTGTCTGTCTGTCTGTCTGTCTGTCTGTCTGTCTGTCTGTCTGTCTGTCTGTCTGTCTGTCTGTCTCGAAGGACAATAGAATGCTGCGCCGATCGATGATCAGTCAGTTGTGGAGCTGCAGCGTCTGGTGTGGCTATACAGCCCAATCTCAATCTCGTACCCAGAGTCAACGGTCTCCTCGGTCAGCGGGTCGTCGCCAGGTTAGACTCTGGGGAATGGAATAACCTGGCGACGACCCGCTGACCGAGGAGACCGTTGACTCTGGGCACGAGATTGGCCCAATCTTAAAATGGCAGGTCTTGTTGCAGTTACTGCAGGTGAAAGCAGGATCTGTTCTGACTCGTCCCCAGTCGTCTCTCTTGTCTCCTTTGCAAGACGCGGGGGATCCTTCCCATCACCCCTTGCGCTCCCTCGGCCGCGCTTCTCTCGTTAATATTAATAGGAGACAAGAGAGATGACTGGGGACGAGTCAGGGATCTGTTGGCATAGCTGATGTTGTCCTCTCGCGTCGTCTCTCTCTCCTCTCTTCCCACTGCTCATTCCTCTTCTGGTCGCTCCTCCGCGCACCAGTCCTGACTGTCTGTCTCCAGTTGCTGCGATCTGCTGCCATGGCTTCCCAGGTTGTAGGATCTCTGTAGAGCTACGTCATTTGTATGGATTTTTTTGGGTCGAATCTCAGACGGCTAACGAGCACTGTTTACTCAGCCTACGTAACGTCTGGAGAAGGTGTTGGTTACTTATCATCTCGTTCAAGTTCAACTTGTAGTAATTACTAATAAATAGTACCTTATTCTTACTAATTTTCGCGAGTACTAATTTTCGCGATTTTCGCGATTGAAAAAAATTCGCGAAATTAAATACTCGCGAAAATTAAAAACGCGAAATTTAATACCCTATTACATAAAGAAATTGACACTGTAATTTGGTAAAATACAAAGGGTAAAAATTGTCATAATTCGGTCCGTGATTTATGCATCTCCACATTCCTCATCTGATTCGTCGTTTTCTTGCAATTCCTGCAAGCTGTCTCTGGTACAGTCATAAAAATTGCCATACACAGTACTGATTTTCCTTCAATTCATCAATTAAACGCTTTACTGTTGATTATAAATGACGGATTTTTTAAATGCTGATTAAAATTTGGTGACATTTTCGCGAAATTTAACACACTTCGAGTCCATTTTTTCCGTGAAATCGCGAAAATTAATACTCGCGAAATATGGCTCTGTCATTTTCGCGAAATTAAGTACGCGCGAAAATTAGTAAGAATAAGGTATTTGCCACTTTTTTAGACATACATCATACATTCGAAGTTCTCGTTGCGACCATTCTCGAAAGCAACCAAGCTCTAGTTACGACCACCATTGTGAAACCCCGTTTGAAAGCACTCATAAGCGACCGCGACCACTTTTGGGAATTACCAACTGGTCTTTCCTTTGTTTTTAAGCTCTCGTAAGCGACCACTTGTTGTGCTACACATTTATGAGAAATTGCATTATTTGTAATCATCTGAATAAGAGAAGTTTTCAATCTCTGTGGATGCGTGACCTCTACATTCGTTTTCGTACATTTCGTAAGAGGCCAGCCTCTATTGTTTCAGCGCGTGGTCGCTTACGACAGCCCCTTCTCGTAAGCGACCAGCTCTAGTTACGACCACTTTTAGGAATTCCCGAGGTGGTCGCTTACGAGAGCTTCGAGTAACTATTTGCCAGTTTTTTCGACATAATTATATTTGAACTCACCAAAGTGGTATAATTAACGCTTCCATTAATCAACACCGCCGAGTCATGTTTCCACTTTTTCGATCTTTTTACTTTGGATTTCTTTTGAACCACCTGCAAAACAAAATTGGTGCTACAGTAAAAACCCGCGTATACGAAACTGTGGATTAAGAACCTGCAGGCAAATTAAACCCCCAATATATAAGAACCACTTCAGCCTGACAAATGAAGCAGGTTCTTATTTGGAAAAATTAGTAAAACTGCCCAATCACAGACATAATAATACACTTGGGTTATTAGAGCGATTTTCAATTGAGTATCGAAAGTAATCCGAAATTGGTTTTGCTTTACTACGTTCTGTGATTGGTTTAAAAACACTCGCGCCACCTACTCAACCAATCAGATGCTAAACCAAAACCAATCATGGTTTTGGTTTTGGTTTTACGACACTCAAATGAGAACCGCTCTATACAAAGTTTAGTTTGTTGTCTTACCTGGGGACTAATTTGTTAATAATTAGGACTGAAAATCAATGTTTTACTTTATAAAATAGAATTAAGGGAATACACCCATATTAAATTACTTTTATGGCCAGCAGCAAGCAGTAGTTACCCTGTCAAAAATAAGAACCTATTTAAGAACCTAAACAGCCTGATTTCTCACTAGACATCCAATATATAAGAACCATTTCAGCCTGCCTTGGAGAAATAGGGGTTCTTGTACGCGGGTTTTTACTGTATACTCAGGTTAAGACGTCATTTCCTCGTCTGCGTCACTGTATGTAGCCTGTCCGGGCTCTCAGATAGTTGGCACGAGCGAAACAAAGCGAACAGGAAAATAAAACGCGCGGAAATGCCCCAGTATCAAACCGAGGCTCTGGTGACGTCATACCTCTTTATTGCCCCTCATCATCTCTTCAGCAGCCGCCATCAGGTCATCCGCGCTGGTTGTCGCGGTCGGTATGGTCGGCGGTTTCTCATCTGGGCAGTACATCTTGAGTTCAGCCAATTGTACTTCGAGTTCAGCACTGCTATCATCCAGGTTTACGGCCTGAAAATAATACATGATAATTTTAATGGGACATGCACCTCGAGAAGATTTGAATATAGCTAGCGTGTTTATTTGTCTGTCTGTCCGCCACTTCGTCGACGATACACCATCTGTCTGTCTGTCTGTCTGTCTGTCTGTCTGTCTGTCTGTCTGTCTGTCTGTCTGTCTGTCTGTCTGCCAATCAATCAGGCAGGCAGACAGGCAAGGATGCAGTCTGCCTGTTCGGCAGGCAGGCAGAGAGTCAGTAAGGAAGTCAGGGAACCTCTTGTCATAGCTTCACCAACGTTCTAGACATCCCCGTAAGCCACAAAGGAGTTTTTGAATACAAGTTATCAACAAGACTACCTAACGACAACATTATAAAGGTACAAGGC
Source organism: Desmophyllum pertusum (assembly GCA_029204205.1). NCBI lineage: Eukaryota > Metazoa > Cnidaria > Anthozoa > Scleractinia > Caryophylliidae > Desmophyllum > Desmophyllum pertusum. The sequence continues at coordinate 1,059,388 of MU825416.1, read as the reverse complement.
CCTTACTTGTGCTTGTTCCTTCCTCTCCAGTTCTTTTACATCTTCTTTCAATGAAGCAAGAATTCGTTTTCTATGACCGAGAGAATTTACTTCCAAAACCTAAGAATCCAAAAAAAAGTTCATATCATTTTCACAAGCAACGTTCTTCCTCAAGACAAGCCAAAACATGTAGCGATAGGATGGTTTTCAATTGAGTGTTGAAAGTAATCGCGAAATTGCTTTGGTTTTGCTTGACTACGCTCTGTGATTGGTTTAAAATACTCGCGCCACCCACTCAACCAATCAGATGAAAAACCAAAACCAATCGCGACTTGGTCATACGCGTGTTCCCGCGCTTGGCGCTGGTTACGTGTATTTGCTTCGAGTTCTCATTGGTTCATTGTGTTGTTTACGTTTGTTGTGATTGGCCAATGTGATTGCTTTGGTTTTGGTTTTACGACACTCAATTGAAAACTGCTCTATTTTCAAATCAAATGGTGTCACGTAGTTTGATTGACAATTGTCATGGCAACTGACCGACGTTAGCTCCACCTCCCAAAGCATGTGTATTCTCTCCATGGAAGTGAAGCCGTTGTGTTCAAACACGTCAAAATACTCGGGAAGACAGAGCAGCTCTAACCAGTCCTCCAAACTCTCGGGCTTGGTTAAGGCCGGGTCGCAAAGCCGGGGACAGGCTGGTAAGGACTTCATCGCTTCCATAATTGTCCTGTTAAATTACAAACTCAGAGGCTTAGTTCTACTGTAGTAACACAAGAAAGCTTTAATACATGGGTACAGTTTCTCAAGCTACATTTGACTTTTTCTCCTTACTTTCTATGAGAAAAGTCTACAATTCCTATGTCCAAAAGATCGTCATCTTCGAGAACTCCATTCTACAACAAAAGAAAGAGTATTTGTTAGATTACAAAACGTAACTAAATAAAATCGACGACTACGAGGGTGACACTTTTAAAACAGTCTTGCGCGGACTGACAAACCTGTGGCCCTCAGATCCAAAACGTACAGTTTATTAACTGATAAATGGGTAAACTATACTGTTGACCTCATGAGGAAAAGAAAAACGTTTGTCAACTTGATCGTTTCTATCATTGATATCATGTATACAAGAATGCGACCTCCTCACAACCATTGCCCTGGTCCCGCAACATAACCAATACCTACCAAGAAGCTGATGTCGTCAAATCCATTAGCCAGCATGTACGACTCGTACTGACCAAGATCCAGCGCCTTGAGCCAGCCTGGCACAGTGTCTGCCTTGCCTAACATACATACAACATGATCAACTTCAAATTTCTCCTGACTGGTTTCGTGCATTTTCTATAACATTCTTTGGGAGAATTTGGCCTGCCATAGTGCCTACCTTTCTTATTTTACAGACACGATCAAAGTCAAAGTTCTCCTTAGTAGCTATTTTCATATATTTCCCATAATTCTTATTGGGAGAAGTTGGTAGATGATCAGGTCCTTTTTCAACGACCTTCCTGAAATAGTCTGACCTAGTAATAGCGGATTCAGAGGTGCACAAAAGAGGAGGGGGCGACGTTAAGATGGGCGTTGTCTTGTTTCAAAAGAGGGGGGTAGAGTGAAGGTAGGCTTTTTTTGCTAAAAAAGGGGACCCAGAGTAGAAGTGAGCCTTTTCTCCCTCAAAAATTACGGGAGAATGGTGGGGGCATGCCGCCACTGTCTAGCATTGACGTAAATGAAGAGACTGGAAAGACGTAAAAACCTACCTGCATCAGCAATCTGCTGCTCCAAAGTCTGAGGTACTTCAATCTGTCCAATAGATGACAGGAAAGCTTCGATCTGAAGAAACACAACGATAAAGGAACTGTTATTATATACATATACATGATCGTCCTGCTTTACCCTTTGTTATGACGGACAGTGATTTTTGTCCATAGCTCATACATTTCTCTTAAATTAACCCGCTTAATACGGAGACCTTTAGGACACTAAAGGACAGACACTGTTGGCCTCCGCCAGTGTCTGTATCAGGGGGGCTAGCAGCGAGGCCTGGGACCTAGTATATATGATTGCACATTTTAGAAATTTGGCCGAGCGAGACTAAGTACTGGTTTGTTTAAAATAAACATGGCGGACGATGGCTGACATGACGTGCGTTTGTGTTCGTTCAGAAATATTTTGGCGATTCCACGTCCAAACATCTATGGGAACGATTCGGTCGCTGTTTAACTGAACTTTGGTCATTGTGGGACACCATGGATGAAAATTCCACAGCAAACTCCCGTAGAGGTACGTTTCTCGAATGATTGACAGATTTCTTTACTTGTGCGATCATGTATTGCGGAAAAGCGGCAAGATCAAAGGGCGCTGCCTGCCCCCCCAGGTCTGTATAAACGGAGTTCACAAAAGAGCATTGTTTTTAACTGCATTGGATTTATAATTTGTAGCCGCCTTTCTGCGAGTGAAATAGATCTCCACAGTTCTGTATGTTTTAAATCAAAGTAACGGGCTCGAGTTAACAGGCTTGATCAGTAGAAAATGGTCGAAAAGGGATCCAAAATCTTGTTCGAGTTGGCAAAAACTGTTTACAGGAATCTACTGTTGCACAAGACGTTAAAAATTACAATTATACCTTCTCCCATTCGTCTCTCTCGTCCATGGGACTATCCGCTGCCAGTGAGCTTAACCTGTAGGATCCAGGCCTGTCAATTGATTCTCCTCGCTTCGCGACGCTCCCGTTCTCGCGCGTTTGACTCGAGCTTGTCTCAACGTTTTTTGCGTCGTCACTTCGCTTGAACAACACGTTCTCGTAGATCAATGCCGATGGCTTGACATCATCCCCAGCCTCGGCTCCATCTGGCTCCTGGCGTTCCTTCTCTGACCCAGCGCTGAACTCAGTGAAGATGTCTTCTCGAGAAGAATACGGTGAAAAGCGCTTGTGCAACTCGGCAAAATCGCTCTTCTTCGGGCTTTCAATCTTCGGCGAGGCCGTGGCCGCAACAGGCGGAAAACTGAAAGGATCTTGATTCCTTTCAAACGAACCCGTGCCATTTCAACTTTTCTACTATCCCCGCGCGGTGGCGCAAACTCTTCGTCGTGCAAACTATCATTGCGTGGAAGAACCTTCGGTTTGGTCGACCTTTTACGTGGCATGGGACGGGGGGGTTCGGGATCGGGTTCAGGTTCGGGTTGATCTTTGACATCTTCGGGTACCTCTGGAATCGTTGACATGTCTACTGAAGGCTGAAGAGTCCCGAACGCTTCAAAAAGCATTGCTTTTGCAGTATTAGGCGAGGGAGGGGAGAATGGCGGGGTTAACGTGGGTTCTGACATGAAAGACATCTCGCTCGACGCGGTGCTCACTCTATTCATTGCTGCTTCACTGGGTCCTACTGCTGTAGCCGACAGTGTGCAATAATCCCCCCCGGAACCTCGAGAATTCATCCGCCGGACTCTCTCCCAGTCTATCGTTCCCGCCTTTTCAGGGCCCTCAAGGCGCACTTGTTCGTAGGCCCCTGTTTTAGGGGGCCTCCCAGGTGACAGGGGTGGTTCTTGTTGTCTCATGACAGGCTGCCAATCGGAATATTCGTTTTGTCTCCGTGGGGGGACCTTTGGTTGAACTTGTTCTTTTTCAATCCACTGCACCTCGTGCACCTCGTGCACCTCGTCATCGCTTGTAGGGGACTGGGGCGGAGCAGCCGGAGCTGGCCGAGGAGGAAGCTGTACAAATATTTTAAAAGTATAGCATTTTTGTGAGAATTACTTTGAAGAGGGAAGTGGTGGGGATGTTGACTGCAAACTGAAGGGTGACTAGCCTGTGAGGAAGCTGCTAAATGAAGAGGGAAGAAGGAATCCCCCCCCCCCACCACTTCAAGCCCAACCATTTCGAAAACATAAAAGTCCGATCCAATCCTTAAGATAGGAGGCACCACATAGCTCATTGGTGTCAACGTCAACGCTTCACTCTGGTTTCTGTAGCATGAAAACTGACTAGGAGTATTGCTATTCCCCTGGATGGGATGCTAGTCCATCGCAGGTTAATCCCCAGCATTTTTTCAGGTTGCCTTATACTCCTGGTGAAGAGAGGCACCTTCACAGTAAAGTATCTTGCCCAAGAACACAACGCAACAGAGAGATTAGAGAGATAAGCACCACGTTCTACGGCAAACGGCAAACGTCAGCTTGCACTCGATTTTCTTTACTTTTCCTCCAATCGTTAAATAAATCCATCAGAAAAATCGAAAATACAGTAAAAACCCGCAAGTAAGAACCTGCATTTTCCCAAGTTAGCCTAAACAGGTTCTTACATAAATGGTAATTAGCACAAATTTAGGCTATTTAGGTTCTTAAATGGGTTCTTATTTTCTGAAGAAAAAATTACATTGTAGCTAATAGAATTTAGTGGTATTCAGCCTATTCCTTATATAAAATCTGCATACCAAGTAAGTATTTATGTAAAAATGACTATAATAAGAAAAATTGACGCACTGATCACATGTTGACCTATCTTATTTGCCCAAGTGTACACATTTTTTGATATAGATTTTAGAAAATAAGAACCTGTTTAAAATTTTAGGCTAAACAGGTTCTTGTATAGAGGGGGTCTAACTGGTAAATTTTAGCCTAACAGGTTCTTAAAACTAGGTTCTTACTTGCGGGTTTTTACTGTAATTCACACGTTCACGATAAACGCGAAACTACTCTATTTGATGTACAAACGCCAAATGCCAGACGGCAAAAGTTGTATTTTTGCCGTTTGCGGGAAAAACAAACGTGATGCTTAATCTCTCTAATGACCCAGGCCAGCACTCGAACCCAGACTGCTCGATCCAGAGTCCAATGTGCTAACCATTAGGCCACTGCATCTCCCATTAAAGGGACACTGTCCCGGCGTATTTGCTCAAAACTGTTATAAATGGTCCCTAATCTATCAAATAAGAACTTAGTAAACTCTAACTAAATGATAAAAAGCAATTTCTTCAAGAAATTCCATACTGCAACAAAAGTTTTGCAAATTTCAAAGATTTCCGAGCCAAATTTGAAAATTTGAAAAACTGACATCCTGACGTTTTTTCAAAAATCCATATTGCAATCCATTTCCATCCTCGCTGTCGTTTGTCATCCTCACTTCCTAATGGGTTCCTGTCATTTGTCGAGTGCTATTCTACATAATCAAACCATTATTGTTCAACTTCCTATGATCTAGATATGTTTCTGAGCTTCCCAAAATCATGCTAAAATCAGGACAGTGTCCCTTTAATAAGCCTTCCTGAAAATAATCTACTCCCACTCTGTCGAAAATAAGCCTGCCAAAAAGGACTTTTGATCAAAAAATAATCCAGGGCTTATTTACTGAATTTTTTACCAGTGTTATTACAGGTTTGGAAATACCATTTGAACGAGTCTAGAGTACATGTACTTGTAATCTACCAGCTCACCGGTGGTACATGTAGGTTCCTCGGAGGCGGGGCGATCTCATACACAGGCGGTGACAAAGTTGGTGGCACTTCATACAAAGGTGCTGACACGGGAATGTTCATCGAGCTAGACGGTTGCTGGGTCATCCGTGCTGATCCTGTCTGGGACCCGGTCCATTGAGGACCAACCATAGCAAGAGTCTCGTAATCTCCACGGTTGCTTGCATGTAATTGCTGCTGGATCTCCGCGGGCGGGGAGAGTATTTCATACCCCTCATCCGATGGAGGGCCCATGGGCTCATACCCTGGCAAAGGGGCAAGGGGCTGCATTTCAGGTGCTAAGTCATCTGTTAAAGTACCTGGCTTTCGTAGCTGTACAAATTCGTATCCTTGTGTGTCCAGAGGGCAAGGTTGGTCTGCTTGAACCCTGGCACCTGTCAGTGAAGTGTGAAGCTCTGGGCTGCTTCGCTGATCCTGGAGTATTCGACTTGGTGGAGGGACCACATCATACGAAGATTGTTCCAGAGTGGCTTTCCGAGGCGGTAGAGTAACAAAGTCATAACTAGTAGCTTGCTGCTGTGGCTGATTAACTTGCTGTTGAGTTCCGATGCTGGTATTTTCATACATGTCCAGCGACTGGCCCCTAGATGTTCTAGAAGGGGCGTGACTGGGTGTGTCATCCCCCTCCTGACCGTTCCCTTTGCCTCTTAATGACATGGGGGGGACTTCATAGATACTCTGCTGTTGATTCGCACCAGTTCTCGGTACAACAAAGTCATACCTGTCGTTGTTCTCTCTCTGAGACTGTGAGAGCTGGTGACTTGTCTCACCAACCAAGAAGTAGCTGGGTGTATCTTCGCCAACCGTTCCTTCAACAAGGCAAAAACCACATATTAAAATAATACATCTCTTGTAAGGTAAAGTCTGTCTTTAACCCTTTCACTCCCAAGAGTGCTAAGTTCAAAACTGAGGAAAAAATCTTGAATTTCATTTTGCAAAATTGTCAAAAACAAACAGTACCACATGAAAGTACTGCTCAATAGCTTTCGTTTGAATGGTCACACACTAGGGTTTCATCCACAGACTCAAAAGTTACAGCCACATTTATTGACTCAAGGTTTGACTCTGGGAGTGAAAAAGTTAAGACTAGGGTGGCTTATCAGGCTGGCGCTTAACTCCGGTTTCTGTAGCACAAAGCGACTAAGAGTATTGCTACTCCCTTTGGAAGAGATCCTAGTCTATCACAGCTAACCCTCCAGCATTTATGTCAGATTGCCCTACAAATCGCCAGCACCCATTCACACTCCTGGGTGGAGAGAGGCACTGTGAAATTAAGTGTCTTGCCCAAGAACACTAGAAGGATCCTGGCTGTGTGTCACACTTGAAGGGAAACTTGCAAAAGAAAAGAACTTGACCAATATTTCCCCAATACGGACTTCACGCTAGTTCAATAACAAAATAAAATAAATGGGAATTTCAGTGGAAATCCACAGAGTGGCTCTTCTCTTCCACTGTTTCCAGATCGAATTGGAATTTAGAAATGTTGGTTTTTGTGGAGCGAGGCAAAAAACCCTCAGAGCAAGGATGAGAACCAACAACAAACTCAACCCACAAATGACGCCGGGTCCGAGATTCAAACCCAGGCTGCATTGGTAGGAGGCGAGTGCTCTCACCATTGCACCATCCATGCTCCCTGCATCTATAAATATCTACAGTGGAACCCCACTTTATGGACATCTGCTTAATACAGACACCTCCTTATTGCAGACCAACAGTTTTCTTTGTCCCTGTGGAAGGCTCATACATTTCCTCTAATTTACCCCACTTAATACAGACACCCGTTAATACGACAACGGACACTTTTTTCTCGCCCAACTTACACATTCCCATACAAAGTTAACCTCTCTAAGACAGACACTATTTTATCAGTTGTACACTGTACATCATCTTATGTCACAATTTCAGTGTTCATATGACTACATTATCAGTGAAGAACAAGATTTAGATGCAACTGATGCATCATTCATAAGCTTAGAGATAAAATGAGTGTCTTTTCCAATTCCGGTGTTGCCAGGGTAAAACGCGTAAACCTGATGTCATTCACATGACCCGCTTAATATGGATACCCAGTTATTACAGACACTTTCCATGGTCCCCTCGGTGTCTGTATTAACAAGGTTCGACTGTACCTGGTATGGCCATAGGTTCACTTTCCCCTCCAGCAGCTGATGGAAAACCAAGGCGAGAGTAATCATCAAATGCTATTTGAGAAGGCGGGCTCATCCTCGCTGGCACAAAGTTCTCCCCTTCATTTCTGACTTCAGAGTAGGTGCTGTCCGGGCGCAGTGGGCACAGTGCATTAGCAGCTGCCCCAGGCTGTGCTGGGGAGCCAAGCAGGGTGTATCCATCTGTGATCTCGTTTGCACTGAGCAAAGGGGGTGAGCCTGTGGAAGGCTGCTCAGCAGGCCCCAGCAGGGCGTATCCTTTACCAGTATGTAACAGATGGACGGTGTCAGGAGATCTGGACGTAACATCATCATATTTCGTCCAATCAAGAGATCTAGAGTGTCTTTCTGTAGCAGATGAAAATGATTTAAAATTAAATTACATATGTTCCAATCCTTGGGATAAGAGAACCCAAGTGGCTCATCATTGCCAGCACTTAACTCTTGTTTCTGTAGCATGAAAGCTGACTAGGAGTATTGCTACTCCTACTGGATGGGATGCTAGTCCATCACAGGATTTGAGTTGATGGAACAACATAGCTTAGCAAATACATTTACAGAATGTCCATGAGATCAACATAAATTATACAGTCGAACCTCAGCTAACAGACACCTCCCGTAGGTGGACACCTCTTGTAAGCAGACACTTGGTCATGTTCTCAGCTACATACAATCACTACAATCTTAACCTCCCATAAACGGACACCTCTCTTAAGCAGACACTTTTTCTGGTCCTGAGGGTGTCCGCTTACGGCAGGCTTTCGGATGGCCACTTTTCGGAAAAGCAAGATTTTGGACGGCCTGTTGGGACTGTTTGGTGACTACATTTCTCTACGATTTAGATTATAAATTAAAAGATTAAAGTTCAAAAACAATTTATCTTGTCTTGTTTGGCTTTCAATGCAGTCATATTGCTCCATTCTTTTTGTTTTGCTGTAAAAATATCATCTCTCGACTTCAGAAAACTTGGAAATGGCTGCCGTGTTTAAATTGCCCTATAATGCATTGCAAGCTCTGCTTTAGTTGTACGTCATGTATGCTGATAGATTCTGTCTCTGGAAATGTGGCGATCCTGTTTGGCTCACATAAAGTACAGTTAGCAGCTGGAGAGTCTCAACATGTTTTAATTTACAGTTTGTGGTAAGATTGTTCTTTTAACCTATACAATGTAGCCTGGTGACTAAAAATTTGCATTTGGGCACGGCTTACAATTTTTTTTAAACAATCTTTTTTTTGGCTGCTCAGAATCGTCGAAAATGCGTCTAAGAGACTTCAATTTTTCAAAATTTTCTGCGCATGCCCCAAACCCCCCTAGGGGGATGGGGCCCCAAGGTGAAGTTTGGACTCCCACTTTCAAAATCCTGGCTAAAAGCCTGGCTTACGGGAGATTCGACAGTATTAGTGAAGGGTTCCAAATTGGAAAGTAACAACCCCCTGAAAATAGCGACTTAAAACGTTACTCTCATACTGAAAATAATGTAGGCTAAGAATACAAAGGGTACGTAATGATTCCTTCAAATTTTTATTTAAAACAAAGAACACCTGTTCAGCTATCTGAAAGTAGCGACCTTCCGAAAGTAACAATGGGAAAAGGCTGCTAAATCCGAGGTCATTACTATTGAAACATTATGGTAATAAAATAGCTAAAATAACTCACCTTTAGGTGGTGGAACAGTATCATAACTGGATTGCTTCTGCAAACAATCAGTAATTTCTTGTAAATAATTAATATTATATATTGTACAACAGAGCGGTTTTCAATTATTGAGTGTCCACTGTCGTAAAACCAAAACCAAAGCAATATTACAATGGCCAATCACAACAAACATAAACAACAAAATGAACCAATAAGAGCTTGAAGCAAATACACATAACCTGTGCCAAGCGCGGGAAAATGTGTGACCAAGTCGCGACTGGTTTTGGTTTTGTATCTGATTGGTTGAGTAAGTGACGCTACACAGGGCATTGTAAAAGCAAAAACCGCTCTAATACGACCACCTTGTTATTACGGTCAATTTCTTTTGGCCCAGGGAAAATCTCATGCAGTCAGTCATTTTCTTATTTAAGTACAGGCACCCCGTTAATATAATGACCAGATTTTAGCGGCCCGTAGGTGGTCAGATTAAAAGCAGCCGATGAATCAGTTACTACATGTAAGCAAGGTTGAGTTATTTGATTCAAACAGATTCCACTGCACATAATTCAGCACAAATCACCCACCATCAATTCTTGCCTTGTTCTTGGTGCTGGGACTGCATCATATGTGCCAGATCTCCGGAGAAAGTCAGGATCCATGGCTGTTAATGAAAAATGTATCAAATGAAAGAGAAACATTGCAATGTTGCATTTATATATTAATCTAGCTACATACAATACAATACAATAACCTTTATTTTGACACGATGATTATTAAAGCATGACAATGCTTGTGGGGTCGTGTGCTATAAATAATAAATCATCATCAGAGTACGGAATTTTTCGGGTAGAATCTCAGACATCTCTAAAATGGGGGAAGTATATATTAAGCTATCTAGAGGTATGTGCCACCCCAAAAGGTATGGTTCTTGAGCTGTTTGGTCTGAAAATGGGTCACAGTTTTTACCATTTTGGTCAGAAATTGGGTATGGTTTTGCCTTCTGGTCTGAAGAGAACCACGTGAACATCTCTATTCATCGGGCTTTTCATCTTCAGATGAAAAGAGAGAAAGATAAATCATTTGATATGATAAAGCGTGATTTACCAGGTCTGAAAACGGGTGTGGTTTTTGGACTATTTTGGCCTGAAATTCGGACAGGATTTGGAGACTACAAACGGACTACAAACCTTGACGACTTGGCACACTATCATAACTCAGATTCCTTTGGAGGACTGCTGACTTGGGACGTCCTGCAGAAAATCCCTAATAATCAAATGTTAAATGATCAGTTATGGTGCTTCTTCAATGGGGTTAAATAGACATAACAATAAATTGAGAAGAATTTGCTCGGTTTCCCTGAAGCAGAGCCCTTCAATGCAAATAGAGAGATTAACCATCACGTTCAACGGCAAACGGCAAATGTCAGCTTGCAGTTGATTCTCTTTACTTTTCCTCCAATCGTTAAATAAATCCATCAGAAAAATCCAAAAATAATTCACACGTTCACGGCAACCACAAAATTACTCACTGTGACGTAGAAACAGCAAACAGCAGACAGCAAATTTGGATTTTTGCCGTTTGCGGGAAAAACAAACGTGATGCTTAATCTCTCTAATGACCCCTCTTTGCACGACACAGAGATTCGCCTTGTCAAACTCTGTAGATGAGGAAACAAACAACACAAGCGACTGGAGATGCATGCATCTCATTCTCCAACTTGGAACCAGTCAGCTACAGGGACTCAATTCTGACTTTGATCTCATGGACATTCTATAGTCTCTCTCTCTCTCTCTCACATGCAAACTCATTCAAATGTTTGTGTCGTGGCTGAAGTTTCAACGAACAAAATATGAACATCCACTGATGAAGGCCAAAATGTCAGGACTTTCACATAATTTTTTTGGCACTTTTATTTTATTTAACCAAAAATTTAATTTAACAATAAATTGACTTGCCCTCACAGAGAACGTGTTTGATATCCCAGATGAATACTTCATACCACGTTGGACGTCTAAGACAACAAGAAAAAAGTATTATAAGCCACACACCAGGACCTAGTAACTACTCAAAGCCATGTATTATACACTGATAAAACGTGAGTTTTTTAGTCAATCAGAGCACGCAGTATCTAGCACAGTGGAACCTCGATATAACGATGTTCCCGGTATAACGATCAACATTTGACAGCCCGGCAAATGTTACAGTAAATGTATGGAGAAAACTCCCAATATAACGATACTCGATATAACGATATTCCTGATATAACGATCACAATCTGGCAGCCCAAACGTAAAATTTACCCCGATATAACGATAAAATCAATCATCGCGCGATGAAAAAGGAGGCTTAACACTTGAAAAGATATGACCATACTCCCGGGCAATACTTTTCCTTTATAATTTAGTTCTCATTGCATAAGGACTGTAACGTGTCTGTCAACAGCTTGTTACGATAGGGATTTATACAGTACATGAAAAATCAATTATTAACAATACCCTGATATAACGATATTTTTGGCTCTTTTCCTGAAAAATCGTTATATCAGGAATTCATTATTACGATCTCCCGATATAACGATCTAATTTGGTCAGTCCCTTGGCACATCGTTATATCGAGGTTACACTGTAATGAGTATATTTTACAGTATAAACACTGCATGAGATCCTAACCCTTTGACTCCCAGAAGCAAGCATCAAGTCAATCTTTCTAGCTTAACGTATGTGGGTAACACCCTAGTGTGTGACCATTCAAATGAAAGCTTATATGAGCAGTACTTTCATATGGAACTGTTTGTTTTGTCCAACTCTTAATCACCCCTCAACTCTCACTGAATCTCCTTCCACTAGATCCAGCACCACTTGAAAGTACCGACTGCTCAATAGCTTTCATTTGAATGGTTTCCTTGGTTAGAAATACCTAATTGTACAACATATAACAAACAGTACCACAAGAAAGTACTGTTCAATAGCTCTCATATGAATGGTCACACACTACAGTTTCACCCACAGACTCAAAGGTTTTACAACAGTTATTGGCTCAAGGTTTGATTCTGGGAGCAAAAGGGTTAAGCACAGTAGATCTATAGAAGCTAGAACATTTCAAATCGCTAATTAAAAGATACTCTCACTTTATTGATAATCAATTCTGGAAATAGATTTCTACATGTAGACTGCAGTAGTTGCTTATCATCATTAATTTTTTAAGGGGTGAGTCTTGCAAGTGATGTAATCATGCAAGGGGTGAATTACCAACTCACCAGTTAGTTTCCGTTTTATGCTAGACACAGGTTCTTTGAGGCTGTATGCTGGTTAGTAATAATTATAGCATCATTATTAATAATTATTCAGTAATTTTTATATTAATAGCATTAATTAGAATAATCATCATAACAATGGCAGTGACGTTACTAAAAAGCAGTTTGTTAATTAGCCAGCAGGGTAAATTAAAATTTGTAATTATTTGTAATTAAATTAAAATGCCTTACAGAGTATAAGAGAGTTTGTACTGTACATTTTTATATTTTTTACGAGCTGCACTGTGAGTCAAACTAGAAACAACAATAATATTATGATAATTATAATATAATATAATATAATAATTATATTATATATTATATAATTATCATAAATTATAATACTATCTATTGGGAGATTTATTGAGAGATTTATTTATAAATATCAAGTATCTTGACTACCGTATTTGCAAATCATTTTTTTGGGGGAAAATATATCGGACAAAAGTGAAGGGAAATTAGCAGAAAGAGAAAATAAAGATGAAGTTTTTGACAGTTGAAACACGCAAACACCAGCTGTTTTGCTGCAGTACATGTATTAGACCCACCATAAATAAGATCTTTGATCTCTCTTGTCCTTGCTGAGGGGTGAGAGGCCAACAGGTCCAACACTGTTTTGTTGTTGCTATCTGCCACCTGGACATCAATTCCTAAAACAATATTTAATAACAAAGATACATAGTTACGTAGAATGAGCCACAAGCAAACAAAATTCAATTTTACATCTGCATGGAATTCCCATGTAACTACATACATGTATAAACATAATTATATTATATAATTTATATAATACAGTAAAACGTTTATTATTGTTAAAAATAATTATAGTTGTCAGTCTAATAACTATCATCTACAAATGTACAGGTTTCTGGGGCAAATGATTAACTATCAAAAATTGGCTTCAAAGTTTGAACTTTAATAATGCCAGTCTGAGTTTATTTTTGTATAATATTGAAGGGCTTTTGGAAACAAAAGGAACCGATTCATCCATCATAGTAAAGTCAGTTCCCAATCCTAGGGACAAATAAAGGTTGCTGTTGTCGTTGTTGTTAATCCTAGGGATTAACCCTAGGGATTAACCCTAGGGATTGGAGAATCCAGATGGCTCCTTTGTGCCAGTGCGTAACTCCAGTACTCTCTTACTTGGCCTGCGAACACAGACGGATTTCCAGTTGTTGTTTCATGCCGTTGAAACAACGACGTGAAACAACAGACAGAAATCACCTGCATTCCATTTTTCAGGCTACAATGTATCTCTTACATACCCCCTCCCCCCAGCAGTTTGCTTGGTTGCCCGGCTAACAATTTCCTGGTAGCATTTTATACTTCTGGGTGTTGACTGGGACACTGCGAGAGTAAAGTGTCTTGCCCAAGAACACAACACAACAACCCAGCACTTGACCCTGGCCCTCTCAATTCAGAATCCATCGTACTAGTTCCATTAGGATACTGCATCTTCCATTTTCATCAAAACTGTGTACATACTAATCTATTACATGTACACTCACCGCACTGTAAGAGAAGATTGACAACATCCACTTTACCAAACAAGGCAGCTTCGTGTAGAGCTGTCCCAGAAGTACCCTGTAGAAAATAAATTAATTAATTTTCCATTCAATCAGCCATTGATTGTAGCAGTTACTGTATCTACTTCATTTATGTTATGTTTAAGATAAAGCTGCACTCGGGCTGGCCCACACTGCCGGAGCTTATCCCGGTTTCCGAAGCATGAACCGACTAGGAGTATTGCTACTCTCCCTGGATGGAATGCTAGTCCATTGCAAGTTCCCCTCCAGCATTTTGTCATTTCATCACTGGCACCCATTTATACTCCTGCATCTGCATGCATCTGTCTCATTTCTGTTACTTGATTATAGCAAATTGCTCAAGTCTCAGATAGCTGTCTCCAGCCAACAGACTTACCGTTATATTAACATCCATTCCACAACTGAGGAAGTATGACACCACATTCATGTGACCGTTTCTGGCGGCAAGATGGAGGGGAGTGTGGGTTCTGACAATATTTACATCTTCAAGGAGATTAGGATGGTAGTTTAACAGCTGTTTGACCTTAAAAACAGGAAAATAAAAAGCAAATTTTCAATGTACAGCTTCCAACATTTATTGTAAGTTGTAACTGTTTTTATCTTGAAAAATAATCTACTTACAGTTTCCATTCTGCCATACTGGCCTGCTAAGTCAAGCGGCGATTCTTGGCGACTGTTACGGACATAAGGATCAGCATGATTCTGTGGCAAACATATTAATATTTAAAATAATAAGAGTTTGTACAATCATGTACATTTTGTAAGTGTTCTTATTGAATTACAATAATATTTAGTCCTGTACATACCTCAAGTAATACAGCCACCACGAGGCTCTGACCAACTGAGCGGCAGAATGCAAAGCTGTATCCTCAGTGCCATTCTGTTAAAGAAACGAAAAAGAAAAATGTAATGTCAAAAGCTCACAAATTAAACTCATCTGTTAATTCTGTCGCAAAGGACAGATGACAATGATGGTGGCAGCTAGCAGCTGCGGGCAACGGCATATCCTAAAAGACTATTATTTCCAACAGGACTCCAATGCAGGGCATGAGTACATATTACATGAAGATATTCTAATATATAATTTACAATTCCCATTGAATATTTGCTAAGTAACTTCTCTCATGCTTTCTCATATAATACATATTTTAGCAATACATGTATATTTTTACTGTAAGGATACAGTTTCAGAAACCAACAAAGATCAAATGTCTTTAATTATAGTGATTAAAAAAACAATAATTAATTTGTTTTTAATGTTTCTTAGCCAGACTGTCAACCTTTTTTATCTAATGACGAATATACCTGCTGCAATTTTAGTATTTTTCTAACTTACAGTACCTGTTCATTGACATTTGCTCTAGATGGTCCTGTGTTTATAAGCACTTTAGCCACATCAGAGTGACCATTCCACGCAGCCAAATGAAGGGGATAGTTACCTGTTAAAATGTATTTATAACAGAATTATAATGTAAAACAAGTCATTTAGTTAATTTCAGAAAAATCACATGAAAGATGAGGGGTGGGAGTAGTAAAAAAAGACCCAAAATTTTTATCCTGGTGTTTATGAAATGCATACATCACCAAGATGAAGGGCCAATCGGAAAGCTGGATTTATGTCATGTGACCAATTTGGACCAATCAGCATGAAGTGCCCAGTGGAGGGTCACACATAACAGGTCATGCATGGCCTGTGGGAAGGTGCCGGACAGTTTTGTGGTGGCGCCCTTCCTATCGGCCAAAATTTGAAATAAGTGCCCCCCCACCCTCCCCTCGAGGAAGCGCACCCCACCCCCTCCCCCTCTATTTTTTCTGGGTGAGAACTGGGACAACAAAGGTTGAGTACTTACCAGAATTATCTGGAATGTTGGTTGACGCATCATACTTCAGTAGAAGCTCTGCTGCTGACCTGGAAGTAATCATGCAATAATTAGAGCACAGGGAGCCCATACAAGCGGTGTGAAGACTGTGTGACCGTTTGTTGTTTCGAAATTATAAAGGATTGTATGGGAATATCGCAAGGGTCGTATTATTGCGAGTAAACTTTACAAATAAGTTCAAAATAAACATAATCTTACCTCAGTTTGTCGTCCTTGTGGCTCAAAACGGCGAATTTTAGCGATTTGAAGGGTTTTGCATTTGCTGTTACTGTAGAGTATAAGAGGGGAACAAGGGTGGAAAGCCCAGTTTCGAACGACGGTTGCTCGTTGGCACACGAAAGTCCAGTCGCGGATCCTCGTCGGTTCGAGAGCACTATTTCTCGATTTTACATGGCGGTTAGCGCTTGGAGTTTTGAATGGATTTTCGATTGAATGACACGAGAAGAAGCGTCCGCCATTCAGCTTGTCTGGTGTTCGATTTGGGAGCCGAGCAATTCCATTTTCTTGGTGAAAATCGGCTTGGCGCTGGACCGGTTTCGAAACTGGGCTTTCCACCCTTGTTCCCCTCTTATACTCTACAGTAACAGCAAATGCAAAACCCTTCAAATCGCTAAAATTCGCCGTTTTGAGCCACAAGGACGACAAAGCACAACAACTGAGGTAAGATTACGTTTATTTTGAACTTATTTGTAAAGTTTACTCGCAATAATACGACCCTTGCGATATTCCCATACAATCCTTTATAATTTCGAAACAACAAACGGTCACACAGTCTTCACACCGCTTGTATGGGCTCCCTGTGATAGAGCATAGTGAGTAACATGCAGGCTTTTAGCCAGAATTTGAAAAGTGGGCGTCCTGGAGGCATGTCCCCCATATCTTTGTTAAAGCTTTGGTGCATTTTTCATCATTTTCTCCCAGGATTGGGTGTCCACAGGACACCCAGACGCCCCTCTGGCTAAAAGCATGGTAACATGTACTTCACTAGATAGAACAAATATTCAAGCTAAGAAACAAAGTACAGTAGCATTACCATAGTAATAAAGTTTCAAGTTTTTTTTTACCCATGATACGATTGATGTTACAGCAGTACAATTCATAGTTATGATAAGGGAGCAGGAGCTCTCAACAACTTATATAAGGATGATAGAGCTCCAGCGTGACTCAAACCAGTATGAGACAGACCACTCACTAGCACTAGCCTGCAACAGCTGCCTCTCGTCATTCCTGGACGCTTTGGGTGTTTGTGAGATAGAGCGTCTGTGATTTATGCGTCAGTCAATTACATCAGTCAATTCCACCAGTGTCCATCCACACCCCCCCCCCCCCCCCCGCCCCCCCATGAAAATGCCCCATGGTACAGTTAATAAGAAGGCACATTATTCGTCTCAGTGGGCTCATCCACAAGTTATAATTTAGGGCAAAACAAGACACAGAGAAGAGCTAACCGATCTTTCTGTGAATCTACCATCTCATTTTGATATACTTAGAGATAGTTAACCTCAAATTTCTCGTTTTTGCTGATGAATTTGTTAGCAGAAACAAAGCCAGGATTCTTTTAGGTAAAAGACAGGAAAGCCAATGCCCAACCTTCCCTCAGGACTCCAACGTTGAGCAAACTGCCCAGGATAGGCTCTGCTGGAATTGACTGATGCTGTAACTGTTAAGTGACTTTGTCAGTGGTTGGGGGAAGGGGGAGGGGTGGATATGGAGTGGGCTTAAACCAGTTTTAGGCAGTTAGCTACAATCAATGTCATAAGTCGTTGGAACACCCTTCCCCTTCCCACTGTCCAATGATGGATAGGAGAATACATGCACACTCTCTTTCCAGTGTGTTTCAGGTTTTAAAACATCATTGGAAGGAGGGAAAGGGAGGGAGACGAGATAAAATCAAGACTGTACCAACAATTTGTCACTGATTGATGTCTGTATCCAAAGCAAGCTATTTAAGTTTGAGCTAAGCTACGCGTTGGAAATGAGATATGTAACCATATAAAATTCAAGGTTACACCCAAATGATTCTTGAACAGAAATCGCAATGAATAACTAAATTCAATTTGTGTCCACTTAGCGAATGATATCAACAAATAAGCTTATTATTTCTTATTATAAATGTATTTACCTGTGACCATTTAAAGCTGCATAGTGAAGTGGAGTGTACCCAAGCTCGTCCTGATAATTAGGGTTTACAGTCCTGCTCATTAAACTGCAAAAACGCGAATGTTATTAGTGAACGCGAGATCAGAGCAAGAGATCAATTAGCTTTCATTTCCTCTATCACACTCTGACAGCTCCCAAATACCTCTGAATTCCTGACTTTCTTGTCTTGTGGCCGAGAATCTTCTCGATTTGTGCCAACATTTCGCTCTTGGAAGCTTGCAGAAGGTCTTGTTCTTTCCCCATAGTACCTGGGTAGGTGAAGGAATGGATGCCTCCACGTGTAAAATTCAATCACATCTGTACGTCCTGTTCCGATCACGCCGCCATGTTGTTTTGCGTTGACTGGTCTGGTTTTGGTCTCGCGCCAGTCCCTCTCGTTAGATTTTTACGGAGTTGCTCGAGCAGACAGTTTGACAAGTTTACAAGTAATGCCCGTTTCGGTTTATGTAAACAGATATAAACCTTAACACCATTGCAAGTCGCATAAATATTTCGCCTTGGTGGGAACCACGGTTTTTATATATAATTTAGCGCTAAAAACCGTGGTCTCCAAAACTGAAATAACACTCAGGGCTGACTACGAAAGGTATGCGCCAGTTTCCTAACACACCCACCATGCCGAAATATTTATGCGTCTTGTAATGGTGTTAAAATTACATATTAGAGTTAATATAAATGGGCATTACTTGTAAACTTGTTTAACTCCTGAAGAAGTCTGCAACAGACAGACGAAACGCGTAGGAGAAAAACGAAAACGAAAAATCTCGCAAGGAACTATATCCGACTATTCCGGGAAGGAATTCGGCTCGGTCCCCAAGCCTAATTGGGGGGAGAGATCCAGTGTAGTCAGTGTATGACTGCATGGTGTGGCGTTAGGATGGTGACCATGACTGAGGTAAATTATATAGAGCAGTGGGTAGTATAGAACTGGAGGAGGACAGTGTAAGCCGACCGAAGGCAGGAGGGATGGAGAGCAACTGCAGCAATGCAACACTTCTCTAAGGTGGCATGGAAAGAGAATGTTGACAGCGGCATGTTGCGCCTACTGTCCATGGCGCAAGGAGCCATGATGATGATGAAGCCTGGTTGAGAGTAATCCCTTGTCCGCAGCCCGGGGAGGGGGGGGGGGGGGGGTACTCAAAAAAGTTTTATACGGGAGGCTCCGCCCAGATGTCTAACCCCTTACCCTTTCATATACCATTTTTCACGAAAAGGTACCCCTTTCATATACCTTCCATAGAAAATGGTACCCCTTTCATATACCTTCCATAGAAATTATGAAAATGGTACCCCTCTCACATACCTACAGTAGAAGCACTGCATCCCTTTTCTAAACCCTTGTAATGAACTTAATGAACAATATATATCACCAGAAATCATCAAGCATTACCAGATGTTAACCAAACAATAATATAATTTACTCGTGAAATCCCTACCCTTCATATACTTCAACTCGTGAAATCCCTACCCTTTCATATACTCGAGCCTAAAAAAGGACCCCTTTCGGGCGGAGCCTCCCCGTATAGTCCATTTATAGGGAGTACCCCCCCCCCGGGGGTCCGCAGAATTCAATCTCACTCGGAGAGAGGTTATTCGCCCCAAAGCAGGTCGAGAATAGCAGCTGTAGCGTGATTCTAACCCGCGACTCAGATGACCCTTTGCCTCCGTAGAAAATGGTGTTAAGAATGCCAAAAAATAACTCTTACGTTCCCATCACTATCAGCTTGAATTTCAATGGTCTAAGACACAAGAAGTTTGTTTTGTTTTTTTTATTAGAAAGTAACAACTGCTTTCATATGTAACTACACGTCAAATCAAACATTGAACTACACTCTATACCATGAACCGAGGGTCTAGTAACTGAAATTTCCCAAGCGCGTGTTGTCCGTGAGTTGCAACCAGGCTGACTCTAACAGCTATTCAACATTTTCAGGAAAACGAGGAGACATTTACAAACAACTAAATAATTGTTAACCTACTCTATTATACAAAAATATAACATTTATCTAGTGGATTGTGCGCGCACGATCCATGAATCAGTCATCCTCGTTGGAGGAGCATGTCCGCCCTGATTGGTTGCTTTCAGCCCGCGGCGTGCATAATGACGTAAACGCTCGCGAAGCCAGCAGTGAGACTCGATATCCTCAATGCTGATTCTCGCCCTATAATCCAAGTTGAGCATGCTGCGAATGAGATCCTTGCAGTCTTCTGAAATCTGCTGTTTCGGTTTGTGGAAGCTTACGCCTCGTTTAATATGCCCCAGTAACACCTTCATGTCACAGTCATCAAATGGCATCCGCCCCGTCACCATGGTTGTAGAGGACCACGCCCATACTCCAAACATCAGATTTTTCACCATCGTACGGTATACCTTTTGAGAAGATAATTCATATTAGAGCAGTTTTCAATTGAGTGTTGAAAGTAACCCGTAATTGCTTTGGTTTTGCTTTACTACGCTCTGTGATTGGTTTTAAAAAACTCGCGCCACCCACTCAACCAATCAGATGTAAAACCAAAACCAATCGCGACTTGGTCGCACGCGTTTTCCCGCGCGCTTGGCGCCGGTTACGTGTATTTGCTTCGAGCTTTCATTGGTTCATTGTGTTGTTTGCGTTTGCTGTGATTGGCCATTGTAATTGCTTCGGACTTGGCTATACGACACTCAAATGTAAACCGCTCTAAGAGAGAAATATGTAGAGAAAAAGAAGTAGTATCAAAATAATCATAGTTCCATCTTAGAAATAAGCTACGATACGTGCTAGCTAATAACAGCGATAACAATGAAAATCCCCTGATAATCAATTAACTAACTGATTTGACTGCTGTGTCAATGGCAACTAGTCCCCAGGGTCTCTCATCTTCCCGCTCCAGGGGAGCGGGAAGATGAGAGACCCTGGGAACGAGGTTGTGTCAATGGCAGTTTCTCTTCAGTTTCGCCGACCACGTGACAAAAGGAACGGAATATCTGGGAACCCCGCGAATGGCGGCGCACCCATCCTCAGTCTCGCCCCAAGCCCTCGCCGAGCCTCCTTCGTGATTTCGAAAGAGAAACAGACTGCAAGCAATATAATGGGATTAATTATTACAAAAGCTTACTTACGCTGAAGCAATTAGCGAGGAGTTCTTTGTCTTTTAATCACTTTTTTAACCACGTATTGGTAAAAATATATGAGCGTCGAAAATCGTTTAACGAAGCAATTGAAAGTTTCCGTATTTAAAATGTAATTTCGTGATTCGTTTAGGAAATTATTTCATTATTTTGTTTAAATACAGTATGATCATCACCGAAATATAAACATAAATATGTGCAGTTCTGTTTATAAGATGCAAATTTAAATAAGTCAAGTTTTAAAAAACCCAACAGATGAACTTCCTTTATTAAGTATCTAGAGTTATTATTAAGTGGCCGGAGATTTCTGACACTTGTAATCAAATAGCTTTGTTTTAGTCGCGGGAAGCTTCCTTTCTCGTTTAATTTAAAGGGAAGTCAGTTGTCCCTTCTTCAGTTTTAGTGCTGGGAAAGACCTTCGTTGACCTTTCAAAAATAAAATACACATTACGCCGATCTAACTATTTAAAAAAAATTAATTGCAGTTCAGACACTGTTTTCATACTAATGAGTGGCATGGTTTAACGGATGGTCAAACACTTTTACCGGGTACTCGATCCAAGCTTGCTAAGTACTGACTTTTTTCAAGTATAATTCAAGGGTACTCGCAGGTTCACAAACAGCGGAAAGAGGCCCTCAACAAAACCAATAATAATGAAAGCAGTCATGCAAAAGTCGGTTGACTTACTGCTCATAATCAAAAAGGCGCTGAAGATCGAAGACTAAAAATTGCACAGAGACTATTACTGCCAGTAAATTAAAAATTCGTTTAAATGCCATGCCAGGATGGATCGAAATAACACAGAAACAACCAACGCTTCTTCTACTGAAATCAGGTCAGTGTTTTTTGCCCGAAATTTCCACAATATACCTGGGATTTAAACGAAACAATTTTTCCATGGATTTTAGTTGTCATCATATCCATTGCCTCGCCGGTTACCATACTCCTGAACTCATCAATAATCGTTGCTGTGAAGGATAGAAAAGAGCTGCAAAAACACTCTATGGTTCTGTTGTCCAGCCTGGCCGTTGCAGATCTTTTAGTGGGCGCTATAAATATGCCGTTGTTTGCAACGGTTGATGTACTGATTCTCCGCCAGGTTTCGTTTAAGCATATTTGTACATTAGACTTGGTATACAGAATCATCATCGTATTTCTCTCCTCTTCCTCTCTATATCATTTAACTGCGATTGCTTGGGAGAGATACGTGGCGATACAAAAATGTGTCCACTACAAGGCCATCATTACAAAAGGCCGCCTCAAAAAACTCGCGATAACAGCCTGGGTGCTAGCGACATTTATACATGTTCCAGCCGTTATCATGAAAGAGATCGGTGTAAACCGCGTGGTGCTAAAAATCTGGCATATCGGTGTGGTGATAGTAGGTTGTTTAATAGCAATTGCATACTTTTACGTCATGGTGTACCTTGGAATACGCAAACGTAAAGTGAATGGAATCAGCAATGTCACCGCTCTAGTTAAAGCGAAACTCGAATCTAAAGTTGCCATGACGACTGGCTTACTTACTGCTGCACTCATCTTCTCATTTGTCCCATCAATTGTTATTGCTATCTTGGAAAAAAAATTCCCAGTCTTTGGAACAAATTCGTCTTTCCGATTGGCGGAGACACTGGTGCATTTGAATTCTCTAGTAAGTCCCATAATATACTGCTACAGGGATCGCCGATTTAGGAACGCCATGTTAGAACTGTTAGGAATGGCAAATCTCCAGTAATCCAGCCAGCAGTTGATGCCGCACGATTTTTAAGGCGCAAGGATCCATCTGGCTCGACGGTAGAGCTGCACATTGTGGAAAAACGTACTCCGCGCTTAACAAGATCAGCTTCCTGTGATCCAATTCATTCACTTGGTAGAGTGTCTCCGGAATATTTTTGAAAAGATGCATGTCCGCTGGGGACGACTATTCTAATAACCGCTCCCTTCCAAAAAAGCGTCCCCTAACCATACATGTACAGGAACAAAAAGGTGACATTACAACACCTAAATGGGCACCAGAAAGTCAGGTAGACAAAAGAGAGAACGGCGCATGGGGCACGGGGAATCCTTCTCTTAGATCATCCTCTCTCGTGTGGACCAAACAAGAGATTCTCAAGAAAAATATGAGCAGGTTCAAATTCGATGAGAGCGCACGAGAGCGAATCAGAGTTTCAGGCCAAACGAGAGCGAGAGTTTGAACTCTTAACAACTCCCGACTCGTCCTTGTTTGGCCCGGATTTTGCACAACCATGCAAGGTTTCCGGCTTTTACGCGACTTTGTAACTACATTTTTTAACGTCAATTTTCTGCTTGCAGTGTGGAAATTAGCTGCCTTAGTAGATGTAATCGAATTTAATTTTTACATCGGCAAAATTGAGACTCTTTTGAAGCCGAGAATTTAGATTGCATCGCTCAGTTTTTGGCGGCAATCTTGAGATTGCCATAAATAAATACTAAGACTTTGCATGAATGGAAATATTCTACTGAACTCACGACACAAAACAAAAACAGAAGATAAAAATAAAATAAAGACTGTAGAGACGGTCTAGAGACCAGGGCCCAGTTGCAACTTAGGATTAAGTGGGAATTTCTACAACTGTTCCCTGTGTTACGGAGCTGGATTTTTTCGCACCGTCCTTGTGTTTCCTATATATACTCTTTAATCCACCTTCGGCCGATTTATCCATCATAGCGTCCAGGAAAATCCTTTGGAACCGGATGGTTGCAGAAATCCCCACTTAATCTTACTGCTTTCTGCAACCGGGCCCAGGACCCGGTTGTTCGAAAGTCGATTAACGCTAATCCCCACATGAATATATCAGTCATAAATGGGAATCGAACATCGGGATGCGGTGCATTGTATTACCTTTAAGAATCTCATAGGCCGCATATGCCGCCGAGCCACAAAAAGTCTTGCAAAGTTCTGACTTGTTAAACTGTTTAGCAAAACCAAAGTCGGTGATCTTCACGTTGATTCCTTCGTCCAAAAGAATGTTTTCGCATTTCAAGTCGCGGTGCAGCACTCCGTTTTTATGGCAATACTTAACAGCTTGCAGCATCTGCTGGAAGACTTTCTTGCTTAAAGTTTCTTTAACAAATCCGTTTGTCTTGATGTAGTCCAGCAAATCTCCTCCAGCAGCAATATCCATTACCACAAAAACTTTGTCGCCGATGTCCAATACTTCATGCACACGAATGATGCGTGGATGTTCAAGGCTCTGAATGATGCTCAATTCTCGAGGAAGGAATCTCTTTAGAAAATCATCAGGAGCCTTTTTACGGTCCACAATCTTAATCGCTACGTGTAGTTTCATTTTTCTGGAATATGCTCGTCTAACTTTAGCGTATGAACCCTCACCAAGGGGCGGATCGTCCAGAAGCTCGTACCCGTGCTGTCTCAGAAATCGCACGTTGAAAGATTGTTTGTTCATAACATGAGAGAAAAAGCGCGTTATGGCCGACATTGAAGGTGTTAGCAGCTCGCCAAAGTGATGAACGTTTTAAAGTTAAATGGCTAATTCAAGTTCTATTCCAATTATTACGTCACAATGATATATTTTGCGCGCGGGAGGCGTGCGCGCGCCTGTGCGCGCACATAGGAAGATATAATCATAATCATCATCATCATCAATCGTGTTTCCTAGGCTACTTATTCTGCGTCAGTCCTCTCCTAGTTTCCAGGCTCTCAGGGAACGGCAACATAAACGCAACTGATTTATCAGCCGGGATCTAACGAGAACGAGAGTCGACGATGCTCAGTCTCGCAATCATGAATAGTTCTTTCAGATGACGCGCCAAGTCTCGTGCGCTCGTCGACTCTGGGGGGGGGGGGGGGGGGGGGGGGGGGGGGGGGGGGTGTACTCTGTCTGAAATAGGGGAAGGGTTTCAAGAAGCAGGCCGAACACTCCCACCAAAAATTTCAGGGAGTACCCTCCTCCCCCCTCCTCGGGCGTCGACTCGCGTGCTCTATCCTCGAATTTGAACCTGCTCCGCATTGTCGCTCGTTTGACAGGCCGATATATCAACTCTCGAGTACTCTCAGCACGTTAAGGTTTGACCGCTCACTGCCCGACTGGATAGTCGATATGGAGAGTTCAGGACCAAAAACTCTCCTCAAAACTCTCAGTTACTGCTCTCAACTCTGGTCAGCTTCCCAGTTCTCATAATCGGGTCAGTCTTCATTGAGTTCTCTCGTTTCAATGAGGCCGGAAAGTTTGAGAATTTTCCGAATGGCGCGAAAAACGGAAAAATGAAATTTCTTGTTGTTGTTGGCAAGCGAGTACCAATATTATCTCAGGTTGACCCATAGGCTCCTCCTCCCTCGCGGCGCCACCACTGGGAGCTCCGTTTGCTCAGGCTAAGGTGGACCGGAAGGACGGAAGGACCGGAAGCCGCAAGATTATTGGAATCCACCAGTACCAATGACGAACCTTGCTCCTAGATACCAATTTTGCTCCGACGAAGGCGGGCCCGGCTAAATCATGAACATCAGAGCTGCCCTCTGTTTAGGCTAAAAACAGTTTTAAATATATTTTCTTTTTTAAAATCTTTTAGGACCAGTTATTGGTTCTGTCAGCACTAACTAGCTAGTATACTGTTCTCAAGTCGCGGTTTAATGAACTGACTCAGGAAACGTGACTTGTTTCTCGTTCGGAAAACGTGCGACCTGGACCACTTTTTCGATCTGAAGAAAGTAAAGAAAAATTCAGTCCTTTTTAGTGCAGAGTGCTGGGTAGCTATAGTCTCCTACGCAGCCGTTATTTGTGTCGTCACGCAACGCTTCTCGGCTGCGTAGGAGATTAAGTGCTGGGGGACTCGGGGACTCCCATCAGTAAAAGTGACGGGGGTGATCGTCAGATATTTTGAAAAGAACCCCTAAAAGGTATTGTAGGTGTGGCTCAAATTCATTATTACCCCTAAGAGGTACCAATTCTAAAACAAAACTAGTTCCTATCCTATTTTCCCCCGGCTTATACCCTAAAAGGTAAGGTTTTAGATTAGATTTTAACACCCCTATTAAACAGCTGGCGCGGATCCAGACCGACTTACACCGTTTTACTGAAATCGGTCTAATTTTCCAAATGACTCAAAATCGAGGGAAATATAATCTTAGAGAGTGAAAATCTAAAAACGTTTGCCTCCGGACAGATTCGGCGCTCAGACTCTTGTAGACCGGTCAAGTTTTTTCCTCATCCGAAAGCGGTACCAAACGACGAATTTTAACCCCTAAAAAGTACGACGATCACCCCCGTCACTTTTACATGGAAGTCCCCTACCCCAGGAGTGCACTATCGCTTGTCACCAATAATAAACTGTGCTCTGTGCTCTGCCTTCTACCTCTTTCGGCTCTCTCTTTCTCTAGCTCGGAGAGTGTCACGTTCCAGTGTCACGCAAACAAGCCACGTTGCAGCGTTCCTGGCGGTTTTCCCCCATTCCGACAGGAAAGTGATCCTCCCTTGCCAACGTGGCAGTTATCATCCAATCAAACTACAGTAAAAGCCCACGTGATCAGTATTATCCAATCAAATCTCCACAATTGTCGCTAATGACTTACACATATTTAGGCAGCTGTCCCGGGAACATTTGTTTTGTCAAAAAGTTTCTGGTACAGAATAACAGATTGCGCACCAGCTCGCTGTTAAAATAATGGCTAGGTTTTTCTCCGCGGTTTGCATCTGCTTATGCTTGTTGGCCGTTGATGCGAGACCTCCAGAAGCGAAAGGCCAGAAGAAAGCTCGCGTATACGACCAAGATTTGTCGGAAGAAGAGCATTTCAATGCTGAAGAAGAACACAACTCGGAGTACGATCACGAGGCTTTCCTTGGAAAGGAGAAGAAGAAATTTGACGAATTGACGCCTGAGGAATCGAAAGAGAGACTAGGGTAAGTGAAGCGTTTTAAAAAGAAAACTCCGGATGAGAAATCTCTAGCTGTTGAGTTTGTAAGTCTTATGCAGAAATGAAATTGATCGACATGCTTGTGAAATGCTTATGGTTGTCAGCTGTTGTTATTCTATCAAATAATTTATTTGAGGAGAACATGTATCCGTAAGTTGCTTTATGAAAAATCGTGGTATGTGTACGTTTTACAACGATCTAAATATCCGATTATTTTTCGAAACATTAGGTCATAATATACACGTAAATTAAGGTGAAAGACATTCGATTCCTCGGCGAACGATTCTTGCCACGTTGACAACACACTCATGATCAAAATGGGTCAGCTTTACATCAGCTGATATTATGCTGTTTGGGGCTTTTTATTGTCGAATTAATCGTTGCATTAGTGCTTTATTTATTGCCCAGTCGTAACAATTTATCAGTTACATTCCATTTTATGCAAGTTTCCTTGGAAAAATATCTTGGCGACTAACGTAAGCATGTTTACCCGCACTTCACGATAATTGGAGCATTGTTCGTTTTGTTCCGCACTTTTACCAGTTTTTCTTCTTTATATACGAAGTATCGCGGTAATAAATAATAAATTTATTCATCAATTTTCCAGTTTTCTGTTAAAAAGAACATTGCTCGTTGAATAATTTTGACATATTCACGTTGTCATTTTTCGTGGGCCGAAGTGCCACGTGTCACACAGGCCGTTTATGATCACAGTTAGGGGGGCTGGGTGGGGTGAAAAATGTGGCTTCAGATGTTAGGGAAATTCTAATTCAGCATTCAACAATATCGCTGAAACAATATTGGTTATTCTGAATTTCTGCAATAATTATTTAAAAGGCCCACTTTCAACTTTATCAGGAATTCTTGTGCGGTTTCAGAAAATATCCATACCCACCCCAAGGAAGGTCAAAGGAAATTCCCAGGGGGAGGCGGTCTCAGAAGCCAAAATTTTTAAAGGAAAGTATGAAGCTAAACTGGAAATTCCAGGGGGGTGGGGTTCAACCCCAAAAACCTTCAGTGAGGGGTAAGGATATTTTTCTGGAACCACACCTTCTGAATCTCTCGGTCACCCATTTATTTTGGTCAATATTGTGGGGAATTTTGGAAGTTTATCAACTTTTTTTGGTGGAAACAGAGGAGTGGTTTTTTGATTGTTCATTTTGGGGGTTGAAAGGAGTTTACATTTTTAGGCAAAATTGGTGATCTCCTGGATTTGGATTTTTGGGGTTTTGCATCTAGGGTCCACCTCCTGGTCCCCTCATCCCTAGCTTTTCCCGTGCTTCCCTGTCACCCTATTTTCACCCATAGTTGCTTGTTGTATCATTTATAACAAAGGTTGTAAGGTGCAGACATACATGTAACTCGGCCTCGAAAAGAGTTCATTAACTCATAGAAAATTAGGGTGAGTTCTATTCTCTTTCGCTTCGCTCAGCCGAATAGAAAACATTTCTATTATAAGTAATGACGCAAACAACACAACAGTTTGTGGAGGAAGCCGCCAGCAATTATTGAGTTTATTATTATGATTTGAATAGTGCTAAATACAAGGATCGTGATAAATAGTAGTAAATACAAGATACAAAAAACAGGAAGAAGCAGTCGAAAGTAACCTGAAATGATACAATAAACAAAATAACAAGGTAAATGAAATGAAAAATAGCCTTGAGTAAACTGGTCGGCGTCAAGTGGTGTGATATTAACAAGGAGTGGTTTATAAAGGGTCTGATTGCCCCTATGGGAATTATAATACAAGCTAATTAGCAACTAAAAGAAATACATTTGTTAATAATTAACAATTATACAAAACTGTACATGCACTTCATTCAGATTCATTCTTCATGTAATGTTTTTCCCTGCAGGAAAATTGTTGATAGAATTGACAAGGACAACAGTGGCAAGGTAACGCAGAAGGAACTGGAAGACTGGATTAGATTTACGTCCAAACGGTACATCTACGAAGATGTAGATAGACAGTGGGATCAACTGAAGAAACTAGAATATGCGCACATGAGTCTGGAGGAGAAGTATGTCGACAAAAAGAAGGCTGATCCTAATGTAGCAATCGACTGGGAGTTATACAAGAATTTGACATATGGTTATATTACAGGTAACCTTACTACATGACTTTCAATAACATGTGAATTGTGAAGTTCAAAAAACCAACTAACCAAAATGTGTTTTTCACCGCCATCAATCATCATTCTTTTGGAATGATTGGGTTATCGTCAGCAAAGCCGCTGTTAACAGCATAAGTATTTTTATAACTCAATGCTGAAAGCCTTGATCTGATTTGCAAATCTCTGTACGGCGGCTATTTTTACCACTTCGCTAATTTTCATTGTTCAGAGAAACAAAAGGCTTCTTTTGCAAAGCGACACCAACGTAAAAACAGAGTTCTTTTGCAGACGTTATTTCTTGAAAATGAAGGGGAAACTAGCAAAACAAAATGCAAAAAATTAGCTAAATATAATAACATAAAAATAGCCGAAAAGTCACTGTAGGTCGGTAATGCCCCCAGCCCTTCAATTATGATGACAACCAACGGACCTGAAAAAAAGAAACAAACAAAATGGACCGAAATCCAGGCTTGATTTCTGCTGCTCTCTCTACATAGTCTGGTCTTCATTTCTCCCCAAGAACAGGAGGAGCTTGGCTTCAATTTCCCAAACAGCGGCTGGTAATCAAGCCTATAAAGCAGCTAAGCAAGCTTGAAAGTCATGTTCGCAGGTGGTCAATTTGCCTGGTGCCCAGTCCGGCTCTTAAAGTCTGGTTTTCACCAAGCAAATATGCAGATGCAGTAACGTGTTGATCAATGATTAGCAGCATTTGTTCTAACAAAAGGCACTAATTAGTGATCAACATGTTACTGCGTCTGCGTATCTTGCTTGTGTTTATGCTTATGTCACTAGTGAAAACGATCAAGTCCCCTGTAAAGAAAATTAGTTAACTTTTAGTTCTTGTTGTAAAATCTTTACTCTCTGTTTTTATTTTCAGAGGAAGATGAGTTTGAATATAAAGAAATGTTGGCGCGAGACAAACGACGCTGGACAAAGGCTGACATTGACAAAGACAATAAAATTACGAAGGAGGAATACACCGCATTTCTTCACCCTGAGGAGTATGATCATATGAAAGATGTTGTAGTGGATGAGACGTTAGAAGATATCGACAAAGATGGTGATGGAGCTGTCTCTATTGATGAATACTTAGGTACAATATGTTGTCCATTGTTAAATAGGGTTCGTATAGTCTCCTTTCCAGCCGTTATTTATGTTGTCACGCAATTCTCCCCACTAACGACTGCTTAAATCCGAACCGCATTCCTTTCCTTATGTTTTGACCACAGCAACTTTGGCACCTACATGTATCGGCAAAAATGTGACAGTTACAGTTTGCTGAAAAGCTGCTAAATCGCTTCAATTCTTGAACTAGGATGCCTGTTGTAATGATGAGGGTTTTTTTTTTACATTATTTTTTCATATTACGTTTTCTCTTCAGTAAAACTTTGTTTTATTTTGATGTCTGGACATGCGTCAAATTCAAAAGGCGGCATACTGACATGCATTTGACGTTTCCCGATGCTACAGTAGCAATAAGACACGACCTTTGATTGGTGTAGTCGGCAGATTTTGGCGCAACTCGCTCCCGGTATTTGGAGCGAAACTGTGATTGGCTTAACCACGGAAAGGAATGCGGTTAAGCAGTCGTTAGTGGGGAGAAGCATTGTGTGATGACCCAAATAATGGTTGCAACGGAGACTAGGGTTCGTACAGATCATGGAAAGTCATGGAATTTTAAAATTTCATTTTCCAGACCTGGAAAGTCATGGGAGGGAGAAATGGCTGAAAAATTTGGAGGGGAGGGAGAAACGACGTAAGGGAGGAGGGAGATTTTCCAGGTTGAGCAGGTCGAAGCCATTTTGTGCTCATTGGCGTCACTTCATATCTACAGTACTGTACCAACTAAAAAACCTAAAATATAATTACTTGCCTGTTGGGCAAGTGATGGATGTAAAAACATAGTCAACAAAGTCTAAAGCACTCTTCATGTTACCCACACTGCCGGAGCTTATCCCAGTTTCTGTAGCATGAAGCAGACTAGGAGTAGTGCTACTCTCCCTGGATGGGATACTAGTCCATCACAGGTTACCCCCCAGCATTTTGTTGCCGGTACCCATTTATACTCCTGGGTGGAGAGAGGCACTGTGAGAGTTAAGTGTCTCGCCCAAGAACACAACACAGTGACCAGTGCTTGAACCCGGACCGCTACATATAATAAAAATTTATATAGCGCCATATTCCATATTCAATCCGGAATCCAACGCGCTAACCATTAGTCCACTGGGTCTCCTGACCGTCTGCCTCCCAAATATCTAATGAATGTTATTCCAAATTCAGGTGACCTGTATCCAGAGAATGAAAAAGAAAATGACAAGGAGGAGCCTGATTGGGTAAAGAGTGAAAGAGAACACTTTACAGAGTTTCGTGACAAAAATAAAGATGGAAAAATGGATAGGGTATGTCTTGATACAGTGTACATTACATGTTACATAGGTTTAGTGAAAGTACTGGTAAAGTAGCTTGCTCAAGAACCACAATGACCCTGGTAAGGTCTCAAAGGCAGAGTCCAACGCTCAAACCATTAGGCCACAACGCTTGCCATAGGATCTTAACTGACTTGACCTTTTTATGAATAAACATGGCAGCTAGTAAGCCCAAAACATTCACTAGCTATAGTCTGAATTACTTTATTTTTTCTAGCCTCAGACTAATACATGTACATGTAAGTACATGACTAGCTCATTTGAATAGTCACAATATTTAAAGGAAGAAGGGATGGCGCAGTGAGAAGAGCGCTCACCTCCCACCAATGTTGCACAGGTTCAATTTTGGCCGGGAGTCATGCCCCATGTGGGTTGATTTTGTTGTTGGTTCTCATCCTACTTGGTCCAAGGGTTTTGTTCGGGTACTCCAATTTTCCTCCCTCCACAAAAACCAGCATTTCTAAATTCCGATTCAATCTGAGACTGTTTAAGTGTCACCCTTGTTAAACTAAGGGATTCTTGTGTAACTTGGTGTCAACAGGATGAAGTCAAGGATTGGATCATTCCTCCTGATTATGATCACATTGAAGCAGAAGCTAAACATCTTGTTCGCGAAGCAGATACGGATGGGGTAAGATGATTGTGTTAATACCACTGCAATATAGCCTTCCCTCAAATAATCGCCACCCTTTGGTGAAAATATTTGAAATAATCGCCTCCCTCGAATAATCACCTCCCTCGCCTCCCTCAAATGATCATCCACTCCCTCGTCTTTCTGTCACCCCCTCCCTGACAAGTTAAAAATTTACACCCCGGTCCAATAGGAAACAAGCTTTGTTACAGTTTTTCTAAAGTGATGTTCATTTTTTTACTCTTACATTTCTTGGAGCTCTCTACTTAGCACATTAGCACTTCCAGAGAGCAATGTTTGAAATAATCGTCCCCCTCGAACAATAGCCTCCCTCCCTTTGATGGGTCACTTGTCAACAACCTCAATGGAAGTTTTTTGTTCTTGTTCTTGTTAGGATCAAGAGCTTACAAAGGAGGAAATTCTAGAGAAGCACGACGTCTTTGTTGGTAGCCAAGCAACAGACTTTGGAGAGGCCCTGACGAGACATGACGAGTTTTAAAAAGTCCATGTGATTTAATTTATATATTTTAGGTTTCTCAAAATAGTTATCAAAGATATATTTTTACATAAAAATCTAGCACTGAGATGCACTACATAGTAATTAAAAAAAAAAAAAAGATAAATACTGGAAAAAAATTAGAATGTCAAAGAATGGTTAAATTTTCTGTTCTGTTATGATTGCATATACTTTAAGGGGCTACCACATGCTGTTAATGACAATAAACTGTAATACAGTCAACTCTCCGTAAGGCGGACACCCTCGGGACCAGCTCTAGCTGTCCACCTTAGAGAGGTGTCCGCCTTAAAGAGAGTTTAGTTATAGACAAACAAGTGAAACTCGGCCGGGACCAGCCAGCCAGCCATCCATGTCCGCCTTAGGGAGGTGTCCGCCTTACAGTGGTGTCCGCTTAGAGAGAGTTGACTGTATGTTGCATACAAACTGATCTTAAAATAGCATGAAACATTGCAATAATGATTCTCAAAAGTGTGACCACTTGTGTGCGCAGACTACCCAATCAGAAGGTGGATATAGCTATCCTCGGCTTCTGATTGGATAGTCTGCGCACACCAAAGTATGCGAATAAGTGGTCACACTTTTTGTCTAAAATGCTTGGAAATTATAAATAAGGACTCTGCACTGCCTGGAAATAATTAATTGCCAAAAAGTATGTCACGGTCTGTTCAATTGTACATTTATAATATAAAAAAACAAATTCAAATTTAATCTGGTAGTGGTTGAGAGTTGTGCAGTCTAAAATTATCTTTTTGCCCCACAGAGTTTAGTGTTTTGGCAAATTTTCTTTAGGTATTTAAATTTTATTGACAAGCTCTTGCATATTATTATAAGTTCATTTTTGATATGATTCAATTATGTTTTGAACTATTAAGGAAGCCTAGCTTGATGAGGACTGAACTGACGATTTCAATAAATTAGATTTCAATAAAATTAGATTTTGTATTCCTAACATAGATTTTTATAATAAACAATATCCATTAGTAAAAAAATATATTGTCTGGTGTTAAATTGCAAATTGTCTGAGTTTATTTACATGTACATGTTTTATTATTAAAACAAAGTACGGCTGTAATGGAGTGCTTTCTTTTGCTTTTAAAAGTTTTAATTTGCTGCATCAACACATCGGATGTCACGATGTATTGACCAGAGTTTTTTTTAATTTTTTAATTTTTTTTTTTTTTTTGGGGGGGGGGGGGGGTGGATGTACTGGGGGTTGCACAGGGTCTGAATTTCCTGTTTCCCCGTACATTGAATTCTACTAGTATTTCTCCTGGTTCCTGCCACATTGGAAATCCACTTCCTGCCTCTCTTTTCTCACCTCCTGTAGACTTCCCACCTCATTTACTCCCATGTTCCTGGCCCTTATACCCAACTTTTTACTGGCATAAAACTAGTCAGAGTACTGATTTTTTTTATTATCAAATGTACTGATCAGTTTGCTTTGGCTTAGCGTTTGTTCAGCTCTCAAATTGGCTAAAATACTTGTACAAAGTGCTGTAACCTTGGCTCTAGCCAATCAAAGGAAACATGAGCTCTGATTTGTCCATTGCACCATTTGTTGCCATTGGTCACAATGATTACTTTGATTTTACAATAATAGCTTTATGACAGTAATTAGAAAACTATTTGAAAACCACACAGCCAATCAATCACTATAGCAGTAAGTAGTGCACTAAATTAATCGGATCTTTCTGAAGACCTCTGAAGCTGCGGCTGTATACGTAGTCAGCGCGGGAAAGTCGCGCAAATGTTAGGCGAGTACGCATAGCGGACCTACAATCGTGGAAATAAAAAAGCAGAAGTTTTTTATCTTGATTATTCATCTCATCGTTCATTCGGCAACCAGATCCCTCCCTCCTCCCCGCAGCGATGACTTCAGTTTTTCTGAGCTCCCTCTCCTTTCCGCCTCCAGGCTCGCTTCTTCCCATGGGGAGTGAGGGTCTCAGTGGGAATTTATTACTATTAGCGTCTACTAACTTGCTACTATACAGACTACAAAAAAGAATTTTAACAAAAAAATCTATCAGTATTTTTCATACGTTTTACTTTGCGAATCAGAAAAGCGTGAACACTTTGATTTAACGCTTGGATTTTCCTTTGCCAAAAATTGGTCTATTTTTCCCCTGTATTTATTTTATTACTATTTTCGAATTTTCGCAAAGCTTTTCTTGCAAAAACAAAGTGTAAATTTGAGTTTCCTGACTATTCTTGCGGTTTGATCATGTCAAAGAAAAAAAAAGTTCGTTTTCGATTCGCACAGCTGAATAGCACCATTCTCTCATTATCTCTTTGAGGTTTGATACACTCCAAACTGCCGTCGTATGTGTTTTGCAGTGACATGACGTGTTACCTCTTCATATGAGCCCGGTCATGCTGAGCCTGGTCAGACCGGGCTCATATCAAGAGGCCCTTGTTATAAACTTGTGTAAGTGTCGCATACAAACGGTTTTAGAGGTACCCCTCCCGGATTTTGTTGTTGTTGTGTAATATGAGACAGGGAGACACAGAAACACAGTTTAGTGTACAATTTATGCCAAGCGATCGTGGATTGAATGGGGAAATTCTGAATATATTGACGCAGACCTAAATTGTCCGGGGGAGACTCCCTCAGAATCTCGTTTTGTGGGCGTGGCTCAATTTTCACCCCCTCGGGGGAGGGGGAGGGGGTTTACGCGCAGATTACGCGCAGAGATAGGCCACGCAGTACATATTCATGTTGTTGTTGTTGTTTATCAGAATAGGACTGTTCTTTATACTTTCTGCGCGTCGCGCGCTACAAAAGGCCGGATGCCATTACAATTTTTGCCAGGAGACTGTCAACAATGAATGGACCTTTTATCACGTGGGCTCCTAGCCCCATTGATAAAATCTATTTCGCCAGCGTGGCAAAAATTGAGTCATTTCCGTACCACGTGACTAAAACTATCCAATCACGTACACACAAGCGTCAACAGGCACGGCAACACCCTTGTCACTATAAAATGCACCTCCTCAGTGGAGAAATCCGTAGACGCACATGTTTATGGAAAAGGAGGATTTCTTGTAGCGTGATTGAGCTTGTTTGAGCAGCTACCAGCTATTGTTTGTCGATTATTCTAGCAAAATGGCTAAGCTTTTCTCTGCATTGTGCATTTCGTTGTGTTTTTTCGTCGTTTGTGCAAAATCCGTCGACGAAGGAAGTGGAACGAAAACTCGTGTACATGACGGGAAACTGTCCGACCGGGAGCATTACGACAAAGAAGGCGAACACAACGCTGAATACGACCACGAAGCTTTCCTCGGAAAGCAAAAGAAATCCTTCGACCAGCTGACTCCTGACGAATCGAAGGAAAGACTTGGGTAAGTAGCCATTGTTTACACTCATAGTGAAATGAAGTTTTGTTTTGAAGGCATCCAGAAGCCAACACATACAAGTATACGGCTTCACAATCATCTCTGGATGTAGTGTTTTAGCTACGTAATGTTCTTATGCAGCTGCCAATAAAGTAAGTGTGTCCTTTATGCGTTACAAGTGAAAAAGACGGCCATGTTTGAATCGTGTACCGGCGTCCCGGGAGTTTAGATCGATCGAGGTAAATATTTCGGACAGTGCGCGCGCTATAAATTCAAACTGTACGGTTTCACAGTTTCTAGATCCGACAATAGTTGAAATAATGAAAAGGAAAAACTTCGATTTTATCTTCCTTTTAATATGATTACACGAAGCTTGACGTTTTCAGTGATACCTTCCATCACTGCCACGTGTAACCCATGTAGAGCGTGACAGACTAATCGGCGTTACGTGACACTTTTAACATTGTCGCGTGACAACCACTCACAACAGCAACAACATTTTATTCAAAATTTATTGAACTTTCATGTTCATCATGTCAAGTGTGGTTTACATGACGCATGTACGTAATTTACGTTGAACACAGATCTATCTATCTCTCCTCCGCAGATGCTTCTTGGGATAATAGGGAAGATTGGGGAGAGTGAAAAATATAGCGCACGCTCTTTTTCCTCTTTCTTTTTGTTTTCCCCCTCCCCCAAGGAAGCCTCTGCGGAGGAGAGAGGATCTATCTGCCTATGGTTTGTATTTTGGTAGAAAATGTCAAGGGGCTTTTTTTTTAAATGCCAAGGCAATAGTAATAAATTAAGGAATGAACCCTCAGTGAAAATTGCTGAATGAATAAAAGCATCTCTACGGCTTTTCCTCGACTCACCGGTCCACTACGGAAATCAAAATTGTCAACTTGAAAATATGTAACCTTCAAATCACTTGAAAGTTCAAGCCACCATATGCCTTAACACCTTCTCCAATAGTCTGCTCATAAATGCATGCAAAAAGCTAGCTGTAAACTCTTTCAACGCTGATTTTGCTGAGTGTTACTGCTTGAGTGAGCACGGCATGATATGATGTCATATGTATGTAAATAAAAGAGCATTAATGGTTAAGCCTGGTGTACTGGTGATGATCTTCAGATCCCTAATTGTAGAACTGCTACTGTACAACAGTGTTTTTCGTACAGAGGTACAAAGTTATGGAACGCCCTTCCAGCTGAGTTCAAAGACAAAAAGTCCGTCAAAGGTTTCAAAAACTCTCGAGAGAGATAATTACTGGAACACGTTGGCAGAAAGATGAGATCAAATAGTTTCTTATATTTAGCATTATTAGTTTAGTCTAGCATTAGTTTAGTTTAGAATTTATTAGTTTTAATTAGTACTTTTCAAACCTTTGTAAACATGTAATATATTCTTAACTATCATTATTTGTAAATTGGCCTGAAAAGCCCTATGGGGAGTGTCCAATAAAATGTATGTATGTATGTTTGTATGCAAGCATAAGCGAAGCATAAGCACATTACATTGAAAACTGGGGAGATGTAAGCATAAGCACAAGCATAAATGCAAGCACAAGAAAATGAAATATTTCATTTTTCTTGAACTAAACTTAAACTTGCATCGTTACGTTGCTCGTATAAACTGGGATAAAAAAAAGCGGGTGTGCGCGATCAGCCATATTGGAGGCACTGTGCCTGCGTACAATGTATGTCACCTTGTGCTTGTGCTTATCACACGTGTGAACACTCTTGTGCTTACATGTATGCTTGCACTTATACTTACACTTGCGTCATACGTGTAAACCGGCCTTTAGCAAGCCATTTAATGTCTTTTTACACAGGAAAATTGTGGATAGAATCGACAAAGACAAAGATGGAATTATTACAGCACAAGAGCTTGCTAACTGGATTAAATTCACAAAAATGCAATACCATCAAGAGACTGTCGATAAACGCTGGGAACAACTGATTGTAAGGTTGCAGTCACTTTTATCACAAAAGGATCGTGACGCCGGGAAAACTGTTGATCCCAATGATCCTGTTGGATGGGAAGATTACAAAATAGCCAGCTATGGAGAAAGGCCAGGTATTGAATGGGACTTGAATTGTCACTAAAATATTTTTATTGTAATATTAAAAAAAGATATATATTTATTAACTTTTAATGTTCAACTAATAAGTGGAGGGGGCAGGAGGGCGGGATCGAACCTGGGAGTAAAGGTGACGGGAAGTCGATGGGAGGGGGGGGGGGGGGGGCAGGATTCCCAAGGTGGCGGGAATTGGGAGAACTGAAGTAGGACAGATTTTTGCAACAATGTTGCATAATATTTGGCAATTATACAAAAAGTACAAAGAGGCAACCATGACAGAAGGCCATTAGGGCCGGGGCGAGAACTGGTAGACTTACAAGGTATGGAAAGTGTGATGTGTTCAGATACCCCTGCCTTCCCCCCCCCCCCCCCCCCCCGCCACTCACTAATAAATAACAATTATTGAAAGAGGTTGAACTTGATAGCAAGAATTATCAAGGCCGAGGTTTGAGTTATCTGCCAAAGTCGAAGCAGTGATCCAAGGAGGATAATTCTTGCAAACAAACATTGCAAAACCAAATCCAATAATTTGTTTTCATATTGTGTTGTTCCATAAGATATCCACACCCCTGCCACCGAAGATTTTTTTAGTTTGAACCCCCGTCCCCCACCCCTCTGGAAATTCCAGTTTGGCTTCATACTTTTCCTTTAAAAATTTTGACTTTGAAACCTCCTTTCCATCAATGATAAATTATTGTTATGATAATATTGTATTGTATCTGCTTTTCAGAGGAAAGTGATGTGTACAGAGACCAAGTGAAATTAGAATTGCGACGATGGAAAGCCGCAGATCTTGATCAAGATGGCAAACTGTCAAAGGAAGAGTTTAGCGCCTTATATGGACCCTGGAATTTGATCACATGCATGACGTGGTCGCACAGGAAAACCTAGATGACACGGACAAGGATAAAGATGGACTGTTATCACTTGAAGAGTACTTAGGTACTTTAGACTAACTATACATGTAAATTAAAGGAGCTACATGTATGTCACAATATTTTAAGTCATTTTCGCGAAGTGCAAAATCACCTTCAAATCAAAGAAATCCCCAAAATAATAGTTTACTAAGGTAGAAAAACACCAAAGAGGTAATAATAAACCAAACAGGAACAAGGATGGTTAAGGATGGAGACGGACAGATTGCGAACAGCAAACTTGAAAAAATTGGCCAATTTTTTCGAGATTCACCATCGTGACATATCTCCTTTAATTAGGCCTTCAACTAAAATGAATTATTTATATACATGTGCATGTATGGGCAAGAGGTTACATTTCATTTGAAGGGGGAGGGGGGGGGGGGGGGGAGGGAGGAGGAGGGAGGAGGAGGAAGGCTGGTGTCATTAGGGAGGGAGTAGGTAGGGAGACGCAGATTCTTACTAATTTTGTGGTCCTCTCCTGTGTCAGCCCACATGAAAAGAAGGGGCTCAGACCACACCCATTATTTTATAGACACAGTATCTCACTCAAATTGAACAGAACTTTCAGTAGGCCTTATTCACGATAGCCGCCATGAAGGTTTTCCTATTATAATGCAAATTAACTAGGTGATTTCTGAAGGGACAAACAACTTAAAATCGGGAGATTTTAACCGGGTTCTTTGGTATACTGATGAACTTTTCGACAGGCATTGTATGCTTACAGCATTAGAGCGGTTTTCATTTGAGTGTGAGAACTCGTAACAAATGCACGTAAACTGGTGCCAATCGTGGGAAAACGTGTGCGACCAAGTCGCGATTGGTTTTGGTTTTTGCATCTGATTGGTTGAGTAGGTGGCGCACATTTTTTAAACCAATCACGGAGCTTATTAAAGCAAAACCAAAGCTATTCTGCGATTACTACATAATACACATCAATATGAGTAGTTTTAACACTTCTCTAAAAAATAAACAGCTTGCATAATCAGATGGTAATCATAATAATAATTTTTTTATGATAGTTTTCAATTATTCCACTCTTAGAGATGATTTGGGCTCAGCTGCTTGAATATTAAGACAAGCTGATTTAATTTGATTTGATTTTAGATGAAATTTATCGCGGCAAAAGCAAGAAGGAGATGACTGAGGCAGAACGACAACAGGTGGAAATTGACAAGAAATATTTTCATACCCACCGCGACAAAAATAAAGACGGCGTGATGGACAAGGTTAATAACATCATTTGGAGATTTTGCTTTATCTTTAAAAGAGCTATCAGCGTAGATGTATAAAACAATATAATATTCTTCCTCACTGTGGGAGTAGTCTCCTACGCAGCCGTTATTTGTGTCGTCACGCAACGCTTCTCCCCACTAACGGCTGCTCAAACCTGGACCACATTCCTTTTGTTTTGACCGCAGTAACTTTGACACCTATCAGCAAAAACGTGACTGTTACCGTTTGCCGAAAACCTGCTAGATTGATCCAATTCTTGAACTAGGATGAAGTTTTTTTGACATTATTTTTTTCATATCATACATTTTTCTTCAGTAAAACCGTGTTTTATTTTGATGTCTGGTGTGCGTCAAATTCAAAAGGCGGCATACTGGCGTGCGTTTGACGTTTCCAACGCTAAGGTCATGATAAGACAAATCTATGATTGGTGTATTTGGGCGCGAGCAAGTTCCGAAAATGGCACTGCAAC
Organism: Desmophyllum pertusum; assembly: GCA_029204205.1. Lineage (NCBI taxonomy): Eukaryota > Metazoa > Cnidaria > Anthozoa > Scleractinia > Caryophylliidae > Desmophyllum > Desmophyllum pertusum. The sequence continues at coordinate 1,018,541 of MU825416.1, read as the reverse complement.
TGTGATTGGCTTAAATCTGCAAAGGAATGTGGTCCAGGTTTGAGCAGCCGTTAGTGGGGAGAAGCGTCGCGTGATGACACAAATAACGGCTGCGTAGGAGACTACCGTGGAAGATGCGGTGGCTAATAGTTAGCGCATCTGGATTGAGCGGTCTGGGTTTGAGCGCTGACCAGGGCCACTGTATTTTGCTCTTGGGCAAGACAAGACATTTCTTTAAGTCTGTATTATTAACCCATTGACTACTGGGCTTTTTCCAAAAAACGTCAATCTAACATCCCAGATGCCTATTTCTGGCCATTATCTCAACAGTTTAATGTCAAACTGTCTAAAACTTGGTTTAAAACACGGCAACTAACATCCCCTTCTACGTAGAAGCAACGAATTCAATATTTTTCTCGGGCATGCGCAGAAATCAAAATTTCGTTTTTGGGTTTGAAAAACCCACCTGACTTTAGGCTTTTCTTTTCCTTTTATTTTTTTTGCCGTTCTCGCTCTCCTTTTTCTCTCATATTATTTTGTGGTTTTGTTGGCCTTTCAGTCGTCTTTGTTCACGTTGAAAAAGTTTTAGCCTAAACGTTGGGAAAAGGAAATTTTTTTGACAAAGAGTGTCAATGGTAGTGAAGGTTGCGTTTTTGGGTGATTTTGGAGGAAAAAATCCAAGTTGTTTTGTGTGTATCTCTGGTCCAATTTAACGTTTCGTGCTCGTTTAGGCATGCTTTGTTAGACATTTTCCAACTCTATCCGTTGATTATCAAAGACATCCTCTGGCGTGAACAGTGATGATGTCACAAGTGGTACAAGTCTGTGGTCTCTTCTTGGCCGTTTATGGCCGGTTTAGTAGTCAATGTGTTAAGGGCAAATTGACCAGTGAATGGCCAGGGCAACCTGGCAAAAAGGCTGGGGGGAGGGGTGTTATCTGCGATGGACTAGCATCCCATCCAGGGGAGTAGTAATACTCCTAGTTACTTCACCCTATGGAAACCAGAGTTAAGCACCAGCCTGATAAAAATTAATCATAAGCCACCTACAATTCTCGTCAAAAGTCCTTGGGACACTTAAAAAATACTACCCAGTGGCAATGTTGTTTGAAGTGAGAAATCAGTATTCAATTTTTTGAACCCTGCCCCCCCCCCCTCTCCCCCCCCCCCCTCTCCCCCCCCCCCCCTCCAAAAAATAAAAAAATAATTAAAAAATAAAAATAATAAATAAAAATAATAAAAATCAACACTGCATTGGGGGTGGGGAGGGGAGGTGAAGACAACAACCATTTGTTGTTGAAAAGTATCCCAAGACTTAGATGACAATTATTGTAGGCTTGTAAAATGACTTTAATCTAATAAATTGTTGTTTCTTTAATTAATTATTGTATATCTTTTTTTTCCAGAATGAAATCAAGGAGTGGGTGTTCCCTACAAATTATGACCCTCTCATATCTGAAGCGAAACACCTGATTCGTCATGCTGATGCTAATAAGGTAAGCCATGCATGTTATAACACATTTTAAACCACAGTAATCACCACAATGCAAATAATACAATGATTTACATGAATCAATCATATCAGAACTTAAATGAAGAGAGTGCAAAATCACCTTCAAATTGAAGAAAGCCTTTTACTAAGGTAGAAAAACACCAAAGAGATGATAATAAACCAAACAGGAACAAGGATGGTTGAGGATGGCGAAGATTAAGATGGATTGCGAACGGCAAACTTGAAAATATTGGCCCATTTTTTCAATTGCGGCATCCCGTGACGTACATGTAGCTCTTTAAACACCTCAAATTTGGTCCAAACTACTCCTCTGCATTGTATCTTCAATTCTCTTCTTGGTGTTTTGAACTTGGATGAAACACTGTCGCCTGTGTTTTGATATACTACTTTGATACTAAATCAAAAAAAACCCAGCCCTTATTAATACTCTTTTGTTATGCTTTTCAATTTACTCTGAATTTCAATACTTTTTTTATTATTTTAGGACAAGGTTTTGACAAAGGATGAAATCCTTGACAAGTATAATGTTTTTGTTGGTAGCAGAGCAACAAACTACGGCAAAGATCTGACAAGACACGATGAGTTTTGAAATTAACAAAGATTACATTCAAGATTTTTTTAAAAAAATTTATATGAAGATATTTTTTATTATTTTATGTGGCCAAATTTTAATACAGTTTTGTTTTACTATCAATAGTAACTGCTTTTCTATCTTTCTTAATTTTGTTTTGCTATGTCAACTGACTTGATTATGTGAAAGAGAATTAAAATATTTGTTTTTACACTATTTTATGTTATGTGTTTTGTTCTTTTTTGAAATAATATCTTACCAGCCTGATACTAAAATTACATGATGTTCACTTTTTCATTGCCAAGCACAAAATAATGCTAGTGTGAGGGGGGAGGGGGGGGGGGGGGGGGGGACAGGGGGCGGGAACCCGTTAGTAAAGGGTGGGAAAAGAGAGGGGAGTAGGATTCCCAAGGTGGCGAGAACTGGGAGAAATAGGAAAAAGGTTTTTGCAACATTGCACAAAGAGGCGGGAACCAGCCACAACGGCTAAAGGGACGGGAACCGTGAGTACAAAGTGACGGAAAGCGGGAAGTTATTCAGACCCCCTTGTCCCCCTCCCCTCCCCCCACAAAATATCAGTCGAAGGCCTATCTTCTAACTGAACGCCAGAAACAGGCTAGTGCGGGGAAGGATTATTGGACCAATCAAATCGCACGTCGAACAACAGGCCATTTCCGACTGACAGTAATGTAAAAGGGAAGTCGATGTGTCCAACCTCGTTCCCAGGGTCTCTTCTTCCTGCTCCCTAGAGCTCTGATCTAGGAAGCGGGAAGAAGAGAGACCCTGGGAACGAGGTTGCAATGTGCCCTTATTACCTGAAAATAATCAGGCACGTTTCCCTCTTCGTCAAAACTGTTTTGTTCCATGATTCATACCATTAAAAGTGTTCCCCTCTTCCCGAAAATAAAAGTTAACGTTTAAGACATCGACAGGGGACGAGAATGGGACATCGACTGGCTGAACAGAAACAGTGCACGAATCTCGCCCAGTGTTCTCTCTCCAGTACCAATAATTAATATTCTACCGTAGAGAGGGGGGGGGGGGGGGGGGGAGTTCCATTTTCGGCAAATTTTCGTTAAAGCACTCGTAAAGTTTCCGATTTTTATTATCCAATAAAAAAAATAGCCCGAATACTCGAGTGTTCTCACGCTTAGGATACGTCATGTTGCTTAGCAACTTCGGGACGAAAACGGCCGCGGACTCTGACCGGAATTCGCAGCCATTTTACAGTAAGTTGATGCGAGACGTCATTCTTGTCGTCTTCAATCGATAGAGGAAATATTAAAAAGGGTCGTGTTTGGTCGAATTTCCGTTTGACTGAAGCGCATGCACTCGATCTCGGAATCGGCCAGTGCAAGCTAAGTATAGTACACGATTCTGATTGGACGATGAAAATCGGAAATTCTTCGTGTACATCAACGAGGACTGGACCTTGTTTCCTCCACTCGCGGTCATCATCGTCAACATTTGGGAAAATAAGATGAAAAAACAACAAACAACGGCAGAAAACCATGATTTTATTGACAAGATGTGCGGTAACACATTGAATTCATTGTCGACAAAATCGTTTATACAGATGAGAAATTGTTCAACTACTCGGCCGCGCTTAGTCAGTTCGCCAACCTGCCACCAGTTGGGATTCTTAACAAGTTTAGTTTATTTACAGTGCATATCCTAATTAGCACAGAAGTACTTAAATCGACACTTAAATCTATTAAGTTTAATATTTATGTTAGTTAGAGCGGTTTTCAATTGCATGAGTGTCGAAAGTAAATTAAACATGTGTTTTACTACGCTCTCTGATTGGTTCCAAAAACTCGCGTCATCTTCTCAACCAATCAGATGCCAAACTAATACCAATCGTGATTTAGTTGCATGCATTTTCCGCGCTTGGCGCCGGTTACATGTATTTGCTTCGAGTTCTGATTGGTTCCTTGTGTTGCTTTCGTCTGTTGTGATTGGCCAAAAATGATTAATTTGAATTTGGTTTTTACTACATTCAATTGAAAACCGCTCTTATTTTCTATGTATAAACTTATAAAATGATTCGGGAACTGGAGTGAAATCCGGATTTGAAAATTTCTGCATGATAGAAATTTGGTATTTTTCTGTTTTAATTGTGTGATGAATATCATCAAAGCTATTTATCGTAGACATTCTGTAACGTTATTCGTTGTAAATATACATTTGCTCACTGATATTTTAGTTATCTTCCTTAATTTCAATTTTATATACCAAGTAAAAATGTGAACAGAGAATACTCTGCTTATATAGTAAATTCTTGTCCTGTAAATTTCTTATCCGCATATTTTCTGTGAACCAATGTACAATATATATACAGGCTAACCATTATACAACACAATTGAATATAGCTTTTTGCGCTATGATTCATCATTGGCTAGTCAAATTCCGGATATCCTTTGCAAAAACAAATGGCTTTCCACGAGTTTTTTCCCAATTTGTCACAAAATAAAATAACTGTTTGGGGATGGCTATTCACTTGTGTGGTATATACTAATACAATTATGTCCACCTCAGTATCGGTGAAAAGTGGTTGGTTAAAATGATTAAATATAAATTAATTACTGTGTCATACTCTGATGACACTAATTTACAAAGTGGAGCGGATTTGCGTTTACAGAGCTGTATCTGATTGGTTTTCAAACCAGTCACAGCAAATATGCCGGTTGTATGTTTTCCCGCGCTTGGCACCGGTTACACGTTTTCCTGCGCTTTGCACCGGTTGCATGTTTTTGCTTCGAGTTCTGATTGGTTCATTGCGTTATGATTGACCTGATGTAACTTTTGACTTTGGACTTGGTTTGACCATGCGAGTCACTGGAAAGTTGTTCCTGTAGCGTGATATACCCCCATCAACAAGGGCGTTAACGCCGTTAAGAGGAATAACAAAAATAATAATATCAACATTATTCCTTTTCTGAAGTTTCCAGTTATTTTTATCCTGGTTGCAAAGAATCTCTATTCATTACGTAAAAAACCTATCCTCAGATCTCATTATTCCACAGGAAAATTAATTAAAGTTGTCATTTCATTATTTTCTTCAAACCGGGCCTGTTATTCCATTATTCCACCTCCAAAGTTTCCATTTTTCATTCGTCTTCTTCAGTTTGAATGACTAACGTTACATTTCAGTGATCAGTAAAATGTTACATGTGTTGTTCTTGCCATAGTAAGTTCCATATTTCTTAGTACGTAGTTCTCAGTAAGGAAGTTAGCTTCTTCTTGACAGCGCATGCTTCGTGCTATTCACAGCTATGTTCCTGTCTATATGGACGTCAGTCTTTTAGTTCTGTTCAGTCGGCGTCGTGTTCTTGTTGGCCTCGTTTTTGGACTTGTTTGTTCTGATTTGTTGATGTTCAACTGCATCCTGCGAACAGACACAAAATACGTGTTACTGCTAACAGATAGCAGAGCGAGCAGTTTTTAAATGAGTGTCCTAAAACCAAACCAAACAAAACCAAACCAAAACAAAACCAAAACCAAACCAAAACCAAAGAACAATTACAGTGGCTTTATCTTGCTGCCAACAGCCTTTTAGCAATACCTGTTAAGGTAGATTGGTTTTCAATCGAGTTTCGTAAAACCAAAACCAAAGCAATTACAATGACCAATCACAACAAACGTAAACAAAACAATTAACCCGAATGAGAACTCGAAGCAAATACACGTAACCGGCGCCAAGCGCGGGAAAACGCGTGAGACCAAGTCGCGATTGGTTTTTGTTTTGCATCTGATTGGTCGAGTAGGTGGCGCAAAATTTTTAAACCAATCACAGAGCATGGTAAAGAAAACCAAACTGAATCATTGCTGTACACGTGCGACTACGGTGGTCATATATTTCCTGGCGAAACAACAATGACGTCACCACGTCGAGCACATTTTCTATAAGACGATTCATTTAGTTCAATATGGAGAACAGTTTTAAATTATTAATAGTTACACGGAAAGAATAATCATACTTACAGTTGAGCGATGTCTTTTTCAGTTGGACAGTAGCCGTGTTTTCGCCTTCTGTTTTGTAGTTTTAAGGTGAGGTTCATTATCATCGTAACAAGCTCTTCTTTCTGAAATGGAATCAACAGACACCAGGTTGAGTGCTAGCATTTCGATATTCGTCGCAGATTTCATGTAACGTCCAATTTCTCGGCCGAAATTTCTCGCGTACCGTCTACAGACGCAACTTAATGAAACTTAATGAAAACGCAACTTAATACTTTGTAAAATTAATACGGCAAATGGTCAGCTTCCCGCCAGTTGAGATTCATGACGATCAGTGTAAGGTTTATATGAAATAATTGTTTCGTTTGTTTGAGTGACATGCCTGCAAACTAGCTTGGTGACCACTATATAATCATCTTTTTGGTCTATTATTAGGATTTTGGCACGGTGCTCGTGCCCGAGTATAAGGTCTTGACCTTGTACTCGGGCACGGCCAACATGTCGATATCTTGGGTAATCAGTGTGTGAACACAGCACCATTTTGTGCGGTGCCCAGGCACTAGTGCTCGGGCACCAAGTGTGAACATAGCCTAAGGCAATTCTGTACAACGTAATTTAACTTGAAAGTCGTCCGAGCTATGATTATACAGTTACCATAGTTACCGATTTTTCCATGAGAGAGTCGTAGTCCGTCGCGTCTTTGGCGATAACTTGCAGACAGGTCGGACATGTTGGAGTTTCCACCTCAGAAGCTTCATCTACGACCTTAAAACGCACTCTTTGTTTGTCGTTGTAGGACGTTTCGGAATCCACATTTGTGGTGGTGTCTTGAGACGAGGGTTTGGATTTCTTCCTAATGGGTCCAGGCGACACAGCATCTTTCTGTTTTGGGAGATCCTTATTTCCACTCAACAGTTCATTATAGGCACATTTCCATTCTGTTTTCGGTTGCTGGGACAAAATTCCCCTGAGAATAAAATATATGAAAACAGTTTTATTTTTTATCGTTTTTGAAACCACCAGAAAAGAGTATTTTGTAGTGGATCTAGGAGAGGGCCTCAGATATTCTGACCTCCCTCCCTTTTTGCAAAAATGTAAGGCCCGAACGGCCGAAAACTCCCCCCCCCCCCCCCACCCCTTTAAGAAAGAAAAGTCACATCTTCACTCTTCACCTCTCTTCCCCTCCCCTCTGGTTTAGCGAGTATAAATAGGTACTTGGGAGGTACCTATAGTAATGTTACAAATGTTTAAATGCAGAGGGCCACACGACACACGTAAAACGTATGCCACCTGTTTTTAGAGCGGTTTTCAATGAGTGTCGAAAGTAATATTCGTTTGCTTCGATTTTGCTTTGCTACTCTCTCTGATTAGTTCGAAAAACTCACGTCACTTTCAAAACCAATCAGACGCCAAACTGAAACCAATCGCGACTTGGTCGCACGCGTTTTCCCGCGCTTGTCGCCGGTTACGTGTATTTGCTTCGAGTTCCTTTGTGTTGTTTTCGTCTGTTGTGATTGGCCAGAGTGATTACTTTTGTTTTGGCTTTACTACACTCAATTGGAAACCGCTCTATACCGGATCTATCGTTTAGCCTGCGAGCAGGCTCTCATAAGCGCGATGAGCGCGGAGCGCGATCGTGATCCTTAGTATTGCGTGACGTTCGAGCGCGGAGCGCGAGGGCGTGGGACGAGATTGAGAGCCTGCACGTGAGGCCCGGTTTCTTGAATGCCGCCCTAGCGAGGTGTCAACTTGGTGACAACTCATTACGCTTCATTTGTCAAATAACCAACCAATAGAATTGGAGGAAAATGTAAACAAACATTACACATGGAATTATTTTCGGACCAGATATTTTCATAGACGGCGTGGCTTTGCGCAAGCAGTGAAGGTATAAGATAGCCTGCTCGTAGGGTAGCGCGGAAAGAAAACAGTAAACACCAGCGAGCGATTGTTGTAAGTGCGCAGTCTTTGTTTCCACAACGGCAGCCGTGATGATGTATTGGCCGGCGATGTGCGAGAGAGTTTGTCAGAGCGTGATTGTATAAAACCGTTTGTCACAAAATCAGGAACTTGTGATGATGAAAACTCAACTAGCTGTGATATAGCGAAGGTGGAAAATGGCAGTATTACTGAGCGAAACAAGAGCCAAATGCAAACTTCTGTCGGCGACATCAGATCAACAAGATCAAATGCTTTCCAAAAGGAAAGTGTCACGAACAAACAGAGCGGGAGGACAAAAAGTAATAATGCTTCATTTCCAATTACAAGCGCCGGAACCCGGGCCGGAACCGTCAAGAACTACGGCGAAGTAGGGTTTCCAAAGTATAGTTCACTTGAAAGTAAAGCGCTTGCCATATTTTGTAAACAAACGTCCGTGTAATGTTTTCAGTTAGGTAAAATAAACATATGTGGAATGGACGATCGCAGAACATAGACTAAACATAGAATGCGAGTGATGACCAGTGATCTTCTAGCCTGCGAGCAAGCTCTAGATCTCGCTTCGGTTCACGGCGCTCTCCGGGAGCGGCGAAGGCACAAGTTACGAACCGGCGAAAAGTAAAGTTCTTAACATGGCGTTGCTTCAGGGTCAATGGTCAAATAATGTTATCTAAACACAACAGTGTTTGATTGCCTTTCTTCGAGCGAGAACAGTTTCAGGTCAGGTCAGCTTTGCCCGTAGCCAGTCGGCATTAAAGCGAAAACATATCTCCCTTCAATAATACAATTGACTGCTCTTGAGCTGTATAAACGCAGGTTCAGAATTGATCAAAAGCTTGCGAAACACTCTTGAACAAAACAATAATTGAACCGACTATTTTCTCCGTTGCCTTTGGTTCCCTGGTTTTTGTCACAATAATTGGATCTGTCATTTTGGACCAATCAGAATGCTGCGTTCGTGGACGAACGCAGGGCATTCGAGAAACCGGGCCTCACGTGCAGGCTCTCAATCTCGTCCCACGCCCTCGCGCTCCGCGCTCGAACGTCACGCAATACTAAGGATCACGATCGCGCTCCGCGCTCATCGCGCTTATGAGAGCCTGCTCGCAGGCTAATCTATCGTAGATAGAAGATGCACGTACTAGGACTCACTCCAAGTGTGAATAAAGTAATTTGAAATGCAAAGCTAGTACAACGGATATCCAGCATTTGGCAGATTTAATGACCAATATTTCGACTGGTAGAACTATTCTTCTACGAGGCCAGATTATTATTTGGATTCAACTGACTTTTAACGATGATATGTCACACGTGCTGCCATGTTTCATGTAACTCCGGGATTCTCTCCCCGATTTTTTTAAAAGAAAGTTGCGCGCGAGACAACTGAGTTGCATGATAGATTACACTGCAACAGGTACTGTATGTTGTAGTTCATAAAGTGTCCTTGCGAAACTAATTCTTCTTCGCATACCGTGTTACAGTTGGTGAAGGAGCTTCATTTTTCCTGCTGACTTCGCGGTGGAGGTACGCCTCTTTGTTATTTCCTTGAGAATCTGAAGAAAGATAAAATAAATCCCGTGTCAGAACGTCCTTCTCTTAGATCATCCTCTCTTGACAAGAGCTATTCATCGTTACAATCCATCAAATACTTTTTTCGCGCGCGATTGGTCCAAACACGTCACGTGACGCAGCCAAAACTGGGGAATATTCCCCAAGTGATATTCCCCAGTTTGCAAAATTTGCTTTTTACTTTCGCACGTTCAGTTTTCGTCTCAAATAAATTGCTAAATTTGTTACGGAACACTTTTCGGTAAAAAGTAGATTTCAGTTAATTTCACTGAAACAGCGCAATCTAAAAGTTGTAAGGTGTTCTGCACCTGTTCAGAGTAGCTAGAACAAAGCCTTTGAATAAGAAATGAGCTGTTGGTTCTAAGAGCGCGAAAAGTAATATCCTTAGAATTTCTTCTATTTGCTTAGCTTACGAAGTCAAACTGAGTTGTCGAAATACTATTGGCTACAACATGTTTATGACAATTTTACTTTTAGTAATAGCTTTGAGTTCTGCCTGTACTTGAGTGAGTCAAGATCACCATTAAACACCATGTTCCTTGATGATGTTTTGGTCCACTTGATATAAAAGATCCCGGAGAGTAGCAGGGCACCTCCCGCTCAACCATGGAGTTAAATTCCCCAAAAGACCCTGTTACAAATTGAATAGAACTGAATGTTTTGAACAGACTAGCAAAATTTTTGAACGCCAACATAATTATTTTTTTGTTTAACAGCTTGGCCGAGATCTTCCACGGCAAACAGAGCGGCCTTGTGAAAAAAAATATTTAAAGGATAATAACGGCTACAATAGCAAACATATGCTCGGATATTCAATATCCTTGGACATTATCTGTTCCTCGAAGCGAACAGATAATGTCCACGGACAAATATCCGAGCATATTTCCTCACCAAATGGAGGCTATTGTTTAAGTTTATATATTCCGCGCGATTTCGCAGGATAATTGCTAAATAGACCACGATCACGCGCGCGTTGTCATTGAATGGGAAAATGATTCCATATTTTTGGTATAGGTTTCTGACTGTTATCTATTATAGTGTCTATTAATTAGACTACTCGTCCTCGCTCTCCATGAGCGATAGTCAACTTGGCTGCACGCCCCGTTGACTCATAGAAAACTCGGATCCGAAAACTCATAGAAAACAACTCCGACTTGAAGTATAATTGTTACACAGGATCATGAAAAATTCAGTTGAAATACAGGGCCGGGTTGTTCAAAGGACGATTAAGCTAATCATATAATCCAGGATTAGCGCAAATTTTGATTTCAGTTTTGCAACTTTTCAGTGAGGTTTTCTGTTCATATTTTATGTCTTTCTGTTTTGACTTTGACTAATCTTTAACTTTACAAAACATTAGCAGAGAAAAACACTTTTATACAAGATAAATTAAAAGCTTGTTTAACTTTTAATCCTGGATTAGCGTTAATCGGCTTTCGAACAACCGGTCCCAGGTTTGCTTGGTGATACACGAGGCTTTAAAGTCGGCAGCAAAGTGTAAAAAGGTTTTCTCTTCGTGTAGTTTAATTTAGATATCAGATATATAACCAAAAGTAATTATTGAACCGGCGAGGATGAGCAAAATAGGTCTATTGTAATTTGTCGATTAGCGGCGAGGAAATCGGTTATTTTGACGATGTCAAAGGCAGAGAAAAATATAATTAATGTGCGAGACAATGACAGATCACGATGCTTATGCTGTGAGGTTGTTTTAGGCATTTGTGACCATGCAGTGAGATCGAGATTGTTTTTCACAGCTTTTAAAATAAAAAAACAGCTTTTCTTATAGCGGTTGGTCTTGCTTTTGTTTTATATTCACGGAGGTGGACAATACTGCGCATAATCAGAATATTATTTGCAGCAACTGAAAGCACTTGGCACGGGACCGTAATGCGCATGAGTAGAACCGCGATTATTTATATATGAAGTTTTATGCAGGTGACTTAGCGGTCTCTCAAACGAAAGGAAAAAATAAATATATGAAATGACATACTATTTGCAGAAATGATGAGTTTCAGTTCATGTTAGTCCAAATTCTGCAGCATTTGTAACGAATTTCTTCAGTCGGCAAAATTGTCCAACTCACTCAAATCGACTCAAGAGCAATCAAACGCACGTTTTTTATTGCGGGCCAGCCTCGTAATTTCAATTTATAAGTTTATCTGCCTTGAGGAGCAGCTATGACGGAAATTATGAACGTTTAACGATGAAAGGAGTTCAGTTCTCCTGTGAAATTTATTTGTGATTAAAAGAACAAAATTAAACTGCAAATTTACGCAACAAAACTACATTTCAGCAAGCAGTGAACTCGCCGTAGTCTTGAAGTGCCGCATTGCGAATTTAATCGTTTAAAGTTGATATACTGGGTTAGGTAATTGGAATACGTTATTGACCAAGACAGCTGATTTAATCTTGACTGATTTTGCATCTAACACTTAAAGACCACAAGCCGCCAAGACATATATGTTATTAAACTCCGTGATCACTTATTTTGATAAAAGGGACACGAGGAAATGAGTTTTCATGCCGTGTGGGTGTTGACGAAGTAATTGAGTGGTGTGTGGTGGTAGATTTATTGAAGTGAAGTACTACGACAGATTTTGCTTACGAAATGATGTATGAGAATATTTGAGACGTTGTTTTTCTCGGCGGCAGAAATCAGGATAAGACGGAAAATGCTTATGAGATAGATAAGAAACCAGGACTGCATGGCAAGCGAAAAAGGACACGAAATACCAAGCAAAAAATTCGCCCGCGTGGATCGTGCGTCCACGAACACGAACCTCGTGGACACACTCGCTTCCCCCGCGCGCGCTCCACGATCTTCCATTTGAGGAAATAGAGACACTGCGAACGCTCTTTAATAAGTCCTACTTGGACCATGCACTCGTTCCGTTCAGTGTTAAACAAAATGCAAGGCTACGCTATGGCTACACTATGAATAACCATTTCTCGACAGCTCACAGGTTGGCAAAACTTTGATCATATTTTGCCGACAAGTTTGCATGCAAAATTATACCGAAACCTGCCAATCATAAAGTCGCCTTGTCGGACTAGCAGTTGAAATAAAGACAAACTCAACTTAAGAAATAAATGGTTCCATATGGTAGAAAGAAAACTCGTAATAAGCTGTCCTAGCGCAAAATTTAATGTCTCAGTTTTCGGCAAAAAAAGGAGATTAAACTGAAAAATTAAAACAAAATTTAACTCCATAAATTATACTCCAACGGTTTATTATGGCGTGGTGATGGAAAATTACGGCGCTAGTAAATAATTAATCGCTACTAACTTTGAATTTGTCATATTTACCATTCAAGTTTGCTCTTCTCTAAACTTTTCATTTGCCTATATTGTAGCATGGGTGGAAAAAAATCTACGTACATATTTTTGTGTTAGATCTTTTCCACATGTCTCTGAAAAACTTGTTCAATTTATATCACCCTTGGTGTTTGCCACAACGCTATCGTGACGATAACTGCGGCCTACTGCTGTACCAGTGTGGCTAGATGTTTAATTTTAAAACAAGATTTGAATTAATCGGAGATCAGATATGCTTTGAACAGTTCATATATTGAGTTGGAAGAATCTTAGCCCCGAAATCCTATATCTTACATTCAGGTTGCGCAACCCCGAAAAATGCGCAGAAAAACGAAAAAGAAAAGAGAAAAGCTGATATTGCGTTGAAAAATTTCAGGCTGCATAAACTATAGCATGTTTATTTAAATGCCATACCGCGCGCTCGCGGATTTTAATACTGAAAATATATATTCTGAGCTTAGAGTGGCGACTTTTTTTTTATGGCTATCGCTTAAAATTGCGTTTTAGCAAGAAGGTGGGAATCAGAGATAAAGATATCATTAAAACTGAAAAATGCAATTCGCGTCTATGTCATGGATAGACTCTACTAAACTAGAAGCAGCTGATCCGATTAGCAACTGAAGACAGCCAGATCTCTTTAATACATTGTGCAATAACCAAAAAACAAACTTACCTGGGCTAAAAACTAAAGCATGAAACTTGTAGACTTTTCCATTAACTTTATCCAAACGTACCGAGCACGAATCTGCCACAGCTGAAATCATTGTTTGTCAGTGATGATCGCGGTCTCTGCAATATCTAAGCGTTGCTTTCCGTTATTTCGGTGGCAAATATTGAGAATCCGCCCATGAGCTGTTTTAGCGTTGCGATGTCACTCGGCAAATGGCTGTGAACAAAGAGAACTCGTTAGATTTCGCACATGTTTATAATGGACGGATAAAAGTACCCCGGCAGCCATGATCAGCCGGGTATATCATACTTCACTAGCGCTTCACGCGATTATCAACACAGACCATTTAGTTTGCGCGCGTCGCCACCTCTTCTCAACAAGATTGAACGTCTAAATAATATTTATCATCGGCTAGTAAGGCATACATGCCCTACAGTGCATGTTTGCGCTAGACATGTGGTTTCCTCGGTAATACAAACAAAATGATTTAACTGGCCAACCAAAACCCACGAAAGACTCTGGCCAGCTTTTGGCAACCGCAGACTGGCTAAACATTAAACATTGAATTGCGTCAAGACCTTCTCCGTTTTTCCCGCTAAAAGGGAAGTTCTTTGACCTCAGAAAACCGCGCTAAAAGGAACTTTCTTTTTCAAATCAGAAGACGCCGGAAAAAAACTGTTGCGGGTTTGGAACAATATTTTAGCGCCGAGGAAATATTAAATATAAAATATGTCTGTTTATTTTTTTATTTGATCAGTAGGTTCTTTCAGAATAATTAAAGAAAAGGTAAACAGCAAGTCATGCCCTAAACGTTTCTGTCAATCCATTTTCATGTCACACCTGCCCTTCCATGTATTCGTGAATAAACACACGCAAGTTAAAATGAAAATGGAAATTTCGTCACGAATAGCAAATATACGACAAGCTACGAACATACGAACATACGACTATATATCTATTTATAAACTGAAACGAAATGTGAATCGGATCGACTCTGGCTCAACTTAACCTCTGTTACATAATAACAACAAAAACCGCCAATAGTTTTATACTGTACCCTGTTAAATTCGCCAATTTAAACTTTGAATACTGAAGTCACGTAAATATTCACTGGCTAAAGAGCTTCTTTTCTCCGATACAAATAATTATAAATAGCATATCAAAGGCTGGGATCAGCTAGAGCCGTGCTGGGTTAGCTTCGAAGGGTCTAGATAAAACGGAATGCCGTTATAAGGCCTCATTGGTTAAGTAAAAATATTGGTTTTTGTGTTATTTGAGTGGCAAGTTAAGTCAACATCGACTTTGAAACGCTATATCTCGCATGCAAGGAAACAAAGGTTCAGGGCTAAACATTTTCTAAAAACGGCTTTTCCGTCGAAGGAGTTCTGAATTTAGACCATCCCCATGCCGATCGTTTCCCATCGCCCGACCGACCCAATTTTTTCAAGAAGTTTAAAAAAATTCTGATTCATTGCCTCCTTTTCTCGGGTGTTTTGTTTACATCTTTTAAAAAGTCACTCTGACATCTAAATCAGCCCTGAATGGTGTCTTTGAACACCTTTCAGAGTGATATCGGCTCGTTGCAAAATGCTTGTCACGGGGAAGATATAATCAAGGTTTGCTTGGAATTATTTATTTATTAATTTGTCATTATTTCGTTTCTATTCTAATTTTTTTTAACCGACCGACCGACCGACTTTCACGAGAGAGAGGGCGACGAGAAACGAAACATTTTATGGGGATGGCCTTTAATAATAGATCAATGCCCATGATGACGTCATGTCGCCCCTGGTTCGGAACAAACCCCAAAAGCTATGAATATCGGACTCTCAGTGTGAAAAAAAAGATAAAACGTTTCACAATTGCATCGAGTTCTTGTCATTTACATTTTCATTGTCCAAATATCTGTTGATTTAGCTGCATAAAAATATGCGCGATGACTTTATAGTAGTACATGACTTGGTGGCACAGTATTATGTATAAGCTGGATTAAAACACATGGCTGTACGTTTTGGTATTTCGTACAAAGTTAATCTAATGGATGTTTATAATGTCTATAATCCAGTTGGGCATGAACGATATAACGAGCATACATTTCCATGTTATCGCATGATACAATATCGACAATGTATCATGCTTGACTGGCACTGCCTGTACTATTATACAGATTATATTATTATATGTTGGGCAATTTAATTTCACTGTTTTGACTGACATTTCCCTTGGATAGAACAACTTTCGGGATAGATTAAAATAGAACTGCAAAGCTTGACACAGGATAACTCATAGACACACATATAGAAGTGAAGCAGTGCACAATAATATTCACAGACAATTTCGCGGTGGGTACGATGCATTTTCTCTGTATTCTAGACAAAATACAAGCGGCATCATGATGTGGAAAAACCGACCGTAGATCAGAATAGTTTAATTGTATTCGACTGTATCGTTGAGCAATCAATGCGTGCTTCTGAATAGTAGGAATACAAGAGCCGGGACAAGATGAGCAATGTGTTGGCACAATGACAAGTTCTTTTAACATACCTTAAACGCGGCAATACCAGCGATGCGACTGAAGTCACCCAACACGAAAGTTTTATACCTGTATGTAAACGCGTTCAGAGTTCGGTTTTTCGATAGTTTCCGTGACCAGTTGGTCGCGATCTCGCCGTTTCAATCCAAGATGTGTCAAATTGCGTGTATGTTTTCTTTACAAACTTCTAATGAAAACACGACCACATGACTTCGACTTCAATAATTTAACTCCATTTGACTGGCATATCCACATACGTCATAGGAATATGAATCAAATCGGTTGAACAGTTTTCAGACTTTTCAGGGTCAAGTCTGTCGTATCTTGTTTAGTCCTGATAATTCTAATGAGCTTTATGTGGCGCCGACCCTACGTACTTACTTTGGATGTGTACTCTGTTTACTGCCAAATCACCGAAGCGCGTGTGAGCGTGTTACAGGATCCACTTTACAGTTTAAACAGCACTTCCGTACACCCACTTCATAAGGTGACGTCAGAAATGTATGCGCCTGTCAAAAGAAATGTAGCAATCACTTTTACCGATCGGCTAGCTAGGGTTAGTCACGAGAGATTCAATGTTTGCAATGTAGCCCTGACTTCATGAAGCAGTTTTTCATATTTTAAAAAAAATACAGTATAAAGAAACTCAAATAATGGAGCGGACAGGGCGCGGGGAGCGCGCTACAGTTTTGATCTGTCCCATTGTCCTCGACTTTGCGGAAAAAGTGGGAGGAAAAACTATAGCTACGAACAGTCGATTTATGGGTGGATTCAGTTATCGTTTGCGATTTTCATGAATTTAAATAAAGCAAGAACCGTTAATTGGTCAGACCAGCCAGTGAGCCTCTCTGACGGCTGATGCAGGCGTCTAATCCAGTGTAGGATAACCAATAGACTTCCAGGTGTAGTTTTAATTTTTTGTGAGTCGAACCTATTACATGTAAACGGCCACCTATTAAACGGCCAACCCCTATTAAATGGCCAGCTGTCAAAGTCCCAATATCAGTATAATACTGTAAATAAAACTCCTATTAAGCGGCCATTTCCCGAGGGTGGCCGCTTAACTGAGGGGTTCGACTGTATTTGAAAAGGGGTGCAAACAAATTGCGTGAAACACAGTATCCGCGAGGCGAACTAATTTCCGTAAAATTGTCAGTTGCCGGATTTCTCTCTGAGTATTCGTGGTCTGTCAATAACACTCCTAAGTAAGGCATGCGCCTATTTCCTGACAGTTTTTCTCGCGGCTTTGCCGCTACGCGAGCAAGAAAAACAAACATCTGGTACCCAGGGTAAACACACCCACACCACGCGGAAATATTTATACAGCAGTGTAAAGATGATGACATTACATGTTAGAGTTAATATAAACGGGTCGTTACTTGTAAACTTGTCTACTGACTCCCTGATGAAGTCTGCAACACACGAAACTCGTTGGAGAGAGATAAAAAGTTTATCAGGAGAAGTTGATCGCGGTGCTCCTTACTAGTTAGCCTTAAAAAATTGCATAACAACATTGTCGACTGTACCGTGGATCTCTCCGAGTGTGCCAAGCAACCCACTCTCCTGTAGACTAAGCCGGACCCGTACGTATGTGGCAAACCGATAAAAGAAGTCACTGCGTAGGAACCTCGTGGGTGTACATGGCATCTCCTGTATACTGTACTCGGCTTGGCAATCACTTTTCCGTCGGATCGGCGTGTGTGAACACTTCCGAGAGATTCTACTCAGCGTTCAACTGTACTGTGACTCCATCATTTTTTTTTTTAAAATAAGGAACTGACATAATCGAGAGGTCATGATCAGAGCGTCATGGTTTAATTTGCCCACTCAGTCCGGCTCGATACAAAGTGCGCGAGAAAATTTATATCTTTTAAATGGCTCAGATTTTGTTCGCGATTTCTAGCCATGATTTAAATTTATAAAGCTTTGATTGATTTACCAGTCAGCAGCCTATGAAATGCAGGCGTCTAACCCAGTGTAGGATGACTTCTTGGTGTTTTTTTGTGCCATTTCAAAAGGAGTGCAAACAAAGCCCCCAAACATTGCGCGAAAAACAGTATCAGCTCGACTGAGGCGAAATCCTTTCCGTAAAATTGTCAACTTGTCGCGATCGGATTGCTCTTCTTCGAGTATTCACAGTCTGTCAAAATAGTCAAATGTCTGTGGGCTGAAACAAGCTCAAACAGTCAGTTTACAGACAAATCACAAATGCGGAAAATAACGCCTGCAGGCGTGCTTCCCAAAAAATCCTGAATTCCCTAAAAAAACCGCGGGACTGCTCGACTGTTTATGGTTTATATTATCAGTTCCTTTAATATTTATTTTCAGATCTATTACACCCGATTACTCTCTTGTGTAAACAAAGTTTTTGGGAGTCACGTACCCCGGCCTCAACAGGAAGGAACAGGAAGCACGTAATGCCCTTTGTTACCAGTCTCCTCGCAAAGAAACGCCATTTCTTTTGCGCATCTCTGCGCATGCTGCTGCTAATTTTTTAAACGACCGCTGACAAAGTAAATCAAATCGACTTTCGACTTTTTAGACATGGACGTTTTTTTCCGGTTTCATTCGCTTTGTTTGTTGTTTCCTGGAGGTTTACGAGGGAATTAATGCATCCGTTGTACCAATGGGACAGCAGTATAGTTTTGTGGTAAAGGTGTTACACGATCATGCTCTTGTTCTCAAAGATTTAGCGGTTCTCAATCATGAAGGACTTGCAAGTAAGTGCTTTTATAATTAGTTTCGAGCTGAGTAACTTAACCAGATCACCCTAATTTGATTGTGGCTGTGTGTCAGCATAATTGTTCTTTCCTGGAGTGATGTTTAGTTAGACAGATTTTCCTTTCTTTGTCCAGGTGCTGTGGAGTATCTCGGTAAAACGTGAGTATTTGTACTAGAATCACTCAATAAGCTGCGTAGTGCCTTGAAGTAAATGTCGAGTAGAATGATTTTTGGCACTATTTGAAGTCATAATTGACGCTTACGTGTCATACAAACTGTACATTCAGTTGCTGTAAAATACAAGCTTAAGCTTAATCAGTATACAAAAATCGATCAATGAATTGCATCACAAAAATATTTTTGTTATTATGCTCGAGTCATAACGTTGTTTCTTCGATCCGCGATGGGAAAGAGAAAATTATAATTATTAGCAGTTGAAAATTATATAGGTAAGCTTATAACTTATATGTTGTGGTTCAAATTCAAATTTGTTTTGGTTTAAAATTTTTCAAACCAGTTTAATTTTTATTTTCCTTTGTCCAATATTCATTACCATAATCTGAAACAAAGGAATAATAAAAATCAAACTGGTTGTAAAAATTTTAAACCAAAAATAAATTTAAACCACAACATATATAAGTTTACAATAAGTTTAGCAGTCGCTAAGGAGAATTTATGTGTTGATATTTGGGCTTACGGGTTTAATAGAAATTTTATTAAATAAAACTGAAAATTGAAACTGAAACATGAGAAAACTTATGTTGAACATATTTGAAGAACTACTTGGACACACTTTGCAACATTCCACAGGATATTGTACACAAAGAGCATATAGCCCATACATGAGTTGCCAAAGCGGCGAGAATCACACATGAGCTGGCGAGCAAAGCGGTCGCTGGCTCGCGTGTGATTCTTGTGGCTTTCGCCGCTCGCATATGAGCCCCAAATGTGCATGAGCTAAGAGTGTATTGAACTGTGTGCCCACCCTGGGGGAGAGGGGGGACTTATATAAAGTGACAGGGGTGATTTTTGTACGTTTTAGGGATTACAATTTGTGGTTTGGTGCCGTTTGGGTGTCTATATCTAAAATAATCACTGTCTGTTAGAGATGCAGTTGAAGCTCTATGAGCAGACACTCGTAAGCGGACAGCTCTACTTACAGCCACCTTGACAAAACCCTGTTTGAACTCTAGCACATACAAACTCTGTATTAACACATTCCCATAAGCGGTCAGCTCCAGTTGCAGACACTTTTCTGCTTCCCGAGGGTGTCCGCTTACGGGAGCTTTGACTGTATTCTGGTACCTTTTAGGGTATTGAGTAGGAAAAAAATATATACTTGTTGTTTCAGAAATGGTACCTGTTAGGGGAAAATGAATTTGAGCCATGTCCACAAAACAAGATTTTGGTACCTTTTAGGGGTTCTTTAATTTCAAATTCCTGTTACATTTATATGGGAGTCCCCCCCCTGGGGTTTCCACCCCTGAAATTGTTCCATGCTACATATTATATTTAGGACTTGGTAGTACATGTAGCATTGGCAATTGATATCCAGATCCAGTGCTGTACAACAGAACACATAAACATTTTTTTGTTCCACCAAGAAACAAACTCATTTGCTTTTATATTCAGACTCAAAACCTTTGCAGAGGGCAGAGGCCATCATATTGTATTTGCGATAAAGGAACCCTCAGATGAGAATTATCCATACCTGTGGAAAGCCACAACAAGAATATTTTGTTACAAGGTTAGTTATGAATACTTTGTAAAATTAATATTAGTCTAATTTACTAAGGTGAATATAAAGAATCCGACTAGCTGATTGGTAAAAAAATTCGGGATCTGATCGCGCGGTGAATATAGCTTTTCAAGGCGTGGTTGCTAGGCTAAGCCACATTTCTTGTGTTGGCAAGTAAAGATGGCGACTTGTTTTTGAATGAAATTTCCGTCTATTCTAAAGACATCACTCCACGTTCGGGGTATTCAAAGCATTGAATTGGGAATTTAGGTAAATGACTATCAAGACATTTGGACGGAAAACCTTTTCAAGAAACTATTTTAACGCATTTAAAACTCGTCAAACCCAAAGGTTATGGTGTGGTCAACCAGGGCGGCCGTGTTTGTGTAGGATGGAGGGACCAAAATTTGCTTCTCTTCAGACCTAAAGCTGCTTATTTCAGGAAGATAACTACAGCTGCTCACGAAATCAGCAAAGATTAAACAAAGGTACCTGGTGAATGTCTTTTTCGTAGTGTTCTTTTGTGTATATATTTTACTGCTTTATAAACCATGTAACTACGGTAATATGGCGAGCACTTGCGGGTGTTGTTTTTCATGTTTCAGCTCGTAATTTGTAGTTCTTTATATTCACCTTAGTAAATTAGACTAAAACATTGAATAATTATTCCATTGGAGTGTCATTTTACTGTATATTAGATCAGAGACTAGGAACTCACAGAATTGAAATTTCCTGTTCTATCCCACATGTAGGTCAATTCTTCCAATGCAAATGTTGAGAGCGAAAGAGTCATGGACCTTCGACAGTTTTGCAAGTTATATCGCGATATTACAAAGCAACTGAGACACACGCACAGTGCAGCAGATGAAGACTGGGAGAAAGTGTATTGTAATGGGGAGGTAGGGTACTTAGAGTGCTGATAGCAGAGTCACTTCGATCTTTCCTAGAAAAGTCGGGAAAGAGGAATGCGACTTGGCAACGGCTTCAACTGTCCTTATTGAGCATGCGTCAGTTAAAATGTAATCAAGCCTCAGCCTAATCTCATTCCCAGAGTCCTTGTTACCCTTGTCCAGCAGTGGAATGGCAACAAGGACCTCTGGGGGGAAGCAATCCGCCATGACATGTGCAGTACTGCCATGACATGCGCAGAAAATAGTTCAAAGAAACGTACACATGCGCAGTAGAATCGGAAGTCCAAGAATCCTGTCATGGTGGATTGCTTCCACCCAGAGGTCCTTGTTGCCCGTTCCGCCACTGGACAAGAGTAACAAGGACTCTGGGAACAAGATTGGCCTCAGCCAGCCTCGTTTCCAAAAGGGTTTAATTATATGTTACAGATCCCGCCATAAAAATTATTATGTACTGCGAACTAGTGTGAAGTTATATTTTCTTGGAAAGAGTTGTAAATACCCTCTTGCTCGGAATCGCTTCATGTTCTTCGATCTTCCAAAACTCCAGTTAAGAGGATAGGACGAGCTGCAGACAAGGACATTATTTGCTTGTTATGTGGGGTTTCGCTAATCGGCGAACAATACACTTTCAATGTTTTATAAAACGCCGGCCTTCTGTTTTGCCGCCATCTTGACTGAGGGTGACAAGTAATGTGGGCACAGAAAGAGTCAGGGAATCTCGAGATTACACATGCATGCTATAAAGGTAAAACCAGTATTTTTTAAAAGTATGAAACTGGTCTGACTCATCCAAATCGTGGGATGATAAACAAATCAAAGAAAGTCGAAGCCATTAGCAGAGTACTCACCTTCCTCTTTCCTGACTTTTCTAGGAAGGATTGAAGCGACTCTGCTAGCGGGGTAGGGCACTTAATGATACCCTGCCTATTTGTCTATTTTTTTAGTAATGAACCGTTACCTGGCAGTAGTTTGTGTGTTAGTTTGTACTTATTCTACTGGTACTCAACACTGCAAGACATTCTGTACTATTACATATACGATAAAATATCATAAAGTTCTGGAAGCAATGACCCCAAGTTACATGTACGTGTACAGGGTGGGCTAGCAGCGAGGCCTGGGACCTAGTATACATGATTGCACATTTAAGAAATTTGGCCGAGCGAGACTAAGTACTGGTTTGTTTAAAATAAACATGGCGGACGATGGCGGGCATGACGTGCGTTTGTGTTCGTTCAGAAATATTTTGGCGATTCCATGTTAAAACATCTATGGGAACGATTCGGTCGCTGTTTAACTGAACTTTGGTCATTGTGGGACACCATAGATGAAAATTCAACAGCAAACTCCCGTAGAGGTACGTTTCTCGAATGATTGACAGATTTCTTTACTTGTGCGATCATTTATAGCGGAAAAGCGTGAAGATCAAAGGGTGCTGCCTGCCCCCTCAGTTGACCATGGACTGGAAACTTTGCATAATATGCCAGAAATCCAAAAAAGAAAGTCTTCAATGCCCGGCTCGATCCAAACGAAAAGACGCTGGGGCTGGATATTTTTCTTTCATCCTGCATGCTGTGGAATTTAAGAAGTTAGGTATTGCCGTGACACAAGTTGACGTAGAGATCCCGGGAGTAGAACAGACTTTGACTAATAACAATGCATCTTGGCATAAATCATGCAGAGATCTCTTTAATAATACGAAGCTTGAGCGTGCAAAGAAAAGAAAATTAGCGGAAAGTGATGAAGACGAAAATATTGTCAATGAAGAACCTTCCAGATCAAGTCCTGTCAAGTCAAGGCGATCTTCGATAAACGGTCGTTTCTATCCGAAAACCTACAATGTTTTTTCTGTGAAAAGTACGATAGCACAGATAAGTTACATTGTGCTTCAACCTATGAGGTAGACCAAAAAGTTCGAGAATGTGCCATGCTTTTGAATGATAGAAGTCTAATTGCTAAACTCTCTGCTGGTAGTGATTTGATCGCTATTGAGGCGAAATACCATGTCAATTGTTTGGTAAGCCTATATAACAGAACAAGGCCGTTCAGGAAAGAATGCTCCAAATCTAGCGATGAGACACCTGTAGATCTTGAGGAGCTTGCGTTCGCAGAGCTGATAGCTTACATCGAGGACATTCTAGAAGTAGAAACAGCTGTCCTTACATTATCGGAGCTAGTGCAATTCTACCAATGTAAGCTCAAGGAACTTGAAGCAGACTGTGGAGGGTTAACTCTACGCGATTGAAAGAGAGAGTGCTAACGGAATTTCCTGATCTAACTGCACATGCGGAAGGTCGTGAAACCCATTTGGTATCGAGGCACGTAATAGGAGGTATTCTGACAGAAGTGAAAAACAGGGATTCAGATGCGTGTTGCCTTGCGAGGGCGGCACATATCGTGAGGAAGGACATACTCAATGTGAAGAACTCGTTTAACGGAACATTTCCAGCAGAATGCCAGAAACACTCTATCCCAGCATCTTTGCTTACGTTAATTGGCATGCTGATAAAAGGCCCCTCCACCAAGTCTGACCCATCAGATAGCCAGGCATGTATTTCCATCACCCAGTTAGTTGTATTCAACAGCATTTCAAGGTCTCGCAATCGGCCAGATGCCACTGGTAGTACGCACCATATCAGATCACGGGAGTGCCCACTACCTATATATACAGCCTTGAAAATACACGGAACTACAAGAGACATACATACATACATAGCCTGCCAAAACCGCGATGGAAACTTGGAGGACTTCTTTACATATGAGAATCAGCCATGGCCGCCATCCCTCTCAGAACTCGGTCAACTTCGAGGAGGAGTGAAAGCAGACCTGTTGAAGTGCTTACCGTACACTACACCACAGAGTCCCGCGCAGCCAGCAGTAGACGCCGTCATTTTGGATGGTGCGGTGATCGTGCAGATGCTGGAGCCACGTACGGTTCGCACATTCGACGAATACTCCACAACAGTCTTCGCACCTTACGTCTTGAAGCACCTCGAGACTGCTAAACGAGTGGATCTTGTGTGGGATGTTTATCAGGATGATTCGCTGAAGAAATCTCTTCGAGAAAAGAGAGGTGCTGGGCAGCGACGAAAAGTGATAGACTCTACAAGAATCCCGCGCGACTGGAAAGGTTTCTTAAGAGTAGATGAGAACAAAGAAGAACTGTTCAAGCTTCTCGCAACAAAGGTACGTTTGACAAAAAAGGCAAAATTGAACAGCTTATGGATTGAAATGTTACATTACATTCATGTTTTGATTGCATTCTAGGTTGTTTCACTGGCAGTTCCTGATGGTAAAGAGATCTACTCTACTCATGGTGAAAACGTGCTGTGCTCTTCCAACAGAACAGATATAGATGTCCTCGCGCCATGCAACCACGAAGAGGCAGATACCCGTATTATGGTCCATGCTAATGATGCATCTTCGTGTGGATATCGACGTATTAAGATCAGAAGCAACGACACTGATGTGGTAGTTCTAGCGGTGTCCATTGTCAGCACCCTTCCCATCGATGAGATGTGGATAACGCACGGAGCCGGGAAGAATGTCCAGAATATCCCAGTACATGCTATTGCCGCGTCCTTGGGTCCGGCTAAGTCATCAGCCATGCCATTGTTCCACGCACTCACTGGTTGCGATACAGTGTCATACTTCCGAGGACGTGGTAAAAAGACTGCCTGGGATGTATGGGGCGTTTTCCCGGAGCTGACAACAGTGCTGAGTGCCCTAAAGACATCACCTGAAGACATCGCAGAAGAGTCCATGGCTGTTCTAGAAAGGTTTGTTGTCCTTCTTTACGATCGCACAAGCATCCTGACGAGCGTTAATGAAGCAAGGCAACAGCTTTTCTCGAAGAGATCAAGAGAGCTTGACAGCATCCCGCCTACTCGAGCAGCACTTGATCAACATGTCAGGCGAGCAGTGCTTCAAGGAGGACATGTATGGGGTCAAACCCTTCTACGCCAGCAAGTGCTCCCAAGCCCTTCCAACTGGGGATGGCAGCTCCAAGGTCGCCACTGGTCTCCGTATTGGACTGCCCTCTCCCAAGCAAAGAACACATGTTATGAACTCATCCGCTGTGGATGCAAAGTTTCATGTAGCGGGAGGTGCAAGTGTTTAAAGGCCAATCTGACATGCAGCGGCCTGTGCTACTGTGGCGGCAATTGCCAACAGCAATAGAAGATAGCTAAGAACACGTTTCATTTGACATGAACTTGATTACTTGATTGTCGAGAACGAGATTGTTTACCCTCTCACAGAAATGTTTCAAGAGAACGAAATAAACTCCGAGGGTTAACAGCTTCAAACCCTACCACCCCCACCCCTTCCCCCGGCCCTCCCCTTAACTCCACGGGCCCCCTCCCCACTCCCCTTTTGAGTGAAAACGGTTTAGTAACTGCCGTTGTATTCTTATCTCAAGAAAAAGTAGTTTTCAGTTCCAGAAACCTTGGAAATATAGATGATCTACAAATATATGAGATTTCACCACAGGGTACCCAACCATTAATGACAAGAAAAACAAATATGGTCTTAGAATGGCATAGGAACATTAAAATCGATGTAAACATGTACAAAACAATACATTGAGTTGTTCTAGTGAGTTTGTGTTGTACAATTCCGGAACACGTGTAGTCTAAGGGGTTTTCTAGTTTTCAGCCTCGTTTCCATGCTGGCAGATTTCTGACATGCGCAGTTCTCAGCCCCAGGGCTTAACTTGACTTGGCCCTATATCAGGAAATATTCCCCTTCGGGTCATTAGTGATGTGTGAAAGTTTCATGCTTTTATCACCAATTTGAACAATTTTGGTCGATAACAGCTGGACTACCCTGTACGTGTACTTTCGGATTTAGCACTGAGGGTTTTTTCCTATCGCTTAACTTTTGGAGGGTACCTACTTTTGGGGGTTGCTACTTTCTGGTAGCTAAAACATGTACTGTATATGGCTTGATCCTTATATTTTAGCTGTGTAATACATTGTAAGTCCAAGCCAGTTAATGTGGCCAAATTTTAGTGGCCCATTATTTTGGTGGCCAAATTAATATTATTGGTAAAATTCCTGTACGCTATATATTATTTGAGTAGCTCTACTTGATACCAAGTGACAACAATTATTATTATTAATAATAATTAATATTAATCTGTGGTTTATTGATGCCTTTCAGACATGGGAGTCATGTCCAGTGAAGTTAGAGGAAGTCAGAGAATCTCTTTGTGCGTCAATGATTTTTACAAGGTATGATGACACCACATATTATTGGAAAACGACATGGCCTAATGGTTAGCGTGTTGGACTCTGGATCGAGCAGTCCGGGCCCAAGCAATGGCCACGATCATTGTGTTGTGTTCTTGGGCAAGACACTTTATTCTCTCCCAGGGGTTTAGCACCATCACCAATGAGCCATCAGCCTCCTTAACTATCCTGAGCATTGGAGCAGACTTACTGAGTGTATTACCTCATATAAGCGCCCAACCCCTCCCCTCCCTCCTCCTATTGTATATCACTTTTTAATGACAATTATTTTTGCCATCTGAGCGTATCTCTTTTGTCCTTAGAGTTGACCAAGTAGCTGCAGAAGATTCCGAAAATGAAGAGTGTTGTATATGCATGGATCAGAAGGCAGAAGTCATCTTGGCTTGTGTTCATAGCTTCTGTAAAAACTGCATTGACAGATGGTAAGTCATCAAAATTATTCCTCAAAATAATGTCTGCGTAAACACAGGCAGTCCATGAACATGAACATGAACATGACTTTTGCTTTAATATGAGCAGTATTGTGTTACAGTGGAACCCCCGATATAATGAACCCCACTTATAACGAAGTCCCTGCAATAATGAATAATATTCTTCAACCAGGCCAATTAAAGTTACAGTAAAATGTATGGAACAGAACCCCGATATAACGAACCCCTGTTATAACGAACACACTTTCCCGGTGATTGGCATTTCGTTATATCAGGGTTCCACTGTATAACGAACACATTTTCCCGGTCCCTTCGCACTCGTTATCAGGGTTTCACTGTACAAAGACTTGATTTGTATGGGAACACAACGGTTTTGTTTTAGATGGACAGGTATAAATTTGAATGTTTTGTGAATGAAATTGACGTAATATCCTGTTGCTGTGTTGTATTCTATGTTGTTTGCACTCCTTAGGATGGTTTGAAGTGATTTGTCCAAGCTATCTTACTTACTTACTCTCGTTATTTGGTGTTTCCAGCTGTGAACAAATATGTGTACATTGCTGGTAACTTTGGTTTTCGTTTCTTCAAAAAAAAAATTCTGGATTCCTCCTCCTGTTCTCAATAAATTATTCTATGCTTACTGTATTTGAAAACTCAAGGAAACTCCAGAGAGTGCAGTGTTCCAGATAAGAGAGGGATCTCAGGTCAAAATCCTAATGGCTACTTGACCCAACAAATTTAATGGGAAACCTCTGAGGATTTTGGTGGGGCCCACATCTATTGACCCGTTGCAATTCCTCATTGATGACCTTGCCTTCAAAACTAATGTGGAACCCTGGAGTGTATTAATTCCTCACCTCTGTCTTTTAACAGGAGTGATGTTAACAACACGTGTCCAATATGTCGAGATGAGATTCATGGAAACAAAGACTATTGGGTAATGCCAGAACCCCCTAGCAAGAAAGAGATTGGACAGTTTGTAATGGGACTTGCCGAGGGAGCTGGGGACCCGACGTGATACAAGACTGTGGTTATGAAGCTGGAACTAATGTAATAACGTACAGACATGTGTACCTTTTTTTGGCTTGTCATGTGGAAATATTGCATGACAAGCCGGAAGAATGTCTGCATGACCGCATAGAAGGCTTAAAGTTGAACCATTTATCCAGAGCATGTACTGCTGTTTTTGACCAATGTGGTTATGTTTGAGGCATCAGTTGAATGTAGATATATTATTGCAACATGACAATTCTATGTTATGTAACGAGCATGCAAGATGCCCCTGGGTATTTTTACAGTAAATGAGTGATTATATAACTGATTGGTTGATTGAAAGATTGATTGATTGATTGATTGATTGATTGATTGATTGATTGATTGATTGATTGATTGATTGATTGATTGATTGATTGATTGATTGATTGATTGATTGATTATTGAGCAAAAAGTGGACATCATATACATATCTGAATACAAAATTAATTTTTAAGTCGGAAAAATAAGAAATCAACATTATTTTTTGTTTGCTGAATTTACTAACTTTGAAACTATCATAGTTATCTAGTATGTTTGTAAGTACAGTACCATATGAAACCTACTGTAACTTGCAAAACTTGTTTCCAATAAATCAAAGAAGAAGCTTGAGATCAAAGGCTTCTACAGTCGAACCTTCCATAAGTGGATATCCTTGGGACCTCGTCTAGGTGTCCATTTTACAGGTCGGAGGTGTCCACTCACAGAGATGTCCACTTACTGGAGGTTGGCAACCTTAAAACTCCATAGGGGGCAATTCAGGAACAATGATTATGCTGACGGGTAAACGGATTTGATGTACAGTACAGGCCAGAGATAAGCGAACAACGCAAATGCAAAACATATATATATTGATGGATATGACCGACTTCAGAATAATGTTAAATTTTTTTGTTTCATTATTAAATCAACATTAAAGGCCACATTAATTTCTCAATATTTCAATCTTGATCATTTCTACTGTCCTCATATACTAATACAGGAAGCTACAGGAGGTTATTCTTGAAATAGGTGTCCGCTTACGGGAGTTTATAAATGTAGTGTTTTAGTAGAGAAATCGCCGGGACAGCAGTTTGGTGTCTGCTTACTGGAGATGTCCACTTATGGGAGGTGTCCCTTAGCGGCGGTTCAACTGTATTTTGCCAATATATGCTTAACCCTTTCACTCCCAAAAGTGTCAGCTCAAAATTGAAAAAAATCCCAAATTTCGTTTTGCAAGATACGGAAAAACAAACTGGGTACCACATGAAAGTACTGCTCAATAGCTTTCGTTTGAATGGTCACACACTAGGGTTTAATCCACAGACTCAAAAGTTAGAACCACCTTGCACAGCATAATAAACGGTACCACATGAAAGTATTGCTCAATAGCTTTCATTTGAATGGTCACACCGTAGGGCTTTATCCACAGACTTAAGTTAGAAACACATTCAGACAATAATTTACTCGATGCTTGCTAGGCAACACCAATCAGAATGAGTGTGAATAATATCTTAATATATATCTTATTGGTTATGTTGTATAAGGCAGTGATGTAAAATGTTTTGTGGCTTTTAAACTAAGAATAATTATTTTGGCAAAAATGCATTTCAAGTAAGTCACTATAAATGCAAGCATTTTATTTATTTTATTTTCTAGAGCCGCCATTATCTAATGCTATATTGATGTAGACATACGTCTAGAATTCACTTGATTCTTGGTTCGATTAGCTGGACCTGTTGTCTAAAGAAAAAAATTTCTATGCTAAGGACTTTAAATATAGGTTCGATAAGGTGAAATATTAAAGGGACACTGTCCCGGCGTATTTACTGTTATAAATGCAAGAAATGTTCCCTAAATCTATGAAATAAGAAGTTAATAAACTCTAACTAAATGATAAAAAGCAATTTCTTCAAGAAATTCCATACTGCAACAAAATGTTTGCAAAATTTCAAAAAAACTTTGAAAAACTGACATCCTGACGTTTTTTCAAAAATCCATATTGCAATCCATTTCCATCCTCGCTGTCGTTCGTCATCCTCACTTACTAATGGGTTCCTGTCATTTGTCGAGTGTTATTCTACAGAATCAAACCATTATTGATCAACTTCCTATGATCTAGATATGTTTCTGAGCTTCCCAAAATCATGCTAAAATCAGGACAGTGTCCCTTTAAAGCTGAAATACTCCCAAGATACAATGTAATGGAACTAAAGAACTATTGGTAGGGATTTTTTCATCTTTATAAGAAAACATATTTTGTCAAACATTAAAACTATTGAAATGACAAGAAATTTACTTCTCTGTTGTCCTGTGTGTGTGTGTGTGTGTTGGGGGGGGGGGGGGGGGGGGGGTAGGGACTCCCATATGAAAGGGGTGGGGATGCTTGTCGTCTCTTTTAGGGGTGGCATCACTTGGGGTGTTCAGGACGGAACACCGATATTTTTAGCCATTAAGGTATCGTTTGGGATACGGATCTTTTCATACAAACAAGAGTATACTTTACCTTTATTCTCACTAATTTCCGTGCGTACCGTAAAAGCTCTATTTAGGCCCTCCTCCCTATTAAGCCCCCCTCTCTAATAAGCCACCTTTGGAAGTCAGAAGCCCCCACACCTGTTAGAGGTCAGAGTTAATAGTAAATATAGAATTGATTTCCATCAAGCTGGCTTTTCACTCATGTATTGAAACGTGGTCTTTAATTTCCAGTGGTTGGGCATACAGTCGAACCTCTCCTTTCTGACACCTCTCTAATACGGACACCTCTCTATTACGGACAGTTCCTTGGTCCCGACAAACTCAGTGCCCATATAATCTCAAAAAGAAAACCTGTATAATACGGACACCTCTCTAATACGGACACTTTGCTGCGTCCCTTCGGTGTCCGTATTAGAGAGGTTCAACTGTAAATGACATTGCATCGGGTATTGTCCATTTCATGTTCTGCTTTAGTTAGTGGTGTAACAGTAAAGTTTGAAAAATTAATGTGAATTTTCTCGAAAATGTATGATTTGATGAAATAAGCGGCTCCCTCTATTAGACCCCTGCCCCCGGAGGCTTTGTTTTTAATTCGCGAAATCGCGATTTCAGAGAAAAAAGGACTTAAAGGCTTAAAAAAATTACGAAAATATAGTCTTTATTTTCATGTATTTGCTACATCGCGAAAACCACAAAAATTATTTTAAAAGGACGGTGCCTCCTAAGCTCGGCAGGGAAATATACGGTCGTTTTCTTCATATAACTTACAAAAACGCGTGGTGACCCCTACTTTTTATGTTATAAAATGGAAGCGGTAAGCCTATTAAACATATGATTAATTTTTTGTTGTGTGCAAAAGTTATTTAGACTGTATTTTTGGTATACCAGAGGAGAGCTGTCAGGGTTGATAATGGCTACGTTGCGATGATTTTTAATTAAAAAACACATTAACAGTAGTTGTTATATTACCATTTGTTAAGTATTTTAAAGCTTTTTATATGTATTGTTGCTTTCGTTTATGTCAAGGCAAATTCAAAGGGATCTGCGAAAAAAAAAAATGCTTTTTTTCCGAGAAAATGCTATTTCAGCATTTTTTTTTCCAGATTGAAGCTTGATTATCTCTGAAAAATGCGTGGTTAATCCCAATTTTCTTTTGGAATCCAATAGCCCTTGCTAAGATCTGCTTTTCTCGCATAGTCATAAACCGCGCAAAAATACTTTGGTATTAGGAGGCACCGTCCTTAATTAAATACTCGCCAAAATAAGTGAGAAAAATCTTCAACGGGCGACGTCCAGGAAACTGGGTAAGAGCCGAACGAATCATCGCGCACCTTGGTCAGCGGAGTTATTGTAGTACCCAGGTCGCTAGCAGATACACGGAGGGTGGGAAGTTTGAACGTTAGAATATATTTTCGTTGTTTGGCTCTTGAAATCTTCACAGTTTGTGGTTCTGAAGCTTCGTTTGATCGTTGGAAAAGTGCAAGAACTTGACTTTGCCAACGTCGTTTGTAGTTATCGTTGTTAACTGTTGATCGCGTGCGTTTAAAAAGAGTATTGCATTATCATGGCTTCGGTCAATGGAAACGCCAGCCCGTTTCGTCCAAAGTGTAAGTATGAAATTTCATATTTTGATCTGAAGTTCACGTGAACATTATGTTTGTGAAATTCTACGATTAAGCGTAAGAGATCGAAAAAGAATTCAGGAAACGTTTTACGACGAGGATTATAACGTAACATGACAATCAAGGCCGGGGTGAAGGCAAACGAACGCACATGCAAATGATGTCTTCAAAGTTTACTACAGGAACTTTGCCCGATCGCGGGGAATCAATATTTGTCAAGCATTTTACATACAGTTTTTGACCAAAAGCTGAATTTATATCGTACGTAGAATAGATTGTGCCGTATAACTAGAGTAGTAACACATTTTTATAGACTGCATAATTTTAGTGTTCGTGATCATCAAACGTGGTAGTTTTAAAAATAATCTACAATGATGTAAGCTTAAATAATCTCCCGGCCTTACTGCATGTGTAAATTTCTGCTTAAAATCTTAAATTCAAACTTGGATTGCTTGCATGCATTAAACAGCGGTACGCCGGTACAGATTTAAATACTATCAGTATTAAAAATTCATGTAGTAAAATTCTCCTAACTATTAAATTACCAGTAAGGAGAATTTGTATGTTGACATACAATGTAGATACATAAAGGGTTACATATACATGTATTTTCTCTTTAACAGTACACAATGCTAAGAAGTTCCTATCTCTACAACTGTCGCAAACAAGTCATGCCATTTCTGCGGAGTTCAACCACATGCTTCGTAGCCAGACTGTAGCCAGAAAAAGGAGAAAGGTTATCAATGAGATTTTTGCAACAGAAAGGACGTACCAAGATCATTTGCATGCTATAACATCAGTGAGTGACTTTATCAGTAAATTCTTATATTTACAATGCAAGCGACTTTTCCTCAGTGAACGATTTCATGTTGGCTTCAGTGAATTTCACGAATCTATCGCTCATCATTTTTCAACCGGAGTTTGGCAGCTTTGCACAAAAAGCCATGCAAAAGCGGGAAATGACGTCATTGATATCCTCACTAGTGAGGATATGGAAAATACGCCACTTGGGTCCCGAGTGGTCTATTTTCCAGTAAAACACTCGTGTCTGGTCCACGATGAAAAGGAACATTCTGATTGGTTCCCTGAGAGGTCCGAATTTTGCAATATGGACCGCAAAGATGGACCGCTCACGAACTCATTTCGCCAAATTCCTTTTATGAAACATTGAAGAAAAGAAAACAATTTTAGTAGAAACATTTTTCCTCATGTCTGGCAGACAATTTTGGTTAAACTTTTCGCAAAGTGGGCTGAAAAATGCAAGAATATGCTTAGCTTTGGCGTGCGCGTTAGCCGATAATGGTTGCATTCATTTCTAATTTCATAAACTTGCAAAAAAAGAACTCGACCAATATTTTCCCAATACGGAGTCCCCACGCTAGTTCAATAACATCTATGTATGGATTTGAAATTGAATTGAAAATATCTTATTTTTCCTTTGAAAAGCTACGATTTTCATTTCAAGTATGTGATAGACTGTTGAAACGAAATCGCTTGAATGGCTTTTAAAAGAAGCACTAGGAAGACAAAAAAGGACACCAAGCAAGGTTTCAAACTTTATTGTAGCTTTTCAAAGGAAAAAGAAGATATTTTCAATTCAATATTATTTCAAATCCATACAAACTCTTATAGTATGCTTTGGTCACCTGTGGTATGACAGACTCCCGGCCATAATTGAACCCAGGCCACATTGGTGGGAGGCAAGCGCTATCACAACTATTCTCGGTTTTCACTGTCACGCCATAAATTTAAAAATCGAAACCGTTCATGAATGAAGTCAAGGAATTGACATGTCATAGATAATGAATAAATAAGGAATCAGTCCAAGTCTCAGGTCTGTGTGGTATTCCGTACTCGAGTTATTTGTCAAAATGTTCCACACAAATTTATAGAGCTCAGTATGGAAACGCCATGTTGGAGTCCCTCTGAGGGGCTCCAACATGGCCGCCGGAAATAGGAAAAAAATCTGTAGTTCACTTTTGCCAGAAAGGAGGTTTGTTTTCTCTTGTGAACTTTCGAATATTTAGATAAATATTTCTCCTTAAACTTAAATTGTTTAGAATGCTGAAAATCACCCGAAGAGTCATGTTTTAGATACGGAACAGCTCTGTCACGGCCGTCCTGCTGATGTCACGTACGATGAAAACTCGGAAATTTAAACTGTTCTATTTTC
The DNA here is from genome assembly GCA_029204205.1 of Desmophyllum pertusum. NCBI lineage: Eukaryota > Metazoa > Cnidaria > Anthozoa > Scleractinia > Caryophylliidae > Desmophyllum > Desmophyllum pertusum. The sequence goes on along the minus strand of MU825416.1, from coordinate 984,157 downwards.
AAAGGAAGCATGAGATCGAGCTAAGAAATTGTGAAAAGATATATATTTAGGTAATCTTTCCTTGAATGATGGTAAAAATTATGTAGGCCTCGCGGTTTTGAATTTTAGAATTTGATGACATCACGTGAAAACCAAGAATACCATGATGCATCCCAACCCTCTTCCTTCTTCCACACAATCGGCAGAGTTAATCATGTTATGTTTATGGAATTAAATTCCACATGACTTGCATTGTACATGTATACATTTCAATCATATGTCTTACAAATCAATGTACATCTCATTGTATCTATTTCTAATTCCAACTTTCAGCAATTTCTTGCGCCCTTGCATGTTGCTTGCGTCCTACCACAGAATGTACTCAACACCATCTTCTCCAATGTGGAAGCAATTCAGGCAGTCAACAGGGAACTGTTGAGTCACATGGAAACATTAGGTCTCGGCGATGCTTTCTTGGCTATGGCTCCATTCATCAAACTTTACAGTACCTATGCCAACAACTTTGCTAAAGCACAGGCTGCTTTGCAGGTAAAAATAGAAACTAGTCTAACTTACAGATAAAGATGACGCTACCGTTGCCACTCGACAAAGTTTTTGATTAATTTTTAAAACTTTTAACAACTTTTGGATGGGTTCCGTTTGACTTGACCAATCAAAATCCATGGAGTGTTGGAGGCAGAGTCGTGAAATTTGAATGGTTTTAGTTTCTAGTCTAGTTCAAATGTGGGGCCACTGAAACGGGACCCATCAAAGTTGTCAAAAATTAATCAAAAACTTTGTTGAGTGGCAACGGTAGCGTCATCTCACTTAAAGCGGACATCCTGTATTAAGCGGACACTAGAGCATGGCCCAAGGGTGTCTGCTTAATACAGGTTTGACTAGTAATTTATTGTACAAAATTATGTATTGTTGTTATTTTATGTGTTGTGTTATTCAGGAGTGGGAAAAGAAGAGTGTTGAGTTTGCAACATTTAAGAAAGCTCAAGAAATGCGTGACGAATGTAAAGGATTAAATCTAGCAGCCCTGCTGATTACACCAGTACAGCGAGTTCCCAGGTACAATGACTACCTTTTTATAGTTATTTTATATTCTAATATGGCTAGAGCTTGTACATAACACGCTCTGTGATTGGCTGATACTCGGGCCGGGCTAGCAAAGCACAGGCAAAAGTGATATGTTAGAGGGAGAGATATTAATAAACTTCTTATTGACTCTTCCTAGCTCTGGACCGTACTGGGAGAATATTGCTCTCAGTCTTCCTTAGCATACTCACATACTACCATTAGGTACACACATTGCTTCACCACAGGGTCAAGAGTAGCCTGCGAGAGCAGATGTAATTTCCAGCTCAAGTTTCCCTGCCGAAAATTAGTTTTCGGCGGGGAAACTCAAGCCGGAAATTACGTCTGCTCTCCCAGGCTAGGTCAAGGGATACACTGTAGTAATTTGGTAACAACAGCAGCTACACTAAATAACACTGACTACAGCTTGTAGCTTGTATATACATGTACATGTACCTTTATGGCCACAGCAAGTACTAGTATTATCTGCTAAAAACACAATGTTAATTTTTTTCCCAGGTACAAGTTATTACTTGAGAGCCTCTTAAACAAAACACCCAAAGAACATGCTGATTTTGAGAAGTTGCAAGGTATAATATTTGCTGCAATGAGTTAACAGATACATAGCCTCCTACACAGACGCTCTTTGGGTTCGTCACGCAATCTTTCCTCCCCCACGTGTTCGTGGGGGAGGAAAGATTGCGTGACAAGCCCAAAGAGCGTCTGCGTAGGAGGCTAACAGATACAATGATCAAGGTTATGTTCCAAAAAGCTGGATAGGTCAATTTAAATTTAATGTATAATATCTGAACCTTTTGAAAGTCAGATGATCACAGTCTGTATTTTAACAATAATGTCTAGCATAGGCACACATGTGTCACAATGCGTGGAAAGACTTATTTACATACAGTAGTCCTTTGCACGCATTGCATGCCTATGATGCTAGACAATGGTTGTGAGACACAGTGATTAGTGTATAACTATTAGACTCCAGATTGAAAGATCTAGGTTTATTAACCTGGCTGGTATCCTGTTGTTCCTGGGCAAGTGCATCTCTCCACACAGGAGTATAAATGCAGGGTTCCAGATAAGTTTACTTTAATGCCAAGGTGGCAATGAGGAATTATTGTAATGGGCCTCACCAAAATCATCTGGGCCCGGTTGTTCCAAGGATGGATAACTCTATACACCGGATAAATCACTATCCAGCGGATAAATGTTAACAAAAACAAAATACGTTATCCACTGGATAGTGATTTATCCGGTGGATAGCGTTATCCACCCTTTGAACAACTGGGCCCAGATGTTTCCCATTAAATTGTTGGGTCAAGCAGCCGACCAGGGTGTTTGACCTGAGACCTCTCTCTTATCTGGAACACTGGAAATTAATGGCTACTGACGAACAACCTGGCAAAAATGCTGAGAGGTACAAAGTCATCACGACATGTAACCATAAACAACTGAGTGTTAGCTGATTGGTTTCAGACTAAAGGAAAATGTCGCTGAAACAAGAGCCGAAAAAAACCCCGGCTCCTCTGAGTCTTGCAGGCTACTGGATGATGGGTTCCAAGTTGAAGATATAGTTAGAATTAAAAGATTCATAAAAATGTGGCATGTCACTAGAAAACTCATGCGGCAACACACAAAGTGTGCGTGATTGTGTATCATGACCTAATCCTATGCTCTAATCTTATCTTTCAGAAGCCACAGTTGAAATCAACAAAGTTGCTCATCACATCAATGAAAATATTCGTCAGCGGGAGAATTTCCAGAAAATGTTATCCATTCAGAACTCACTGACAGGAGAAGGAGCTCCCAAAATTCTTGCTCCAGGTAAAATAAAAGATTTTTGAACTTGAATTTTTTTTTTTAATTAATTAATAAAATGATGCGACCTCATATCTTTGCAAAAAAATTTATTTTGTTTTAGGGAGACTTTTTATCAAAGAAGGGCCGCTGTTGAAGGTACAATAATAATAATATAAGTGTCTTCGCACGCATTGCGGACGTATCATTCTCTAGCGTCTTTGCACGCATTGCAGACCTACATGTATGACGTCTTGGAAATGAAATGATTATAAACTGGCCTTTGACACACACAAAAATGTTGAATTGAGTGCGAGATAGCAAACAACTAAGCGATCCCACCCTGCACACCACAGCAGAGGCTGTAAAAGTTCCCTAGGCGAAGTAATATTAAATGCAATACAGTTCCAGGCGTTCTAGACTACATGCAGTCCCTCATTTTTCTCAGGATAGTCGAGTGGAGAGCACGCGAGCGCGTGCGAAAATCACCTCGAGGAGACGCGACGAGCGGCGGCGGCGAGAAACGCGCTCGCGAACAAACTTCAAATCACGTGTACTGGGTGTGTCTTTTCAAACCACGTGTTCTGGGTGTGTCTTTTCAACAGGTGTGTAGTCGAGGATCACAAGAAAGGATGTTCTTTCTGTTTTCTGACATTCTTCTTTATGCCAAGAAAGGTGGCTCAATGGATAAAGATCAGAGGTAAGGAATGCGGACTCAGGTGAGGAGTGTTGTTCAACATACTCTCACTGTATCGATCCGTTAAATGCAGCTTACGATCCGTACGGACTGTACATGTACGCTTCGTAAATTCATCATTCGGACTCCGTAAGAAGATGTTGACGCTCCGTGCATTTCATTAGCGACACTTAGAATATTTCCATCCTTTATGGAGAAGAGAGGTTGGATTCAGTTTGTCGTTCCGTACGCTTCGTAAACTCATCATTCGATCCGTGAAAAAGATGTTGACGGTGCGTACATCTGGAAATTTATGAGAGCAAGTACATGTATTCATTGTTTTATATGACAGTTAAGGAAATACGTAATGATTATCTTTGATCAAGAATCCATGGAGAAAACCAATTTATTTCCTACAGCGAGATTGTATTATTGCTAGAAGTTTTCCGTTGTAATGTGTGATGATTTTTTTGTCTCCAAGAACGTCATCTTCTAGTTTTAACAAACGTCTACGAACGAAAAAGGTGTAACTCTTTCACTATCATAGAGCCCATTTGAGCCAAGATCAGAATTGACAAAAAAAAATCCCAAATTAAAATAAATTAGTTTTGCATGATATTAAAAAAAACTGCACTGCTCGAATGGTCATACACTTGACTATCTCTTACAGCATAATAAAACGTCAGTACCACATGAAAGAACTACTCAATAGCTTTCATGTGAATGGTCACACAAGTTAACCGGTTTCATGGACAGACTGAAACGTTAGAACCACCTTGCACAAGATAATAAACATTCAGTACCACATGAAAGTACTGCTCAATAACTTTCATTTGAACGGTCACACACTAGGGTTTCATCCACAGACTTAAAAGTTAGAACCACCTTGTACAGCATAATAAACAGTACCACATGAAAGTACTGCTCAATAGCTTTCATTTGAATGGTCACACACTAGTGTTTCATCCACAGACGTAAAGTAAGAACCACCTTGCACAGCATAACAAACAGTACCACATGGAAATACTGCTCAATAGCTTTCATTTGAATGGTCACATCCACATTTTTTTCATCAACAAACTTAATAGTTAGAACCACCTTGTACAGCATAATAAACGGTACCACATGAAAGTACTGCTCAATAGCTTTCATTTGAATGGTCACATCCACATTTTTTTCATCAACAAACTTAATAGTTAGAACCATATTAACTGACTCGAGGTTTGACTCTGGAAGTGACGGGGTTATTATAACCTTGTCACGTGTTATTCGCAGCTCTTACTTATGCCGTCGTGTTTTACCGCTGATCGACTGTGTTTTGGAACAAGTGTTAGGCGGCTCAACCGACACTGAAGATAATTCTGGCGCCGGAGCATTGTTCAAGGTAAGCTGTGTAGAAAACGTACACAGAGAGTGATCTGAAACTGTTTGATTTCGTTTTCGTGTTGGTGAATCCACCATCTCAAATCATCTTTCAATTTTATGGCAGATAACTTGCAAAGAGAAATCACTGCTTTTGTACTCCAAGTCAAAAACAGAAGCGCTTGCCTGGTTTAAATGTATCCGAGATGCCATAAGGTGGGTATTACTTCACAAGAAGTTGTTTTGAAAATATAGAATACCGTCTTGGATATATGAAATTTCTCTTCCAGTGTTTAACTCGATATCTCACGAGTGAGCGCATATTATCTCGTACGCGTTTTCCCGCGCTTGGCGCTGTTTACATGTATTTGCTTCGACTTCTGATTGGTTCCTTGTGTTGTTTTCGTTTGTTGTGATTGGCGACTGGCCCAGAGTGATAAAGGTTTTTGTTTTCTACTATACACTCAATAGACCAATTTCGATATATTAAAATTCTAACTTGGCTCCGAGGCTTAGGGGAATAAAACAAAAGAAATCGAAAAGAAATCACATCGAGGTTGAGGGTGAATAAATATATTTTTTGTCTTATTCTTCAAAGCCTCGGAGCCAAGTTAGAATTTTAATATATTGAAAACCGCTCTATATAAAGCCCCGATCAAACGGTCACAACATTTGAATCAACATTTTGATCGGGCCTTAATACATTGTAAAGGTGAATATTTAACAGCTGAGGAAACGTTTTCTGTATTTTTGGTTGGCAGCGATCTCAAAAGCTGCCGAGCCTCGTTAAGAAACCCAACCGGAGAGGAATGTGAATTACTAAAACGATCCACGCCCCTGACAAGATCCGTGGCCAAGAAAGCGGCGCGTTTGGGATTAAGCATCATTAGACAGGTTAGTGGTGATGTGGGCGTGTTCTTGTATCTATTGCCTTCTAGCCTGTGTCAAGTGCGGCGGCCTAAAGGTGCTGTTACTCTAGGCAGTGTTTTGTGCAACTTGTCTGATAATTTTGTTGCGCCTTTGCGAGACAAGTCTCAAGACATTTTTGTTAGGCAAGCATGCAAAAAACGTTTCAGGTTAAGCCTTCACGAGCCTAGTGGCCCACACTGCCGGAGCTTATCCCAGTTTCTGTAGCATGAAGCGACTAGGAATATTGCTACTCCTCTGGATGGGAGGCTAGACTAGTACACTGTAGTCCATCGCAGCTTTTTGTCGCCGGCACTGTGAGAGTAAAGTATCTTGCCCAAGAACACAACACAGTGACCCCGGCCAGGATTTGAACCCGGACCACTCGGTCTGGAGTCCAGCGCGCTAACCATTAAGTCACTGTGTCTCCCACTAAAAAAACGTTACAGCGTTGCCGCAATGGTTGTGAAAAGTAGAAGCTGATTCACTTCGTGCAACTCAGACTACAATAGGATTCGAACCAGCGACCTTTGCGAATGTCAGTGCAAACGCTCTACCACTGAGCCACGAGTGTCGGCTACATTTTCCCGCCCTTGCCGACGGTTACATTTTCCCGCGCTTGTCGCCGTTGTCGGCGGTTACACATTTTCCCGCGCTTGCTGTCGGCTACATTTTCCCGCGCTTGTCGGCGGTTAGTCCATGAAGCCACCGTAGGTGATTGGCAGTTGATTGTCTCTCATGTTCACAGGATTCGACTGTAGACTGTTCCAGTCCTGCGGTTTGCATCAAAGACAGTCTGTATCCCTTGAGGAAAGAACTTCAACTACTGAACAAACCAACGCCTGTTCAGTCGACAAAGAACAAGGCGCAAAAAATGCTCAAGACCGGAGCAGCAACGCCCAGTAGCACGCTAGCAACAGGAAGCCGCAGCAAAGAGACTGTGATCAACTCTCCGTGGATCAAAAGCGATGTCGCAAATGAGAAAAACAGCGACGAAGATTGCAGTGAAACACAAAGTAAGGAAAGTGATGGAGACGCGACCTCTGGGCAGAGTTGTGTGAGGACGCGGGCTCAGAAAAGGAAATTATCCTTCAAGGAGAATCGTGAGGTCGAGGTTAGTTTGTCTGTGATGTTTTTGGATCCTCGTCTCTTTAGTAAAGGAAGACCCTCAGATGTCGCGATGACTCCTTGTTGTCACAGTGTTCGTTCGTTCGCTCGTTCGTCTTTCCTTGCATTGCAAGAGAGGATGATCTAAGAGAAGGATTCCCCATGCCTCATGATAATTTTTTGAAATCTATTAATAGTTTCGCGTCATGCTGTGAAAGTTATTTTTATTTCCTTCTGATCGAGGCTCCGACATCACGTTACTCAAACTGACCAATCAGATAGCGCTCTTAAAATAGCTCAGCAGTGGAAAGAAAATTAAAACTGATAGTCTTCATGTATGGGGGAATGCTTCTCTTAGATCATCCTCGCTCTTGATCCTTCTCTTATTTTAGTACTAAATACTTGAATGAACCACATTATTTTGTATTTCATTGATTCTGGGGATTTCTCTATCCTGTTGTACATTTACATGCATGTTCTATAAAAGTTAAACCAGTACATGTGACTCAGACTGTAAGACATTCCTGATCCTGATAGAATTGCATTTGTTTTTAAGCTCTTTTCGCCGCATGAAGCGACCAAGAAGCGTTGTTTAAGACCAAAACTGGAAGTACCGTCTTGTGTCCAAGCCGTTGGATCTCCTCTAAAGAAGTAAGGCCTTCCTCTTTCTTATTGTTTTACACAGTCAACTCTCGTTAAAGCGGACACCCTCGGGACGTAGTTTGGAGTCCGTAATAACGAGAGTCCGCAATAGCGGGAGACATTTTCAGTCAAACCTCTATAGCTTTCGCCGGGTGGATTTTGTCCGTAATAGCCTATGTGAGAGTTGACTGTATTTAGTAAATAGTTTGCAATCCAGGAGTATCAGTAGTTCGTCTGGTGTGATCGTCCGTGTGAAAAGGACGACTGTTGGTGACTGAGGTTTCAACAACCTGAGCGAGAGTCATCTTCAGAGTCAAGTGAAATGTGTTAGTCAGTCGAGGGTGTTAAGTATCTGGTCCTAGAAACTGATTGGTCGGTTTAGCCGTGATGTTATTGGTTGTTAGACTCGTGTGAAGTTCGTGTAAAACAGTGATAAGTCATTTGTTGTCAGTTTCGATCCCTCTATTGTTAGTCCAATCAATATTTGTGTCGGTCCTGTTTGAAGTCAAAGTTCGTTCGTGTGTTCGACTGACAACACTTTTCACTTGACTCCGAAGATGACTTCCTCTCAGATTGTCGAAACTTCAGTCACCAACTCTGGACTCTAGGCTGGAGGCGAGAAAGAGGAAAAAGTTGGGGAGGGAGGAAAGGAAAAATTCTCGTCCTCAGTTCCCCCTCGGCTAGATTCCTGGTCTCCAGACTCCCATGAGGAGGCTAACCCATTTGCCGAAGACAGCTATTTTGCTAACAAACATTGAGGCAATGACAATATTCTCACTGACTGTTTTCTCCTTTTAGCGCCTATGACCAAGTGAAGCGCACACCAGCCAAGCTGAGAACAACAAAGTACGTCATAGAGGACGAAGATCTCGTGCAGTCCACCACGTGTGCGGTCATGTAAAACAAGCTTACATGAAGTAGTAACAGAAAGCCGTGCGTGTCTACAGTATTCCATGTGTCGTATGGAGGAGATCGTTAGCAAATGTTGTTTATGACGCGGTTTTCAAATGAGTGTCGAAAGTAATATGCGTTTGCTTTACTACGCTCTCTGATTGGTTTGTAAAACTCGCGCCACTTTCTTAACCAATCAGATACCAAACTAAAACCAATCGTGACTTGGTCGCACGCGTTTTCCCGCGCTTGGCGCAGGTTACATTATTTGCTTCGAGTTCTGATTGGTTCAGTGATTGCTTTGGTTTTGGTTACTACACTCAATTAAAAACCGCTCTGACTGGGAGAAGATTCTTTGTTTGGAAGTGCTGACTACATCTTTTAGTTTTGAAAGATTACGTACTCTCGGTGCTAGTGCTAGATTTTAGGGTGGGGTGGGTGGGGGTAGGAATGAGAGAAGAAACAAGTTTAACTTGATTTATAGACTAGGCTTTCTTGATTGTAAATATGAATTTTATCTAGTGAGTCGACGCATAGAATTTTTATTCGCAGTTTTTACATTAGGCGGGGGTTAGAGTCGCACCACAGGCCTTCAAAATATAGGGGAAAACCTATAAATAGTGTACAAATAAACTTACCTGTAACGTGCTTGTTTACATTAACAATCAGGTAATAACCGATGGTATCACCTAGAATATATTGCTATGGTTTTATCGGTAGGCAATTTGCCTGCCTTCCTGGCAGTGCAATGGAAAAGGCTTCGGGGTGGGGTGCGGATAGTCTCCCACGCAGCCGTTATTTGTGTCGTCACGCAACGCTTCTCCCCACTAACGGCTGCTCAAACCTGGACCACATTCCTTTCCTTTTGTTTTGACCGCAGTAACTTTGACACCTATCGGCAAGAACGTGACTGTTGCCGTTTGCCGAAAACTTGCTAGATCGATCCAATTCTTGAACTAGGATGTCTGTTGTAATTATAATGAAGTTTTTTCGACATTATTCTTTCATATCATACATTTTTCTTCAGTAAAACCGTGTTTTATTTTGATGTCTGGTGTGCGTCAAATTCAAAAGGCGGCATACTAGCGTGCGTTTGACGTTTCCGACACTAAGGTCATGATAAGACACAATCTATGATTGGTGTATTTTGGCGGGAACGAGTTCCGAAAATGGCACTGCAACTGTGATTGGCTTAAATCTGCAAAGGAATGTGGTCAAGGTTTGAGCAGCCGTTAGTGGGGAGAAGCGTTGCGTGACGACACAAATAACGGCTGCGTAGGAGACTAGGGTGCGGATGAATAGATTTAGTTTAAAAATTAACAGAACCTAAAGTGAAAATGTTTAGCTTATCAAGACGTCCTAAGAGGGGATGATCTAAGAGAAGGATTCCCCGTGCCCCATGGTAACTTTTTGAAATATATTAATAGTTTCGCGCCATGCTGTGAAAGTTATTTTTATTTCCTTCTGATCGAGGCTCCGACATCACGTTACTCAAACTGACCAATCAGGTAACGCTCTTAAAATAGCTCAGCTATGGACTGAAATCAAAATATTATCATTAGAAGAGACCCATGTAGATCATCCTGTCTTGGTTATAATTTTAAAATTGTAGATTATTGGAACACGAGAGCTGGACCATGAATGTTGTAGTATTCTCTAAAGAACACAATTTTTTATGATATTTGTCAAAGTATTTTTTAATTGCACCAATAAAATGTCCTATTTTTTAAATATTGTGTTGTAGTAGGCTTTAACTAACGTGCAGTTCGCAGGCGCACCGTGAAGCTGCGAGTTCGTAGACCGCCTTTCTTTGTAGCGATACAGACAACCTCGTTCCCAGGGTCTACTCCGCTTTCAAGATGGCGGCTGTCCGCCATCTTGAAAGCGGAGTAGACCCTTGGGAACGAGGTTGCGATACAGATATATTCTTTCACAAGTAGTAAACGTTAAGCACCACGTTCTACGGCAAACGTCAACTTGCCGTCGATTCTCCTTCCCTTTCCTCGAATCGTTAAATAAATCCATCAGAAAAATCGAAAATAATTCACACGTTCACGAAAAACGCGAAACTACTCACTTTGACATAGAAACGGCAGACGCCAAAAGTGAGATTTTTGCCGATGCATAATATCTTATAACTACGTCGAACTAGCCTGATTCGTCTGAATCAGGCTACAGTCGAACCTCTCGTATACCCTTGGGATCATGACTAAGTGTCTGCCTATGTGAGGTATCCATTAGCGAGGTTTGACTGTGATTTTGCCCTGTATATGTAGGCTACAATAGTCTATAATAGCTTGTGATCCGGGAGAGATCGTGCAAAGTCCTGGAAATGTTTACATTCAAGTAAACACTAAACAAGAGAACGGTCACAAAATAAACTAAGTCGGGTCGAGGAAATTCTCGCAAAATGGGAAATCAAAAGGCTGTGTTGAAGAACAATAGCAGTTATTACAGACGGTCAGCGGTTTGACATGCAAACGAGGCGAAAGGGTCAATCTGGTATTGTCGGCCGTTTGACATAAAAACGAGGCGAAAGGGTCAATCTGGCATTGTATTGGCCCATTAGCCTCATTTGTCGGCTCAGGTTACCAGCCGCTCGGTTCGGGAAAATGAGCCAGAACGAAGACCGGACTCGAGAGAGCGGCGAAAATCGAGCCTAACTCGTTTGCATACAAAAGAATATTTGACTGCGGGCTCAACTGTAATAACAGCTATTACCTTGTGTATTTGGAGTCTGGAAAATCTACAGAGGAGTTCTGGAAAAATTCTGGAAATTGTTGCCGAAAAAGATCAAAAAAAGAGTACGAACCCTGTGTTTTTTTTTTACGGGAGAGGAGCAAGTCTTCCTGTTCTTAGTACTAATCCCACTGTCCAGACCGTGGGAGGCCGTGGGCCCCATCAAGTTAGTCCCAGGCCATCTCAATTCCCACCATCCTCTTTTGTTATGACATCATCCTGTGCCAGTCTCCCCTCTTCCTTGAAACGAGCTGGGAACGAGACTCGTTCCCATGACTTTTGATCTGCCTGGAATTCTAATGTTCAGGGAATATTCACGAGTAGATTGGAAACGACTATGGTTTTCCTCTGCCCGGTGTCTGGCCGGTACAAATATAAATAGCGCAGGCTCTATCACATCAAAGGAATAACCTCTCACTTCTCTTCAAACACTACATATTATTTCAGGACTCCTCGCTAAGCGGAAACACTTATTCTTCTCATTACTAAGGTAAACAGTGTTGGTTGTAAATGTTGTGCTTTATATCTCAAACCCTTCTCGGCTCAGCTGCTGTAGTTCGTTTGAATGTCTGTGTTTACAAACCGGCACATTTGGACTTACCTTTGCACGCAATTTATGCCGCTACTGTTTCGAAAAAAAAAGAAAAATTCCACTTCGGGCGAAAATACGACACAAATACACTTTATTCGCGTGCGATTTTTGTCGTAAAACGATAATAATATTTCGAGCACACGGTTTATGGCAAAAATTGCTGAAAATTTCAACATGCAAGTGAGCACATCGCCGCGTGAAATAACTTGCTTAAAAACGCGACAGGGAGGATTTTCTGTCGTTGTAACAAGGGTTTTAATTCCTGAAAGGAATTGAAAAGGTTTAGTTGGCCTTATCTAGCGGAGATGATATTTTTTGTCATGTGGCGGTAGAGTCAGTAAATGGAAATTCACAATTATATATTTCTTTTTGTAATATCGTTGATCGGTAAGCTTAAAAACCCGATCTCTTCGCGAGATTACAGTTTTTTGTTCATTTAAATTCAGACGCCCACTAACAGGATACCGAGCGATTATGAGACCCGGAAAAAAATTTCCATCGCGACACAACAAACGAGAAATAGGCAAAAACACGTTCACGGTCTTTTCAATTGATTAATCGCGTCGTTTACATTACGAAAAAACACAATTATACACTGTTTGCAACAAGAGTATTCCAGTTTGCCACCTGGCTTGCGTTTGTGAAGAGGAAACTAACTCGCCACAAATATTGATTGCCCGTAAAGTTATAGTAAACAAAAATTGCAACTGGGTTACATACTGAATGAAACGAATTAATGTTCGGTTCAAGCATTCACTTGAAAAATACGAATGTTTTATACCACATTGTCAACGCAAAACACAAAAACCTGTGTTGGATCTGTTCGTTAATCACTGTACTGTCTCTTTATATTTAACGGGTTAGATGTCTGACCAATCAGTGTCTTGTATTGTTTACAAAAATACGACAAGTTAATTATGATAGATTGAAAAGGACGGGTGAAAATTAAGATTTTGTCCAAAACATTGAAGTATTCAAGCCGAGAAATTATAAATCAGCTTATTGCTCAAACTATACTCAGACATGTTTGCAACAACAAGAGCAAAGAAAATCAAAGTGCCCTTGGGCAGTGTCGTGAAACGAGTTTCGCATTTTCTTTCTGCAAAATCAAGAAAAACAACCACTTGAGTCGGCTGAAGAGCGGTTATTTAGACGCCACTATGTTTAAGCCTGTGCCAAACAGAGACGAGAGTCGCCAAGGGTTGGCTCTTATGAGAGTTTTCTTCCGGCAACAAACAAACGGCGAGAAAAAACTCTCGACGACTCTCAAGATAAATTTGAACAGGTTCAAATTCAATAAGAGCGCATGAGAGTCGATGAGAGTCGCTGAGAGCGCATGAGAGTTTCAGGCCAAGAGAGCGAGAGCTCTGCAACTCTCATTCACGTTTGGCCCGGGCTTTAGGCTATATATTTAAGAGTCGCACCAGCGTGACAATTTGCTTACATACTAAGGATTTTCTAAGGCTAAACACTATAAACTCAAGCTCATCTCAAAATATTTCCTAGAAAAGCTGAAGGCCGAAGTAATGAAGTGCGCCAATCAAAATATGTCATAATGTGGATTGTCAAATCTGATGTGTTCATTTTATTAACCTTTGAAAACCTTCCCAATTAAATGTGGACAAATGAAATTTTGAGATTAATTTTTATTCAAACCAAGGCCAAGGAACATATTCAAAAGCCGGCGCATTTTCTGTAGGGATAAAAAGGTTTTATTTTAGTCCACAACTTTCCTCTTGCAATAATATCATCAACAATCCTTCCACTAAACTCATTATTGCATAGGAAAAAAAAAATGGCGTAAAATTCGATTTTCAAAAATTTCCTTTTCGTAAAGTCATCAGTAGCGAGTTATTGAGCCAGGAGCTATATTCGCGTTATATGAGAAGGGATTTTTCGGATACAACTGTTTTTGTTTCTAATGCAAGTGCTAATGTCTTTCAGCTGGACTGGGGAATTAACAATATTGCGAAATATTGAATTTAAAATATTAGCAAAGGCGCAGAGATACGAGAGCGGTTTTCAATTGAGTGTCGAAAGTAATCCGTAATTGCTTTGGTTTTGCTTTACGATGATTGGCTTAGAAAAAACTCGCGCCCCATTCTCAACCAATCAGATGCAAAACCAAAACTAATCGCTACCGACTTGGTCGCACGCGTTTTCCCGCGCTTAGCGCCGGTTATGTGCATTTGCTCCGAACTTCTCATTGGTTCATAGTGTTGGTTGCGTTTGCTGTGATTGGTCATTGTAATTGCTTAGGTTTTGGTTTTACGACACTCATTAAAAACTGCTCTAACGTCCGGTAAAGACAGTGTTTTGCACAGCTTTTTTCGCAACAAATTGTATGAAAAATGCAGCAGCCTGTTTTGGCATAAAGGGCTTGTTATGGGGCGCAGGCTGTCTTGCCTTTTTATTTGAAGCAAATTTTGAATTCGTACAATGTCGAAATCAGAGCAAGACATTGACTCAAGTTTATATCTGTACATGTCGGCCTGAGACAAGGATTTTTGTCCATCTTGAAGTCGAACCCGAACCCGAATCCAAACTCGAATCTCCGGCTGGATTCCCATCCGTTCGTTCGTTCGTTCGTTCGTTCGGTTTTTCGTTCGCCCATTAGTTCACTTGCTCGCTCTCTCGTTCCTTCGTTCGTTGGTTCGTTAGTTCGTTGGCTGGCTGGTTGGTTGGTTGGTTCGTTCGTTCGCTCGCTCGCTCGCTCCTTCGTTCGTTCGTCTGTTTCCTCAGTTTGTTTCTAAGCCATGCATGGCCATCTGTGCGTTCATTCTCTCCCAATTCAAACTTGGTTCAACCTTTCTTTCATGTCTCAGTTTGACTCCAATTTAACTGTTTGTTCTTGTCTTCCTAGCTAAATGTGGCTTGACATACGGTATGCAGTTTTTTCCAAATTTCGTGCGGCAAAGACTTATGACAGTAACTTGCTACAATCGCGAGAACATAACTTTGAATATCAGCCAGGCGTACTGAAAACAAAATTTCTCACAAGAGCCGGGTAAACAAACAGGGATATGTATCAGTAAATACAGACTTGATACAACTTTGATACTTTTCATATCAACAGAAAATGATCTTGGTCGTACAGAATGGCAACATTGTTGAGTTGAAGATTTTAACATATTACAACAATAACTTTTAACATCGTACAGAATTTAAAATCACACAATAATTAATTCTTCTCTTCGAGACAGATTTTGTTTCTCAAAGGAAAAAATCCGGAGTAAATATTGATAAGTGATTTATTTATTAAGTCTTTTTCGTTGTCTTTTTCCTGATGCAAAACCCCCGTAGTCAGTCTAAATTATTCAAGGCCTTTGTGTTATCATGGACACTAGTTTGGTCTTCATTGTTTTCAGCGTCAAAGCACGAGAAGTGCACAAACATTAGATCCATGCCCTTTTGTTTGCTGCATGTAAATTATGTCGAATTACTGTCTTTACAAGACCTTATCTCGATGCATTTGGCAACTTTTAATCAGTTATATGAACACAAGTTCCGGACTTGGGTTAGTAGAGATTCATGTAATCTCTTTAGTTACTTACTCAGAAAAAAGGGGGGAAAAAAGACTTCGCATCACAGTGTTTATCATTTTAGTAAGATTTCCGGGAGACTGCGGCGAACTGAGACTAAAAACGTAAGTAAGTATGCAAACTTCATCGAATCAAATACACTAATGTTTTATACTTATAACTAATTAACTCAGTCAAATCCCTAGCCCAGTGAAATTTGAATTCCTTACCTAGCTAACGTTCCAAAAAGTATCCGTGAAATGAAGATCAATCTATCTTCATCGTTGCTTCGATTTTCTAGCATTACATTTGTCATCAAAAGTGTCTGCTATATGTGTGCAATTAAAATCCACGTTTGGATATTTTTGTTTCGATTTATTTAAGCTTTAACTGACAGACATGCAAAAAGTCATGAATATTTTGCTGATTCCGAACTTGAAGTTGGAGCTGGCTAACTTTTCAGCTTGCCTTGTATAATGTTGTTCATTTTTAGGAGAGCGCGATTGTTATGACATAGCGAAAGCAACATTGCAATTTTCAAAAGAAAAGAAAAATATAATATTGTTTAAAAATGGCCGAATCAATGTTTAGAATGCTATCATGTCCATTTCTACTTGATATCATGTTTATTTCAGTCGGAGGCTGTTTAATGAAAGAACACACGCAGAAGAAAAAAGTTAATCGGGGTCGCAAAGCCGAAAATCTGTAATTCTACTGGCCCAACACAGTTATAAGCTGAGTGGGTTAAAATAAATCAATAATGTATGTCCCTGATAGCTTTTGGTTCAAGCCTTTTGTTTGAAATGACACTTATCAAAGCTGGTGGATCTGTACGCGGTTTCAAGTCTGTACCACGCAAAACGCCTTGGAGAAAATCGTTCATTAATGCATATCTCTGCATGACAGCTTTCTTTCCGGCCGCAAAGAAAATTGTTTTCTGTGACTGATATCATAGTGCTTAGCCTTCTAAAATAATATTACAAGGTGCTTTGATTTCTTTTGTGTTTTTGGGTCAGCTGCAGGATTTCCGTACAGTCGCCAGTATTTCACGGATAAAATTATACCTTTTGTACGCCAAAAATAAATTTTTAAGTTTCTCCTCGTCAATATTCGATTCCGCCATGTTGAATTTTCTTGGATTGCCCACTGAGCGCAGAATGATTCGGTCAAAGTAATTAAGAGTACTTACTTAACCTTGCCTTGCGCGTTCTTCTCGTATATTCTAGACAAAACCACCCGGTAATATTCACCTTAACCGGCGTGGGCAGATCAAGAGGACAAGATTGTAGAGCAAACTGAATGTATCAATTATTAAATTTTTTTTCTTCATTTCTATTTGGTCAATATCAGTCGTGTAATCTCGCGTAATGTACTCCTTTACATGCATCTTTTAGCCTGTACAAGAAGCCAGTTTTTTTCTCATCTTCCCAAAAAATTAAATGACATTTTTTTCATTTTTCATTAGTTCCGTTTCTCCGCGCGCTTCTGTATTTTAACCATGCGGTATTTCTAATTTCTGATTTTATTTTTTTTATTTCTTTATAGGCTAATGGGGAACAGTAAGCTCTAATTGAGGCAGGAGATCTTGCAGCCGACATTGTGTGTGAACAATTTATAAAGAGCAATTTTCATACTCCCGCATAGCCGCGTCTTGAGGCTATGGTAAGTTTTTCATCCTGGCTTTTTCTGTAAACAAACTTTGACGGTTGAAAGTTGAGCCCGCGCACACATCAAGCTCTGTACATTCTGTCCTTGACACAAAAATTCAGATTTATTATTTTCGTCCTCAATTTTATAAGCGTCAATGAATGGGATTTCACAGGTAATCAAACGATTGGGTTCGTATTCTTGATGTACTCAATGTGGCAATTAATGACTATTCCTTTATTACGTTTTCTGTTACTTATGTCGTTATTCGTTTTAATGGGACTGGTTTAATTTCTTTTACTGATAGAAAGCGTAAAAAGCATTTACTTCTCAGTAAAAGCTATCAACACCTTATGGATGATTTAAGCCTCCTTTTAACACTTAAAAAACAGTCGTTTTTTTCGCCTGATGTTTCCGCGCTTACGAAAAATATCGGTGACTGCTGTCGTGGGCAAAGTCGTCCTCTGGGTCGTCGGAAGGGCGTGCCGAGTGCTTACCGAAGACTTACCGATCTTTATCGCGTGTTCACCTGGGCACCTGGGCGTGAAATGCGATTTTATATCGCATCAGGCCGCGATTAGTCGATTTGTCAAATGTTATAGCTGGGCAATATAACTCGCTGACATTTTACTAGTTCATCGAAAGAGTAATCATTTGCACCTCTTTATCAAGTGAAACGAGGGCTGTGGATAGCAAGGTAAGGTTTCATTCCGTAAGATCTTACAGGATCTTGGCCAGACACGGCATAAGTTAAGTTTGATACAATTTTTACTCGTTATTTACCCTGTTGATCAACCTGGTCCAGAAGCCAGCCAGCGGAAGTCAATCCACTTTATTTTTAACTTTATAACGTTTACATTTAGCTGCAGTGATTTCTTCAAAGCTATTTATTCTCAAAGAATTCAAGTAAACATAAGACGTCTTTAACTAAGATTATGAAAGAAACAGGCTTCGTTTTATTTTGTCTGAATATTTTCCGTGACGATATTTTAGTTCCAATAGGTAATATTTAGCGTTGTATGCTCGATTCATTTCTCGTTGAACGTTTGGTTGAAGTCGTGCCAAATTATCATAAAGATGTATCAGTAAAATCGATAACAATTGACCAGCCAAATTCTGAATGCCTCTGTCTACAGAAGCAACAAATTAGAATTTATTTGAGCCAATGTGTCTAAGTTAGGTCAAGGAAGGAATTTGCCCGAGGTTGTTTTAAAAAACAAAATCTAAATTTAGTGTCTGGTATTCGACTACATATATATATTTTATTAGCGAGACAGAGAATCAGGATTATTGTATTGCCTCAACGCTCTTTAATTCATTTTAATCGCGATTTTAAGCCGGGCAAAACAAAAAGGTATGGGTCAAGTCGTGTATTCGTCAAACGTCAATATAATACTTACCTGTCATGCTTGATTCAAGAATCTTTGTTTTTATGATTTTAAAATAGAACTATGTAATCGTCACAGGCAGGCCTAATATCGATACTGGCTCACTTATTTCCTCGGCGTCAATAGAGCTTAGAAATGATATCGTTTGGAGTGTTTTTGTCGACGTCTCTCTCCGGCTGAGTTTATATACAAATGTTCCCTGTTGAAATCCTTCACATTCGTTGAATTCAACCATTTGTTATCAGTCCTATCCAACTTAAAATCTCATTTCTCGATCCAAAAACGCCGGCTAGCTGTCATCTTCAGGCTTCTACTGAAAGTATATTTCACGGTAATGTATGGGTTTCTATTTCGACAATTTAATACCCATTTCTGAGAACATTTTTAAAAGAATGTTGAAGGGTGAAGAAGATGGAAATTTGCGGGGTTCAAATGCTGCGGCATGTTTGCCCCAAGTCATGCTTCAAAGAGAACGTAAGCGGAATTATTTCGGGTTAAGTAGCGCTTATTTAGCAAGTTTCTATCCCTTCAACAGGAGGAAACTGACTCGATAGAAGCAAAACAGGACAGCAGTCAAGACGATAACAACATGGCCGACCCAGTGCGCTTAACTGCCCCGGATGTGTATAAAGATTACGCCGTGAGAAGGTAAGTTTTCGTCTTCTGTTTTTACGCTGTACAAAATAACCTTCATATCGAAGGAAACCTCAAAATAATAGCGTACTAACGTAGAAAAACACTAAAGAGGTAACGATAAACGAAAAACGAACAAGGATGGTTAAGATTGGGGAAGATTAAGACGGATTAAAATTTTCAAGTTGCACCATCCGTGACTTAGCTCCCTTCGAACAACGGGCTGTTCATTTTCAGCAGTCGAAGATAAGAAAAACAAATAATATTTAAGAATTTATTGCGAGCGAAAAAGGAAATCTCGAGCTGATTTCTGCAGTTGGGCCACCTTGAAGTGTTTTTCTTAAAACTCGATATATTTGACTTGGAGAGAGAGAAAACAATAGATTTTACTAGAAAGAGGGAGTTTTAAATTTGTGGAATTCCTCAATATCTGAGAGTTATATTATATATCTGACACAGCTGTATAGTTTAAAACATTCGAAGCCCTTGACTTTTATCTCTGTACAAATTGAGGACCTTTGTTCAAGCAATTACTCGGTATGCAGAATTTAAACTGGCTTATCGAAAATCGTAGTAAAGCTTTATGACGAATCTAAACTGGGAGTTTTAGCCGACGTTTACAAATGACTTCACTCGCTTTTTTTATTTTTTTATTTTAGTGAGTTTAGTTATTTTTATTATTGCATATTTGTAAGCGCGTTGAGATTTTTAAACGCGCAGAAAAGAAATGTATTATTATTATATTATTATTACAGTAGACTCCCGCTATCTCGAACTCGGTTATCTCGAAAACCCCGCTATCTCGAACTCAAACCAATTTCCCTTGCCCTTGTTTTTCAGTCATTTACTATCGGCTATCTCGAACTCCTCGCTATCTCGAACTGTTTTTCTTTCCCCTTGAGAGTTCGAGATAGCGGGAGTCTACTGTATTCAGTTTTGAAGGAGCTTGAGTACGCGAAGTTTTCTTCTCACAACACGTTTGGCCCGAAATGTGACAATATCGTGGTTCTAGTATCTATTGTAGCTTTCTCTAAACAATAAACAGCACAGATTGGATTATTTAAAAGTTTGATTTTAAAGGTCAACATCAGAATGAATCATCTTATCTTATCTTAGATGGACAGAAAAACAAATGAGCACTGGGTTTTGTTGTAAATTAAAACAGACGATATCTTGATAGCTAAAAAAATTGTCCCCATATTCCAGTTGTGGGATGGAACGAGGAATAAGAGATCTGGGCGGCTGCAAGGAGACTAGGTCGACCCAGGCCATTTCGGTTTGTTTGCGCTAAAGAAACACGTTCCAGAAACTTATTAGTTTTGTGCAACGCACAGTTTCTTTCCATTTGAAACTGAATTTCCATCCAGTTGGTTTGCCTGTAATGTGAATCTCTCCTTTGATCCTATCTGGCCGTGAATGATAAGAAAAGCTACTCAGTCATTGGAAAGTTAAAGAGATTATTCTCCTAAATGCGATTTTGTGCTGTGTACTTTCGATTCTCACGATCCCGCCTTCGAAATGGAACTTTGCCAAATTCCGCCAAAAATTATCTGTCAGGCGTGAGGTATGTTACCTAGCAACAGGAAGAGAAGAAGCGTGTGTTTCCAAGCAACACTTGCCACGTGCCTTCATTTGTAGCCCAGTCGACGAAATTTGGCGGTCTTGCCTCTCAAAATATCTTTTATCAGATTACTAATTCCGCTAGAACCGCGTTGTCTAAGAAGCTTTACTTTCTCGTTACTCCTTTTATTATAAGTCCATCTCGTTAAGTGATTAAATCTCTAAATCTGACACAACCTACCCTGCGAGACAAAGATTGACTTCTCTTTCGGCGCGCGCGCGACGAGAAGGAGCCTCTGGCGTGCGTTTCTTAAACGTCACGAAAATTTCTCGCCGGGCCCGAAGAGTTTTCAGGACGTTTCTGTCTCGCAGGGTATACACAACCACAACTTAACATCACACGCGGTTGATGGGCACCCAGTCCTCAATTTCTTGTTACTCCAATAGCCGAGCCTTCGCGAGCGAATAGCGCGCGAAGGACAAAGCTCTTTCGGAACCTGATTGAAACAGTCGGGGGAACAAGTACTAGTTGATAACGAAATCCCGCCTCCAAGACGACACTAAGCAACATGACGTATTTGCTGGCGCGATCGGAGTACTCGTGAATGCTCGCGCTAGTTTCTGATTGGATAAAAAGATTCGGAAACTCTTCGAGTGCTTCCACAACTGACATTTGTTCCCCGAGTGAAAAAGGAGCGTTGGTTGGCAGAAATTGTAAAAACTCATTTTCTCTTTCGTTCGATTTTGAAAAACTAACCTGAGTAAACAGACGCCTCAGTCTCTTCGCGTGCTCAATAGACCTTTCTCCAAAATGGCCGCCGCAAATTCAAAATGATTAAAATTAAACTCAGCGGAAAATCAATACCAGCACCTGAAAGACCACCTCTTGTTTGGTAATCATACGAAGTTTCGTTAGGTTAGGTTCTACCTGAGTCGAGAAAACGGAAGTTGAAAACTGGAAAATTTAGAGATGTTTGTATGGCTGGGGGTATACGCCATACCCCCTGCCAGAGTGAGATTCGACCGAAAAAATCTGTACTTATGACGTAGAGATCCGTGTAGTGTCTGATTGGTTGTTGCTCGGCTTTGAATATTCGTGCGCAAGTAACAACCAATCAGAGACGCTACATGGATCAATGTAGAAGTACATTATCAGTATGACGTTTTTCGCGGGTCGAATCTCAGACCTCTCTCTAGCTCAAGCGATGAAAGAATGATCGCACTCAATAGCAGTTATTGCAGACGGTCAGCGGTTTGACATGCAAACGAGGCGAAAGGGTCAATCTGGTATTGTTTGCCATTTAACATGCAAACAAGGCGAAAGGGTCAATCTGGCATTGTATTGGCCCATTAGCCTCATTTGTAGGATCGATTACCAGCCGCTGTTCGGGAAAATGAGCCAGAACGAAGACCGGACTCGAGAGAGCGGCGGAAATCGAGCCTAACTCGTTTGCATACTTTTTAAAACAAAAGAATATTTGACTGCGGGCTCAACTGTAATAACAGCTATTCTTTACCCTCTAGTGCTCGAGAGTGAGACCCCGTCACACTAATGCGTTTTTGTTTTAAAACGCATACTTTTTGATGCGTTTTCGCCTGGGCTCTGTTGTTCAAAGGGTGGATAACGCTATCCACCGGATAAATCACTATCACTGATAGGCAAGTGGATAAGAGTTAACAAAACCAACTACGCTATCCACTGGATAGTGATTTATCCGGTGGATAGCGTTATCCATCCTTCGAACAACCGGGCTGATCGTTTTCATCGAAAACGCAAACATTTGAAAACGCTACCAGAGTGGAGACATTTGAAAACGGAGGTGGACAGAGCGGAGGCTTTCGAAAACGCTGACGTCAATCACATCGAAAATATCGGGGGCACATTTATTTGTCGCGTGCGCAGTTGACTGTTATAGCGTTTTCGAGCGTTTTAGGGTGGACGGGGAAAACGTAATTACGAAAACGATAGCGTGGACGCGGAGCTTTTGATGCGTTTTCGGTAAAAAACAGACCATCTCGAAACGCATTAGTGTGGACGGAGCCTCAGATTCGACCCGAAAAACGACTTCCGCTCAGGTTGTCGAAGCGTCAGTTGCCAACAACACTCGACTACCATCACCCGGAAGATCATACTAGACGCGATCTAATGTAGTCGGGGAACAAGTACTGTTTTTGGCAAATCTGAAATTTTCCTTCCAAACACTCGGAGTTTCCGATTCTTATTATCCAATCAGAGCACTCGCGAGCACTCGAAAACAGTCGCGCCATAGCGCAGTAAGGATACGTCATGTTGCTCAGTCAAAGTGTCCAGCGGAGACTGGATGTACTTGTTTTCTGAATGAATGAATGAATGAACGAACGAACGAACGAACAAACGAACGAACGAACGAACGAACGAACGAACGAACGAACGAACGAACGAACGAACGAACGAAACGAACGAACGAACGAACGAACGAACGAACGAACGAACGGACGGTCGGTTGTCCAGCGTGGAGCGGCCAACAAGGACCTCTGGGGGAAAACGATCCTCCATGACAGAATTATCGGACTTCCGCTCTACTGCGCATGTGTTCGACCCCATGTTTCAACTAACGGACGCCAAGATTCTTGGACTTCTGGTCTTACTGCGCAAGTCAGGCGGATCATTCTATCCCAGGGTCCTTGTTGGCCGCTCCACCGCTGGACAAGGGTAACGAGGACTCTGGGAACGAGATTGCGGTTTGGCCGAAACCTTACGCATGCGCATAGCCAAATTACCCGTGGATCGTGACAGCCATTCGCCACTTTAGAAACGAGAAGCAATCTGGGGCGAGTCGGCGCATCTCGCAGTCGCTTGTGGGACCGTTACTGGGGACAAAATGGCGGCCGGCTTGACGACGCGTCCCCAGTAACGGTCCCACAAGCGACTGCGAGATGCGACTCGCCCCAGATTGCTTCTCGTTTATAAAGTGGCGAATGGGCGCAGCTGTTTCGTCCTGGTACCTAGACTCAGCATGACATAGGCAGGCGGGAAGCCCTCTTAGAAAATCACCGACCTTGGCCATGTATATTGCTTTCAAATGGTTTAATTTGAAGTAATTAGTAGGGATTACAGGATATGATGATTTAAAGAACACAGCTTGCAAATATTTGAGGCCTAGACCAGAGCAGTTTATTGTCGAGAAGTTTGTATACGACCGTCATGTTACGGGTTACAGCTTCTGTCCACCAACATGACGATCAAAACAAGCACGTCAAAGAAAGGTCTAAAAATTACGTTACTGCTTCAAAGCGATCGTCTCTCGCACCGATGTCTTAAAATATTTTGGCACTGTCTGTTAAAAATTAATTTTACGAACTTTTCGAAATGAGGATTGCCTTAATATCTTTCCGACCAGACTAATAGCAGACAATCTGCCACAATTTTATCACAAAGGCCCTTCGGCTATACTGAGCAAATTGGAAAAAAAAATTTTTGTCTGTCGATCCGTTTAATATTATGCGACAAACACAACTGTTTGCAGCAAAGGGTTATAAATCAGTAAGCTGTATGAATGACTGAGAAAAATATATATGTCTATTCATTTTTGCTTGTCTGGGAAAATTTTTCGTTAAATTGCGGTTTGAGCTAGGATTGAGAGATTTTAGAGAAGTGTCGTTAAAGATAAAGTCTGGTAACGTCCGCAGATATCTGATTGGTTATTTTTTCCAATCTGACGCAAGCAAATTCGCAAAAAGTATTTTGGCCAGAGTAAGTATAATGTTATTATTTTTATATATATTCATATTTTACCTCGTCTGAACTAGACGGAGTGTTTCGATTCAATTTTTGAATTTTTGACATTTTTAAGATCCAAACAATAATATTGAAGATCTTTCTTTTGTAGTTTTTAAGTCGGTTTGCACCTTACATCCGGGATTTTGTGTTTTTAAATGTAAATTACAGGCAAGTACGGCAAAATATGTTAAATAAAGCCAACATATGGATGGATAGAAAAAGTCTTTATCATTCCGTGTCGCTTTCTTATAGGGAAGTCGCAATTCGGTGTGGATAAACGCGTTCAAAACATCGCGGCTTTGCAATTGACAGTATAAATTTGTTCTGCTATTCCCTTAATTTAGAGAAGATTTCAGCCAAAAGACGAAGCTACCAGCTGCCTCACTGCTGTGCTCACGATCCCTTGCAATTTAATTGACACATCGCGTCAGAGACGAGAATTATTGAGTAAGCGACGAATTGCATCTATTACAAGACGTCAACATTTGCTCTACGGCCGATGCTAGGAATTGATTAGCAACCTGCGTTGTTTCGATCGGGACTGCGTGCGATTTTTTGTCTCGATTTGAATCTGATTTTGTCATGCTGGGAAGGTTGAAGTAAGTTTGTATTCTTTTAGTTTTAAATAGGGTTTAATTTCCTTTCGTCGCGTTTTAGCTCGTTTGATCGATGCCGGCTTCGCCTTCGCGATATTCACTCACTGGCTGATCAAGAGCTCACTGTTGTTGTTGGCCATAAGCGATTATTATTTTAATATTCACAGCGTTAAAAACCATGTTTTATAATCTGACCTCCGAAAATTGGTAATTGTGCACCACTGGAAAATATTTTCCGCAAACGAAACGAACGAAACAGCTTGAACAGCGACCGAAATCAATGCAAAGCGAATAATGATGAAAACAAGATATGTTTAAATTTAGGACTACTTTGAATTAGGAGATTTTCAACCGAGGATAATTGCATAACCTTCAAAAATATATTTTTTCTTTGAGGAAAAAAATAATTATTTATTTCCCGAATTATCAAATGTTAAAGTTCAGGTTTTGGGCTCGCTGTAGGAATATTCAAAGCGGAAGTATTAATCCTCGGCTTTTGTTGACCGTATTAGTTTCATATTCCGCTTTGGCAACAAGAACGAGCTGAATTTACGAACCGAATGCAATATGGCGTTTTACCAATTACAACCTTTTTCAGCTTTTTTGCCGTAGGAAATTTGCATGTTACATTACTTTTTTGTCGAACATAATTACTCGTAAAAGCTCAAAAAAGGCAGATTTGCCGTGAACTATTTTTGCATTATTAATAAAGTGGTCGAGTTGTAACTTCCTTCGAAACAGAATGCTCGGTCATGATCAAGCTTTCGACGAAAGCGAAATAGCACGTTCATCAGTTTCGACCAGCCACAGCCTGCCAATTTTTCATCAGTGTTTTCATTTTTCATTTTTTATTTTTCATCCAAAAGTTGACAGCCAGTCATTACTTCATTTTATTAAACACTAGTGTTTTCATTTTTTCTTAACTGTGCTATACAGACTTTATATTGCGTTATTATAATCAGTCGCAGATTTCATTTGCTCAATAGAAATTTCGAATGTTCCGTTTGTAAGAAACCACCGGAATATTTTAATTTGAATAATTCACTAAACACTTTGTTCCGCTCCAGCCCTCCCCTGTCCGTCGTCAATTCGCAACTCGAAAATTATTATAAAACGATCCAAGTTTGCGTCTCCAGTCGAACTGTTACCATGTCCACCGAGAATAAAAGGCCGACTCTTATGAAGACAGAGAAGTATGTACTAAAATTTCAAATCTCATTTCGCATGCCGTAGGCTTTTATAGCTTAGCGCCTTTTGCTAGCAAATGGTTGATTGCATGCCGTAAATATCTAATGTCTGTGCTAATCCCGACTGTCAAGGCAGCCGGTCATTTCAGTTCTTGATTCGAAATTTTACGTCTTAGAGTGTCCATTGGTTTTTCCGAAGGCAGGTTTAATTCATTTATTCTGCAACTTGTGGTTTTTGATCGAGTTTCTCGATCGCTGGCTCCGTAGGACACTGTGATCGCCTGTTTTCATTCGCTTTTTTGCGCGGATTTCCTCGGTACGCGGTGAATGTTTTGATTTGACCTGACGCGTCGATTGCGTTCTAATTCCTAAAATCGCGAGGTCGGCTTTGCCATATCGTGTTCATCTCTGCGATGCTTTTAATCGCAAAAGGTACGCTCAAGTATTAATTTATCTCGTGCAGTTGAAGGCGATTTGATCGTATTTAGCTTTACGCTATAAATGTATGCGCAAACAACGAGAAAAATCGACCTGAAAACGCACACGACAGTTGTGGTTAATTTTCTTCAATTCACTGACTTCGATCAACATGGCGACATGCAGACAGACACAGATCGCGTGTTGTAGGACGCATTTAAACGTTTTACTTTGAATGAACGCAGAAAAAGAATTGTACTGTGCATCTTATACATCGTTATTGTTTTGTTTCTGAAAAATATACATGAAATGTGTGAACATTGTATCATGTTGCGTATTTCCTTGCATGTTTTAGGGATAACGCGCGTGTTTTGTTTTTAACTCGAGGCAATGTGAAGGACGCTGTTATATCGCTCGGTAAAAGCCCGGTACAACTGTACATTGCACTGTATTTATCACGCACATTAGCAAAACACATTCAAATCGAAATTGGGCAGATTTTGCCAATGGGACAATGTCGCTGATTTCGAAGACTGTTTGTATTCATGTTAGCACTGTTTGTTCACTGACAGGCGCAGCTTTGACGATGCACAGAGTCGCTTAAAATGCAGAAAGCTTCTTGGAATCGGAGGAAAAGAGCCTTCAAAGGTATGTATTCAATAAAATCCCGGCCTTTTTTTTCGCGCGCTTTCCAAATTCAACCCCGTTAAATGTACCGAAACTGATCGAAACTGCGAGACCGCGCTTTGCATAAAGTTCCTTTTCAAATTACAATATTCATTTGTCAAACTGTAAATCTTTGACAGAGCTTTTGCTTTGATGATTATTGCGAATATTGTTATCAGCCTAGAGGAAGTTTCGCGTTAATTTCAAAAAGTAGCTCAAACGAGCTGGTAGCCATAGATGCATGGATATCATATAGTTGTCATTTTCTATTTTTTGTCTTTTAATTTCATTTATTCAATGCTCTTATAAACCGTGGCTGTAAACGTTTGACAGAAGTTTTGCTTTGATAATTACTTCAGTTGCGAATATTAGCATCAGATTAGAGAACATTTTTTAGCGTGTTTTCTTTCGTTTTGTTTGGAAAAAACTTTTTCGTTCACTAACTTGCGACACCGGCCCGGCAGCTGCCTGAATAAATTCACAACATCGCTTAGGGTTTCAAGTTGTACTTGATTGAAGTATTTGTTCTTCGATAAATGAGAATATTGCTGTTTCTTTGGCGGCATTTGAATACATTCAGCAGGAGGTACAAGAGTTTATTATTATCTTTCCAAACTGAATAGTTCATGAAAAATGTCTCCGCCTTTCTGGTAAAGTGTCGCATCGCTTAAAGGGTTTTTAAGTAGATTTCAAACCTGGATTTCTCATGCAAAAGTGTGGCAAATCCGACTTCCTGTTGATATCGATATAAACTGGTTTACAATCGCCAAACTTTTGTTAGGTAAATAATGTTACATATACTCTTCAAAGTTTCCTATCTCTCATTAACATATTGTCAAAAACATTAAAATAAAAACCGCGAGCTTTTTTTCAGAATAATGCGCAATGTTCATATAAAACAATGAGTTGTTCGGCAAAGATATAAAACATTCATTAGTTCAGTGACATTTATATGAATGATTCATAGACACCCCATCATCTCATTTGGCAACAAATATATAAATATTATGCAACAGTTCTCCCTTGCACATCCTGTGCATGTTAGTTTTATTTTCATTTTCTAACAATACAACTCTCACAAACCGCTCATTTTCTTTGCATCAAAGGCTGAAATATTTATAGCCTTTGTTCCGACGTACGTCGCTGTCAGTTTATAAATTCCCATCCATTGTCGTTTTCGATGTCGGTTTAGCCTGCGTTGCAAGCGTTCCTGTACGAGCGAAGAGCTTTTTCCGCGGACGAATAGCTTTTTCTGCATTTTGGCCGCGCGAAAATTGGGCGCCCCAATTTTCGCGCCGGCCAGAATGCAGAAAAAGCTCTTCGTCCGCGGAAAAAGCTCTTCTTTCGTACAGGAACGCTTGCTACGCAGGCTAATGTCGGTTTTAAATCTTTAAATTAACAAAAACCGGAACGAAACGACCAGAAAGAAACCCTTTAAGAAGTTTTTTTAGCTGGGTGACACTTGAACAAAGGTATACGATTTGAATTGATAAGTCAGTGATAATTCTGTCTTAACTTTTTCATGATCTCTGTGATCGCTCCAGGGCTTGTATCAGATAAAAAATATATACTATTTTGTCCTGCATTTTTTTATTACATTTTATTACTTTGGCTGCATACCGGATTTTACGATTTTACCTTTTGTCTCGGCTGGGGTTGTCAATCGCGTTCAAACGATCGCTGATTGGAGTTGTAAGTAATTCACATTAGCGATACCACTCTAAAATGCTGTTTAGCCACTTAAACATTGCTCGGGTATTTGCCAAAGTTTGAAATCGACTTGTCCGCTTTTCTGTTGACTTTGCGTCCTGTCATCTCAGCGTTTTCGGCCGAAAACCTGTCAGTCTTGTGTTTACACTGGGGTTTTATACACTCCTGCTTCGTATCACCAGTGCATGCAGAGCGATACTTATATGTGTCTTCCTGTTTACACTGCTGCAGTTTGTTTGTTGACTTATTACTCAAGCATTTGACTTTTTGATGCCGGAAAAATCGATGAAACGATCTGACTTCAGATATCGCTCGCTCCCGGTTACTGCTCGAAACGTGAGCTTGTTCACGTTTGGAGACAGCCATGGTCCACGTTCTTAGCAGAGAGTTCAAGCATCACGTTTGTTTTC
This sequence comes from Desmophyllum pertusum, assembly GCA_029204205.1. NCBI lineage: Eukaryota > Metazoa > Cnidaria > Anthozoa > Scleractinia > Caryophylliidae > Desmophyllum > Desmophyllum pertusum. The sequence continues at coordinate 954,879 of MU825416.1, read as the reverse complement.
AGTCCCGCGAACGGCAAAAAAAAATCCAACGTTTGCCGTTTGCCGTTTCTACGTGAAAGTGAGTAGCTTCGCGTTTGGCGTGAACGTGTGAATTATTTTTGATTTTTCTGATGGATTTATTTAACGATTCGAGAAAAAGTATAAAGAGAATTAACTACAAGCTGACGTTTGTTGTTTGCCATAGAACGTGTTACTTATAAAAACGTGCTATTAAATGAGCAACAAAAGCGAGTAGTGTTCCAATTTGTTGTTGTTGTTGTTTTTCGTTAGTGTTATTTGTGTCGCAGAACATTTTCTTCGTTTCTTAATTGCAACAGCTTACTTTTCGATACTTTGATGCCGACATATTCTTTAAACCCACTCAGTGGGCCGAATATTTCAACAAAGTCCAAAAGTTAGGCCGCGGTTTAAGAGAACTTACTGTGCGAATCAAAAAACCGTGAACACTTTGATTAACTTTTACATGATCAAACCGCAAGAAGAATAGCCAGGAAACTCAAATTTACACTTTGTTTTTGCAGAAAAACTTTGCGAAAATAGCAATAAAATAAATACAGAAAAATATAGACCAACTCCTAGTTTTTGCAAAGGAAAACCCGAGCGTTAAATCGAAATGTTCACGCTTTTCTGATTCGCACAGTAATGAGGTCTAAATCTACTTATAAGCAGGTCAGTCTAAGTAGCTAATTCTTTTTTAGTCTGTGTTATACACCTTCTAAACAGGGTTTACTGTAAATGACGTTAACATATTTAGGTTGGCCAGTTTAAACTTGAGTGAGGCTACGGTTTTGTTAAACCCTGTCTATACCTTCTTTAAATAATCGGCCCACTGAGTTTATCGCTAAAAAAGTCCTCAAGCATGTTTTAATATTAAAATGGCATTTATTTTAATTCAAGGGGAATTTTTTGTTGCAGTCTTTTATCGCCATTAATTTAAACGTTTATTGTTTTAATAACTTCTAAAATGACTGTTTATACCATCGCAAACGCTCTTAAAACTGTTAAACTAGCGCATGTTTCTTTATCGGTTATCACAGTATAATCTGTTTCAAACCGGTTGAAAACTCGTTTTGTGACGTCACCAACAAAGCAATATCACGTGACACCGGACAATATTTTTTTTCCAACCCACTTTATTTCCATGGGTCGTGACTAGAATGGATAGCCCAAAATCAGATCAGACGTTACCCTAACCCACAAAAGAAAGCTAACAATTCTCGGGGCTATAGTAGGCTAACCGGGGCGCTATTCTCGGGGCTAATCAGCGCTGGGGTGCTAAAGTAGGCTGATCTTCAAACTCGGGAACGTGTTTGATTTTTAGACAAATCAAATGTTGATTACGTTAAATTTACGGCTATAATAAGGATCTTTCTATAATCTGCTGGCAGTTTTTAAAACCTAAAATCTAGGTCTTTAAATAGTACACACAGAACTCGCAGTTTGTTCCGGTACAGAGTTCTCAGCAAAGCACGAGGCAACACGCGTGTCCGGAGAGGCACGCGCGGGCGTGCGCGAGACCGTGCGTGGCATAACCGCGTTTCTAGCAAGCTGCTATTTCGGACCGTTGAATTGCAGCTACAGTCAACTCTCTGACGGACACCTCTGTAAGACGGTCACTTGGTGTTGGTCCCTGCGCGCCATTTTTCAGTCATGTTACTCAGTGTGTTACTGAATCTAAACTCTCTATAAGCGGACACCTCTCTAAGACGGACAGTTCAGTTGTGCCGGTCCTGATGGTGTCCGTCTTAGAGAGAGTTCACTGTATGTCGAATCTCCGGCCTCCCGAGCGGGGGAAGATTTGAGCAGGCCACGGATCTTCTAGAATCCTTTTTAGGTGCATTGCGAAATCATCATGACAATGCTAACATTCGACTTTATCGTGTCTTGATTCAGGTTCTTCAAGTCCTCGGAAGCCATGAATCCTACTTTATCAGTATACCAAGGGGATACGAGTAAGTTGTTTCAGTTGTTGTTGAATTTTTCATTAGTTAATGTACCCACAAGCTATAATTATATGCTATATATACCCATCGTGTTTAAAAAATGTCATTATTATTCAGTTTGTTGTCGCTTTCGCACTTGTTTGTGCTGCCTGTCTGTCTGTCTCTGTCAGTTTTTATCTGTCTGTCTGTCTGTCTGTCTATCTGCCTCTGTCAGTTTTTGTCTGTCTGTCCGTCCCTGTCTACGTCTACGTGCAATGGACGAAATAATTAAAGCTATCTATCTGTCCCTGTCGGTTTTTTGTCTGTCTGTCTGTCTGTCTGTCTGTCTGTCTGTCTGTCTGTCTGTCTGTCTGTCTGTCTGTCTGTATGACAGTGTCCCTGTAAGTTTTTGTCTATCTGTCTGGTACTGTCTTTCTGTCCTTGTCAGCCGTTTTTGTCTGTCTGTCTGTCTGTCTGCCCCTGTCAGTTTTGTCTGTCTGTACTGTCTGTCTGCCCCTGTCAGTTTTTGTACTGTCTGAGAGAAATGTCAGTCTGTTTTGTTTAGTTCATAAAATCGACATGTTGACACTTCAGTTATGTTCCATCAGACACACGTATTTATTTACTGTTTAAATCTTGTTTCTATTGTTTGTTTTTATTGTTCTCTTTTGTTGTAGGACATGGGAAATGGTGGTACCAGTATTCCTTTCTGTAATTTCAATTGTGGTAAGTGAAATACAAGCTACACTGCATGCTAGAAGAGTTTCTTCAGTATCCTAAACGTTTAAACACGAAGCGCGCGTGTTGAACATGATGCGCGCGTGTTAAACACGAAGCGCGGGCTTCTGCTGAAATAATTCAAAGTTTTAAAACAAGAAAAAGAAACGAAACCGCCTGATCCTGACTACGTAATTGTCCTTATCCAGGTTTTATTGTTGCGTTTTCTTGATAATAACTTTCATTTTTACTCTTTCAGTTGTTGATATTTCCAAGCCAGTGTCTACGTGCAATGGGCGACAGTAAGGAATCTACAACTTTTGCCGGTTCATTATGTTGTCGAATCTTGGCGAGCGCTTTGATAGGTACGTGTACCTTTAAACTGATGATGCGCAGCCGTTGTTGACTTCCCTACACCTCAGACTAACGTGGTTTCCTATGACAAATCAACGTAAAGATCGTAGCTTGAGTTACCTAACTGAAAACAGACGTCTCTCTTCGTAGGTTCAATCCGAAAAATTCCATACTGATGACGTAGCTCTACAGACTCTGATTGATCCGAGACACTGCACGGATCTCTGTAGAGCTACGTCATCAGTATGGAATTTTTCGGCTCGAATATCAGACTTCTCTTTCCCGCTCTTTTCTTTTCCTCTCGCTGGCGGGAAAGAATTGAGCACGCGAAGAGCGATGCAAACAACAAAAAAACAGGGCCCGGTTGCTCAAAGAGGGGTAGCACTACCCAGTGGATAAGTGTTAACAAAAATCAACTATGCTATCTTCCGGATAGTGAATTATCTGGTGGGTTATCAGCCAGCCAGCCAGCCTGCCCGCCCGCCCGCCCGCCCGCCCGCCCGCCCGCCCGCCCGCCAGACAGACAGACAGACAGACAGACAGACAGACAGACAGACAGACAGTCAATCAGACAGTCAGACAAAGCGTTTAGTCTATGAACCTCAATAATGACGAGTTTGTTCTAACCTTCCTCCGTGTTGTAGGAATCGCTGGTATTTCATGGGGAACAAAACCTACAACGATATCATCTATAAAGTAAGTTGCTCTAACTTTTTTTTCCTGTACCTCGCTTCATTAACTGATTAGTCTGATTAACCTTTTCACTCTCAGAGTCAAACCTTGAGTCAATAGTTCTAATTTTACGTCTACGAGATAAAACCCTAGTGTGTGACCATTCAAATGAAAGCTATTGAACAATACTGTCATGTGGTACTGTTGTTTTTTGAAAATTGTGCAAAATGAAATTGAAGATTGTTTACTCGCTTTTCAACTCTTGGGAGTGAAAGGGTACGTTAAACGTTTTAAAACCACTTTGTTTCCAACAGGCGCATATTAGTGCTTCATTCTACGTACTGTGGAGCAACAACATTCTGTGAGTAACGTAGTTCATTTAGATTAATTTACATAATTGTACAAAATAAAATCATATCCCTGTATGAAAATGTTGGTCATTAATTCTGCTTTGCGGCACAAAGGAACACAAGTGCGCCTGCACAAAGGTTTCATCTTTTTACAAAACAGCCAGCCGGCAATTCATCTCTTTATTTGTGCAGTGTATATATTATGCCATACCTGTCTTCTACTGTATGCTGGAAGGTGCTATGTTACGTCACGATATACTACTGTACGAAAGAAATTACCTTCAAATCGAAGGAAACCACACAGTAATAGTTTACTAAGATAGAAAAACACCAAAGAGGTAATAATAAACCAAACAGGAACAAGGATGGTTAAGATTGGGGAAGATTGAGACGGATTACGGACGAAAAACTTAAAAAAGTTTAGGCTAAATTTTCTTAACGTTATCATGTTAGCAAACTTGTGTAAACGATGTCGTTCCCAGGATCTTCACCGTCTCTCGACCGCGAGAGAAAGTTGGCATTTTCCCATCATGCTATGCGATTACAGTGTACCAATATACATCTGACCAATAACAACAAATAACGCAATAAACCAATCAGAGCGCGTAATAAAAACGCAACAGGCGCCAAGCGCGGGAAAACATGCAACAGGTGCCAAGCGCGGGAAAACATGCAACCCGACGGTGCCAAGCGCGGGAGACATGCAACCGGTGCCAAGCGCGGGAAAATATGCAACCAGTGTCAAGAGCCAAATGTTGGAAAACGCGGTTCTGTATCCATCAAGAATGATGGCTGCATTCCAAATAATACGTCTAAAATCACTTTTTACTTTCTCACAGTTTTGGCTCTGGCCTGCATCTCTCTCCGTACCAAAGTACTAATCGGACTGACCACTCTCCACGCTGTTATTACCATGGTGAGCCTATTTTATTTCATAGCTGTCCGCCAGTTAAACAAACCTACTCCAGACAAACCCAATGCAAAGTTCAACGGCGTCGACAACAATCACATCAACTGATGTTTGCGCATGGTCATGGATTTTACCGCTGTTCAAAGGAACGTAGTTGCTGGCGCTGGTTGGCTGTTACCGAGTCGTCTTGTTTCCTCGGTTCTGTCTCATAAAGGAAACTCCCAGCTTTATCAATGAAGTAATTGCCTGTAGCAGATGGCTGATATTGAGATAAACGTTGTTGATGGCTACTTTTGTAGTGGAAGCAAGTTGTACCTTGTCATCCATCTTGGATAATCGTCTTTCTTTTCCTTTTTTTATTCGCCCAATTTATGCAACCTAGCGCATTCGCCACTTTAGAAACGAGAAGTAATCTGGGGGCAAGTCGCATCTTGCAGTCGCTTGTGGGACCGTTACTGGGGACAAAATGGCGGCCGGCTTGACGACGCGTCCCCAGTAACGGTCCCACAAGCGACTGCGAGATGCGACTCGCCCCAGATTGCCTCTCGTTTCTGAAGCGGCGAATTGATTAATGGCTGTGTTGCTCGCGTTGGTAAATCGCAGTGTATATTGTGTAAAGTTATAATCGCAAAGAAAATGCAACGGAAATAGCAAATTCATTACGAACAGGAAGAAAATTTGCTTCAGATCCAAATCGTTTCTTACAAATGAAGGACGGTTGCTATTTTATATTTTAAATAGAAATTTATCGAAGAAATAATTTTCCAGCCCAATCGTAGCCTGTGTACATCCGCCTCCTCCCCTCAAAAAAAATCGGGGAGGGATTTTTTTTGAGGGGAGGAGGCGGATGTACACAGGCTAGCCCAATCGTAACCATACCATATTGCAACCTCGTTCCCAGGGTCTACTCCGCTTTCAAGATGGCGGCTGGGCGCGGAGAAATATTGTTACTTTTAGCCTGCGTGCAGACGTCTCTTATTTCCGTCATGCGCAGGACGGAAATGGGAGACGTCTGCACGCAGGCTGCTTTAACCACGGTCAGCAGAAACTCATCGTAGTCAATTGCAAATCCGCGAATCTGATTGGCTCTTATCGTTGACTATTTAACAATTAGGCTACGAGTTCGAGTTTTCTATGCTATCGCTCGTAGAAAACGAGGGCAAGTAGTTTAATTGTTTTAGTAGAAACTTTACTTGTCCTATGGCACAAAAATTATATTTTACGTAATTTTTCCAATTGTTGAATCCTGAATATGACAACACGCGCGCGAGTGTTGTCTATCGGCGAATAGTCAACGATGAGACAACCAATCAGATTCGCGGATTTGCAATAGACCACGACAAGTTTCTACTAATCGCTGATAGACCACGGTCGCGTGTGCATTGCCCTTTAAATGGAAATAATTCTTGATTTTTGGCTGGTAGGATTTTTTTACTTATATCCTGTATAGTGTCTAATAAAACAATTAGCCCTCGTTTTCGATGAGGAAACTTTTTCTCATAGAAGACTTGGGCTCGTTAGTCAAATTGTTAATTTTTTTGTTTTTTTTGTTTTTGTTTTGTTGTTTCTGTTAATTAACGCGCGCAGTGTGGTGTGTATTTCATTTTTTAACGAATTAACACAACTTGAACAGAGTAGTTATGGTGTGCAGAGAAGGTAATTTCCACATAGTTCTATAGTCTTAGTCTAAAAGTACTCTGAACCCCTCCCCATCTCCCCCACGGCGGCGGTATTCCTTGAAATTAAGGGTGGGGGTGTGTGGTCCGCCTCTTGACAGCCTATTTAGAGAGGCCATGAGTTGAGTTTCACATAGCGTGCGTTTTTTATCGGTCTATTTTGCAACCGGACTTACCAAATCTGTGGACGTGCCGTTTTTGGCAAATCCTCATCGAAATGTACTCACAGAGGTTAACGAGTTTTTTCTGTCCCAGGCGAGCAGAGAGCACTGACAAACCCAGTTTTCTCCACCACGATTTTGTCGTCACGCGAAAACGCTTAATAATAAAGAGTGGCATTGTGTGACCAGCCCAGTGACACCATAAAAGCATTGGGCTCGGTCAACATACGGTTCTCGTTTACTTTATTAGAGCGGGTTTCAATTGAGTGTAGTAAAACCAAAACCAAAGTTATTGCTCTGGCCAATCACAACAGACGATAACAACACAAGGAACCAATCAGAACTCAAAGCAAATACACGTAACCAGCGCCAAGCGCGGGAAAACGCGTGCGACCAAGTCACGATTGGTTTTAGTTTGGCATCTGATTGGTTAAGATCAGAAAGTGGCGTGGTTTTTCGAACCAATCAGAGAGCGTAGTACGGCAAACCGAAGGAAACGCCTGTTTATTTTGGACACTCAATTGAAAACCGTTCTATCCTGGTAACTGCGCCTTAGCTTCTAGGGACAGGAACCATAAAAGTGCACGGCCAAATCTGGCTGTTGTTGCTCACTCTCCCCAGGCTTCTTTGCACGATTAAATTGTCAGAGAAGAGCGAGAGTCTGGTGACGAACATTTTAATGCCGAGTGATTTTGAATACCGTATCCACTGTTTGTGATTCAGAAAAGTTAAGTTATTGCAATACTATTGTAGGTTTAACTTTCTTGATGAGAAAAAATACCGTCCATAGCTAGTGACTGGTTTGAATTCCGGCTTAGGACTGTTTATATACATTCCCTTTGTAGTGTAAATTAATGGAAATATAGCAAAACCTCATTAAAAATTGTATATTCTCAGAACAAATACTATATTAAAATTTAAAAACTTCACCATCGTGTGATGTTGTCAGTTATATCAAGGGCTTCTGCGCTTGCACGTACCACAGAACATACCTTGAACCCGAATACAAAGCCTGAGGCCCTGTCCACACGTATCCGTTTTCGTTTGAAAACGCATACTTTTCGATGCGTTTTCACCTATCGTCCACACTACAACGATCGCGGAAAACGCTGATCGTTTTCATCGAAAACGCATATATTTGAAAACCAGAGTGGAGACATTTGAAAACGGAGCCCTATCGTATTAGTGTGGACAGCTAAAACGGACGCTTTAGAAAACGCTGACGTCATTCACATCGCGGGCGGCGCGTCTATTTGTCGCATGCGCAGATAACTGTTGCAGCGTTTTCTCGTAGCGTATTCAAGCGTTTTTTAGTGTGAACGGGGAAACGCTGCGAAAACGATAGTGTGAACGCGGAGCTTTTGATGCATTTTCGGTAAAAACGAAGCGTTTCGAAAACGCATTGGTGTGGACGGGGCATGAGTAAACGGACGTCTCTCTTCGCGCGCTCAGTTCCTCCTCGGCTAGAAAGACATCTGGGATATTCAAATGAATAGAACTTAATAGAGCGGTACGTTTTAAACTACGTGACGTAAAACCTAAACCAAAGCAATTACAGTGAATGGCCAATCACAACAAACGTGAGCAACAAAACGAACCAATGAGAACTCGAAGCAAATGCACGTAACCCGCGCCAATCTTTGGCCAATTAAAACACTCGTTCTAGGTTCCTCTCGCATAAGCACGGGCCGTCGCGGGAAAGTTCGAAATATACAGTAATAAATACGAAAGAAAGTGACTTAAACGTCTCATTTATTGGACACATTTATTTGACAACAATTATAAAGAGCTTCGGAGACCTATATATTTTAACATCCTTATAAGTTTAATTATTTTGTGAGATATCTAATATTTAGTTTTCCTTTCAAACCAAGCAAAAAAAATTGCCTTCGCCAGTTAAAAAAAGACTTTTCCCAGTGGAAGTTCAAACACAATACCTGTTAAATTTGCATTTCAAAGAAACCTCGCCTGTTCATTTTACAGCAGGAGGAAATCATTTGAATTACAGATTAATTTTTAGATTTAAAATATTCATTTATTCGTTTTTTCGAGCAGTTGTTTGGAAAGAGCGGGCGAACGACGATAAACTTGAACATTGTTTTGTAGTTACTTTGGGGCAAAGAAATATATACTGCCAACTCAACGCTGTTACCTCGAAAATCGTCCACATCGTCATTGTAGACGTACGAAGCATGGAACAAGAAAGGTTGGCCGGTTATTCCTTACAAGAACGTTGCCTTGAATGGACATCAACGTCGAAGAAGTTTATTTCCGTTACGGCTCTTCTTGAGAGGTAATCAACATATACATTGTTTTATTCCTTGTAGCTGCCCTCGAAATTTACTCCTAAAACTATCTAAGAAAAAGTATTTTACTTTCCGAGTACAGGCCACATGCATATTGCACATAATAGAACGTATTTACAATATATAGTCGCCATGTTGGTTTTCATAATTATCATAATTTAAATCAGCCACATTTGATTTGTGAGGGGCAAACAACAAGATTTGGAAGAGGTACCAATTCATTTTCATTGACAAATAGTTGTCATATTTTAACTGAATAATACCCTTAAAGGTACCAGCATAACTCTAATGGTGTCATTTTAGATTTAAACCGACACCCTAAACGGTATCAAGTCACGTGACTGATTTTAACCTTTTAATTTATATACACCATCACTGACAGGCATGTTCTCAACACGTATTCGCGTAGTATTTATTTCTCTCCAGGCAAATGTCAAGCATGGGATGCCGGGAATGAACTGAGAGAAAAACAACTTGAGGATTCAGTATGAGAGGTAAGTTGATTTGTATAACGTTCATAGCTGTAGAACACCCGAAGGCTATACAGCCTATGGTACGATAACGCGTATATTATTTTGCAAAATAAAAATAAAAATGGAAGGAAATCTCAAAAGAGAAGAAGAACAGGCCTTATTCACGATAGCCGCCATGATGGATTTCATGTAGCCATGAGCTATAGCCATGTGGTCTGCCAGGGGCAAGCATTGGTAAAATTTCGGCTTGTCCTAATATTTAAGTATATGTGCCAAAATTATTAAGTTTGAAAATCAGATCATAGACAGCGATTATTTAATTGTTATTAGTTTGGAATGTTGTTTGCTAAAGCCTGGTTTTCACTAGCGACGCAAGCACAAGCAACATACGCAGACGCAGTAGCGTGTTGATTTGTCCTAAACAAAAGGCACTGATGATCAACGCGTTACTGCGTCTGCGTATGTTGCGATACGCAGACGCAGTAGCGTGTTGATTTGTCCTAAACAAAAGGCACTGATGATCAACGCGTTACTGCGTCTGCGTATGTTGCTTGCTTGCGCTTGTGCTTGCGTCGCTAGTGAAAACCAGGCTTAAGCAAGCTGTTTATTTATTATTTTTGCATCATGTCAACAGAACTCATATACAAGTGCACTATCTACTATCATGCTGCAAGCTTAATTAGTATACAAACAAAATCTCCCGATTTTGAGTCGTTTCCTCTCTAATAAATCATGTGTTTATGAATTATGAAAACCATCATGGCGGCCACGATCGTGAATAGGGCCTATTGTTACTTTTAATTCCGGAAAATACAAAATGTCACACAACACACCTGTTATGGGGGGAAAAGGGCTTTATTGGCCTTTATTATACGACATAGCATTTTAGAGTGCGAATACGCACAAAGACGAGAGCAAATATGAGACCGTATTACACGGGTCTTAGTCCCCCTGACCGCGCGCTACGGAAAACACTGTTGAAAGCTTATATTTTAGGAAAGAATTATGTCGTATAATAAACAATTTATTCAGCGGAAAGTTGTGTAATACGGCTGGGCATTTTTACTCGTCAATGTTTATTTTAAAGGCTCGAAAAAATAAAAACTGACTCGTAAAAATACCCAGCCGTATTACACAACTTTCCGCTGAATAACCTCTATTTATTAGCCTGTATACATCAGCCCGCGTAAAGGTAAACAATGCTCCCAAACCTCCCAAACAGGGGTGTGAGTGATACGCAACGCCTGGAACAGGCTACAACACATTATTCTAATCGTAAAGCTGGTTTCGATATGATAGAGAGAGATCGCTCAAATCAGTGCTGCGTCAGGGAGTGCGAAATCCGGACTCAGCTTTAATATTATTCGACGTGTGGCTTTATAGTCGCATTCGCTTTCAAGAGCATGGGAAACGACTCTAAAGAGACTCTGGTGCGCTTAGGCTCGATTTCCGCCGCTCACTCGAGTCCGGTCTTCGTTCCTCCCCGAGAAGAGTTCTGGGGGAGGAGCGCGGGCTCATTTTCCCGAACAGCGGCCGGTAATCGAGCCTATGGTGCGCTTAGAGCATGCAGTTTTCAATTGAGTGTCGCAAAACCAAAGCAATTACAATACCCAATCACAAGAAACATCATGAACAGAACAATGAACCAACTCGAGGCAAATACACGTAACCGGCGCCAATCGCGGGAAAACGCGCGCGCCAATCACAATTGGTTTTGGTGTTTTGTATCTGATTGGTTGAGTAGGTGGCGCGAATTTATTAAACCAATCACAGAGCGTAGTAAAGCAAAACCAAAGCATTTCAGCGATTACTTTCGACACTCAATTGAAAATCGCGCTATGACACCATCCGCGATCTCCAGCGATCATATTTTTTTGGTAATACTTGGAAATCATTTTACAAAATGTTGAATGTTATGAAACTTGCACATGTCCGTTGTCGTGCTATAGTGATAATTAAACCAAAAGTTTGAAAACACCTATTTCAGGCTTCGATTTAATTTAGCCTGAATAATTGCGTCATTCGCTCCCTTTCCACAACAATTTTTTTCGTTTTTTTTTTGCGCGAAAATATCTAGAAAATCATCATTTTCTTTGTTTAGTTGGGCGTTTTTTTCCTTCGGCAAATTGGTCTTTTAAAAATATATGTTAGATGTGTTAGTTTGGATATTCCTTTCAGCTAATTTACTTCAAAGTTTCTCCAAAAACGATAGGGTAGGAAGTGGAGACATCATTTCTTGACATCACTGGGGAAAACTTTCAATCTAAGAGGTATTAGAACAGTTATGTCAGCCTTATCTAACCATCACGTTATATTTTTCTTATCAAGGCAAAACTGATTACACGATGTCATATGGCTGGACAAAGTTCTCGTGATTGACATGGACACACACACACACACTAGGATAATGGTGTTCCTCGAACCACAGGTTAGTGTCAATATTATCAATATTCCCATATTTGCGAGTCAGTTGTAGATATACATGTAAACCGAGGGTCCTGAAGGGGTAAAATGGGAACTGGGATTTGCCTATTTTTTCACTGGGAAAATGAGATTTGGGTCACTGGGACTGGGACTGGGATTTGTGGCACCAATTTTGCTGCTGGGAATGAGATTTGGACAAGCATTAGGCTGGGAGACTGGGATTTGGGCAAAAATTAGGCTGGAAAAATGGGATTTATATCCCCCACCCACTTCCTTTTCAGGTCCCTCTAAACCTGTTATAGATCTGAAAAGGAAAGTGGACAACACCTCGAAGATGTTCTACAAAATACTCGTTCCACGCGAGACGTTTTGCTTACTTTGCTGTGAACTGAAGAGACAATTCTCGTGTTTGTAATAATACTAGCTTAACCCTATTCAGACCGGAGGGCAAACTGTTCCACGATGAAAAGGAGCATTCTGCTTGGTTTACTGGGCGGTCCGAATTTTGCAATACGGACCGCAAAGATTGACCGCTCACTACTCATTTTCGCAGAATTCCTTTTATTAATGAAATATTGAACAAAAGAAAATTAAAAACTGGCTTCTGGCGGACAATTTCTCGTGTTTTTTTTTTGCAAGTTTATGGGCCTCGCCTTACTTGTAAAAAAAGAGAAAAACTCGCCCATTAATTCCGCAATACTGACCGAACAGGCTAGTTCAATAGTATCTATGTATTAAAGCTATACGACAATCAATAAAATTTGCAATTGGTATACCGTAAAATTCCGATAGTAAGCCCTGGGCTTATATTTGTCCAAAAGGCTTTTTGGTGGACATATTTTCGGGGTTTATTTATCAGAAGAAATTTTGCGTTTCAAAACTGTTTGGGCTATTTTGCGTCTGAAAAATTGTAGGTGCATGCAAGAATACTAGCTGAAACATAACGATATGAAGCACGAAACAAGTTCTACAGTCGTCAATTGAACATCACAAGTTTGAGCATACTGTAACGACATAAAATACAAAACAAGTTTTACAATAGGGGGCTTATAAGATATATCTAACTAATTCCATGGGCTTGTATTCGGGGGAGAGGGGCGCTTATTATCGCAAGGATTTTTGTGTCTGAGATTTAGGGGGCTTATTTCGGGAGGGCTTATTTTCGGGATTTTACGATATAGTACTGTCAAAAATTGTTTACCTTGAGGTACATGTACGCAATATGTCCGAACAGCCGCCACCTTGGATCCGCCATCTTGGATCCGCCATCTTGGAGTTTTTGATAAGATAACCACCAAAAATGACTCAAAAGTAATCAAAACCAACAAAAGAATACTAACATAATCGAAAAATGTAAAAGTTACAACAAAAAAATTAAATTTTCATTAAGAAACAGAAAAAATTCCAAATTTGAACAAACATGCTTGCCCAAATGTGGTTGCCATGGAAACATTAAGTCAAATTGTTTCTTGGTAAATTTCAGGTCAAGTGGGAAAGTTTGGCGGCTTTTACTTAATATTAAAAACGTGGGGGCGGTCTGCATGAATAGGGTTAGCAGATCGTATAACTGACGGAAAAGATACCGGACGAAATATGTTCTTCAGTTCTAGTTATTTGCCTGACCAGTGAAACCCTCATCCCCAACCCACGGCTGGGAGTGTTTAATTATATTTCAGTGATATTTTTCTTAAATAGACTGGTCCCATAAGTAAGTAAGTAAGCAACTTTATTTTACGAGGGTAAACACATAACAGTTAAACACTGATAAACTAGTGGCCCTCGATCCTAGGTATCTAAATTTAAAATAGACTAAAATATGATTTACACAATTTAAAATAGACTAAAATATATTACAATATAGAATAAACGAGTATGGGTACTAAAAATTATGATAGTCGATATTTGTGAAGAGACTGAAGAGACTGAAGACTGTGATGTTTATTAACTTCGGGACACTGTTCAAATGTTCAAATGTAGTGATTTAAAAAAAATAAAAAGGACAGGCATGCTGATCAGCTTGTATTCACATAATACTTATCTCCCTTCAGGAAAATCTCAAGCATAGAACGGGAAAGTTGAATGTGGAAATCAGTGGAAATCTGGAAATCAACAATATAAAGGAGACAAGGACAGCAGGATGACGTCTGATGAGGTTAGTTGATTAGTTCTGAAACGTACTAGCTGCAGGTCTGGTCCAGGTTGTTCGAAAGCCGATTAACGATAATGGCCGTTTTCACACTAGAGACGGGAAACTCGTCTTGACGGAAAACTCATCTGACGGGTTTCTCGTCCTAGTGTGAATTCGAGACGAGTCTAACTACTTGTCAATTTCACTTTGAAGCTGAGGCGCGGTTACCTTTCCTTATTTCTAAGACGAGTTATCCGTCACAGACGGGAAACTCGTCTTAGAAATCCGTCTAAAGCGACGGAAAAGTAGACGGGTAAAATCAGGCGAGTTACCCGTCTAAAATTATAACCGTCCCGTTTTCACGCTAGGACGGGAAACTCGTCCGAGACGGACAACCCGTCTCAGACGAGTTTCCCGTCTCTAGTGTGAAAACGGCCAATCCTGGATTAAAAGTTAATCAAGCTTTTAATTTCTCTTTTTCAAAAGTGTTTTTCTTTGCTAATATTTTGTAGAGTTTGACATTAGTCAAAGTCAAAACAGAAAGACAAAAACAGAAACAGAAATCCTCACTGAAAAGTTACAAAACTGAAATCAAAATTCGCCGGCGCTAATTTTGGATTAGCTTAATCTTTCTTTGAACAACCCGGCCCTGATTAAAAGGTGACCAACGTCTTTATTGCTCTTATATTTAGAAGTGCTGATTTTAAGTTACAGTTGATATGAACCAAAATCAAAAATGAAGGGAAAAATACATTAATCAAATGACGTTAATCCTGGATTTTTACTTTAATCATATTTTCAGCAACCGGGCCTTAAAATTTATTTATGTCGAAGGTTATAACGCCGAAGATACGCATGTCATTTTGCAACAAAGATCTCAAAAAAAATAGTCACCAAATGCAAATTTTTAGTCGCCAGCTAGATTGTAAACTCAAGTCAAATAGGGGTTACAGTGTACATGTAAGTTGAAAGTGTTTATTTAATAAATTCCTTATCCAACATCTAGTAGCGTTGGACACAAATAATTTAATACTTTAAAATGACTCCATACATAAACAATTTTAAGTTTCTGCACACAAAAAAAATTTCTACATTAGTTTTGGATAAATTGACCTGTTCTCAGCCAATCTAAATGCAGAAATTTGTTTATGTATATTATTAGGAAGATAATTTATTGTATTGAGGAGATATTATTGTCTCGATGTACCTATTCTCAAAACTATGGTTAACAGAAATGTTAGGGAATATTGGTAAAGAGAACTCGGTAGTATTGTGAGCTTGAAACTAAACAGAGTAATCTTGTTTTCCAGATGAGATGCAAACAGAAGAACCAAATGAAACAAAGCTTCAGCAATCAGCATGTAACAGTTATCCAGGTGAGTAAAACAATAAATCAGAGAACAGAGTTCGTACAGGTCCTTGAAATCCTGAAAAGTCCTGGAATGTCCTGGAACACAAGTGATTTTTAGTCAAGTCTGTGAATTCAAGGGAAAATTCAGTGACGCAAAGGAAGATCCAACGGTTGGCTGAATGATAGGCTTATCAACTGACCAACTGTATTGATCATTGACTATAAGTTTAAAATAAAATAAGATCAGTGTACCAAAAAATTGTTGAATGTCCAGATGTTTCGGACACCACTGTAAAGAAGACACCTCCCTAAGGCACACATTTCACTTGTTTGTCTGTAACTAAACTATCTTTAAGGCGGACACTTCTCTAAGGCGGACAGAGGACACTCTTTTAGCAAATTTCTGGTGAAAAATACCTCTCAAGGCAGACACTAGAAGTGCATTTTTTGCATGCATAATCAAAAGATTATAGGCCGGATATTATTTCCAATTGACCTACCACAGCAATAATGAACTCATAGTGATCTGATTACAAGAAAATGCACTGTGTGTATTGTATAATCTGACGAATGTCTTTGTGAGCGAAAGCCGAGGAAGGGACTGACGTCACAGGTTTCTATAGTGTCAAATGACATTAACTAAAATTCGCCTAGTGCGGCCGGGCCCTTAGGCCCGGCCGCACTAAGCGAATTTTTGTTTGTTTTGCAAAAATATCTGTCATCAGTTCCGTTTCACAAGTGCGAACGGCGATTTTTTTCCTACCAAAATTTTGTCAAGCCTTACCAAACTTCAAAGGCGCCGTCGTCCTGCCCAGAGCAGGACAAAATTTTGTCAAGCGTCAAAACTGACAGATTCGTCAATTCACACACATTAATCTCAAGGTTACAGCGATGATTATTCGCTTGCCTCGGTCCGTACAACTAGTACCGATCCCAAATTTTACCTGCTAACAGCACCTAGTGATGTTTGAGTAGCACAATTTGCTTTATAAACAGTGAACAGTACACGGTCCGATAAAGTACAAGTATTGCGCTAAAAAGTGACAGTGACAGTCGGGAAAAGCGGCAAGAAACATGCAAGTCGTTTAAATTTCAGTCCGAGAAGATGAAATATCTAGTTAATCAGTTTGTGCATCATACCACGAAGGCAGGAGAGTAAACACTTTAGAAAGTACTGGTTTTAAAAGATTGTCGAGGAGTTGAATGCAACATTTCACAGCAACAACAGAGGTTTTCGGTTTCTACGTGATTGATATGTTGTGGTTCGCGAATAATTTGTCATGATTTTTGGTTTTCAAGTGCGTACGCGTTTATCAAAAATGAAAATTTGGCGGAGACAAAATTTGTAGTATATTTTGGTAGCGCCAAACAAATTTTGTCAGCCTAGTGCGGCCGGGCCTAAGTACTTGTACATGTACTGTAGTTATAGTAAAGGAAAGTTGTATTTTGAATTTCACACTGAAACAGGTTTTAATCTTTTTTTCCAGATCAGATGCCATCCGGACCAAAGCTTCAAGACTTTATCTTTAGTAGTGCTGCATGTTTTTCTTTGCAATCCAGCCCTTGAGTGAACCAGGTAAACAAAACTCTTCTATAAGCCTTGACTTCAGACATGCCAACTACCTTGCCATGGTTAATTTGCACAGTGGATAAGTGGAGCTCTCAAAAGTTAATAATAAGTGGACTTTACTGTGTAACTGACATACTGATTGGATTACTGTACCAATGAACTGGATTATTATTTGAATTACAGACTCTCGTAACTACCATTTGACTGATTACCAAATGACTGCCTGCCTGATGGACTCACTGCAGAGTGTTAGTTAATAATAAAACTGATCGACAGACTACTGACATCGACAAACTGACTGATTGAACTACATTTACAGATTGAGTGACAAACTTATTGAGATGGAGACTAAATTGCTGACTGACTGACTGACTGAGTAATGGATAGACTGTCTGACTGACCGACTGACTGTCTTGACTGACTGACTGACTGACTGGCTGCCTGCCTGCCTGCCTGCCTGATGGACTCACTGCAGGGTGTTAATTAAGGAAAATGATTGACCGACCGACCGACCGACCGACCGATTGATTGATTGATTGATTGATTGATTGATTGGCTGAGGCACTGACCAATGAATGATGGACTGACTGAGAAATTAACAAACTGATTGATAGATTACAAAATGTACATTGCCAAGCTCCATGTGCCTTGTCAATTATTCGACTGACATCTGCTGATTGATTGACACAGATATCATACTCATTGACTGGCCGGTTGACTAACAAACGGACCAACTGATTGACACGGGTCCACCCTGCAACTGACCAATAACTTCGCTTTTATAGAGAGGCTCTATATATTCATGTGTTCGTAGTGTAGACTGTTTACAGCTTCTCCATTTTCGCAGAAGATCTTGGGAGAGGCATGGAACCAAGGAATCATAAGTGAGGCAAGTGACCAAGAGCAGGGCTCCTGTGGACACTTGCTTTACTTGTGATTCTTCCGTCTTGTGCACCTTTCATGATCTTGTTAGAAAATAGAGATTGTAACAATCTACATTGATTGGTCTTGGTAGATTGCATGTCTGCGGTATTTAATACAGTTGAACCTCCCTGAGTGACCACCTTGCGTTAAGTGACAAATCCTATATGAATACATGTTAAGTGCAAAAAATTGTCTAGTGCAGCCAAATTACTATCTGCATGCTTCTCTTCCTCCCAGTCCAGAGTAGGGTCGGAAATTCAAATTACTACATAGACAAAACTTATTGTAGGCATTCGTTTGGCAAAATGGGTTGTCGCCTATGGCTGGTTCAACTGTATCCTTGATTACTGTAAACTTGATGGGTATATTTTTTTAAAACCTCTCTTGCTTATCCTCTACTTTCGGATTTGATTTTCATTTTTTTTTCGTGGTAAATTTTATAGTACTCTCATTCAAGATTGCAGCAGAATTGTTTCGTTTTGTCAAAAAAGTTTCCTTTTGCAACACGTTTTTGAAAAGAAATACTAAGTCGTTAAGTGTCATTTTCAATGTTGTGAAATTGGAATACTTGAAAATAACAAATTACATGTGGTTTTGCATTGCGTGGCTGAATTGCTTTGTGTTACCAAAAATAAGTATCAGGTAAGACAAGAAGTAAACTAGAATACATTAATTTTGAAAACTCCAAGACTTGAAAATAACAAAATAATTACGTGACTGAATTGTTTTGTATACCAAAAATAAATGTCACGTAAGACGAGAAGTACACCAGAATACATTTTACTCCAAGAATTGGAAATAACAAATTACTACATGGGTGGTTTTGCATTGCGTGACTGAATTGCTTTGTGTTACCAAAAATAAATGTCACAGGATATGCAAAGCTTCTTTGATCTTGAGTGGTAGGAAGTGCCAGCTTGATCGATCACTATATGAAAGCATTCGTTAGAACTTAAAGAACGGCAATGCTTAGAATTCTGTAGATGTTTGAATGAATTTTTCACAGTTCGGAATAAAATAACACGAAATTATTTCTAAACCAGTCTTACGGAGGAAGCACAATGGAGAGGTTTTGGGAAACGTGCTCTGAGCCATTCAGTCCCTAGTGATGAACATATTATTTCTCCTTACAATATCAATTCAACTCGGGATGATTTCTCAAAACTAACATTCACGGCAATCTCAGTATTGTGAGGAGATTTAATATTTCCAGCTTGGAACTGAAAGGTTTATGTTTACAGTAATTGCGAAGTCTCAAGAAAACTTTGCGGTACTATTAAGACTTAGTTTTAGTAAACAGTTCGTTTCTGTGACGAAGTACGCCATAGATACGTGTTGTTGACTTTGCAGAACGCGTGTAATGAATTTAATTTGGTTTCGAAGCATGCAGACAGCCACAATGTTCAGTAGAGTTTATAATCTTCACAGCCTTTCTTAGGATTGTCACACAACCGAGCGTCACATCATGTCACGCTTGTCCCTTTGCGTGACGACCCCAAGAAAGGCTGTGAAGATAACAAATTGTATTGAACATTGTGGTTGTCTGCATGCTTCGTAATCAAATTAAATATATTTTACGCGTTTTCCAATGTTCACAACACGAATCTGTGGCGTACTTCGTCACAGAAACGAACTGTTTACTAAAACTAAGTCTTTGTAGTGTCACAAAGTTTTCTTGAGACTTCGGCAGAACGTGGCTTATATTGGGGAGTTTATGTGGTTCACTCAAGTGGTTGGATTGCAAAATAAACAGCACAGGTTAGGAAGATAACTATTTTATTGATGATAAAAAAAATAAAAAAAATAATCTAGCCAATCTTTGTCCCTGCTATCGGGTTGCTTCCACTCTGTTGCTCCAAGTCGGTGTTGTTTCTTTAGTCCTCATTTAATATTCCAACTTTAAAATCCTGGTCTGTTTTACCCGATCTCTTGATCCAAGCCAGGGACAGTTGAACACTTGGAAGAGTTGACCGTTTGCTCCCAAGTGGAGAGGACAGCGTAAAGGAAAGTGAGAGTTTGCTCCCCATGCCTCCAGGGTCTCGTTCTTAATTTGTCACAATGCCACTACCGAATAAATTTAATGCAAAGAATGCTAATTCACAAGCCAATGTCACGCAAAACGTACGCAACCTGGACAAGAAAAACCGAAGTGCTAAACTGTGGCACTCAATTTCAGTGCATCTCTTTTGAAATCAAAGGAAAGATTTGAACACGAATCCCTCAGTCTGACTTCACTGCCGATTCAGCCGATCGTCAACCCACAAACGTCACCAAATAAAGCACAAGTCACTAAACATCTCTCATTTTGTGAAGCTACCGATGTCAGGTTACTCTCGCTAAGTTTCTCTTTAATTTAAATGAAAGAAAATAGCCGATATTTGCGTAAAAAAAGTAAATAGGAAAAGGTTTAGTGTTGTACAAAATGATTGAAGTTTAATAGCACATTCAGCTCAGTTTGTTTGTTGTCCCATTTCAAATCACGTGATGTTCTCAGGAGAATAGTTTGGCGCGCGTGTGAATAAATAATTTTTAGGAAAACAAAACAACAAATCTCCAGAGAACGACCGTGATTTGAACCGAGCAACAAACATACGAAGCTGAATGAGTCCGAAAATTGTTTCAAAATAAAGTAAGCTAAATAAATAATCCGAATTTATTGCTTAGAGTTATGAGCCAGGAATTTGCGGGAACTGCTATGCTAAATCGTATTTATTTAATGTTTAGTTTTTATGAAATGTTTGTGACGCCCGATAATTTTTTTAAAAGCTAGAGAGAAAATAGAATTTTGCCGAATTTTATTTGATTTGGAAATCAAATTGGAAAAGGTTAAGAGAGGTTTCGGTTAATAGCGCATTCAGCTCTGTTTGTTTGTTGCCCCATTTCAGATCACGTGAAGTTCTCTGGAGAAACAAAAGAATAAATCTCTAGAGAACGTCCGTGATTTCAACCGAGCAACAAACATACGAAGCTGAATGAGTCCGGAAATTATTTGAAAATAAGCTAAGTAAATAATCCAAATTTTTGCTTAGAGTTTTAAAAATTTGGAAATGAGACAGGAATTTGTGGAAGCTGTTAGAGCTAAATCGTATTTATTTAAGGCTATTAAAGAAGTTTATTTTAATCAATTTCAAAATAAAGTATTTGAAGGTTAAGAAAACCAAAAAAATATATATATAATATATATTTTTTAAATAAAATTGCTGGTGAGATTTTTTTGATTAGTTTGTCGATAATTTTTTTTATTGAAAACTTAGTTTATAATGAAAGTGCTTAAAATTATCAATGCCAGATGTTTCAGGATAACCCTTCATCAATAGACTGATTAACCGTTAAATAAAATGCCGCTGTTTTATTCAACAGTTAATCAGTCTACTAATGAGGGATTATTTCTCAAAAATCTGACATAGTTTGTAATAAATTGCTTTGAGAATGATCCTATTTGCCACTCCAGAAACATCAGGCAGGCTGAGCACCAACTTTCAACACTAGGATTTCTGGGATTGTTTGGATAACAGTGTGAGCTATAATTAGTCGACGGTTTCCAATGGCAACCATCAATCAATCATAACAAACATTGGTTACCAAACAATCCCAGAAATCCTAGTGCTGAAAGCTGGTGCTCAGTCTCCCCAAAGTTGCTGGAGTGGCCAACTGGTGTTATTTTGAAGAATATTTGAAGTTATAAATTGGACGAAAATGAAAATTGATGATGAAAATAATCCAATTGTACAAAATTATTTAGGAAAATGAGACTTAAAGAAAAATTCACTAAGAATAAAATAATTCATTATTTTATTCTTAGTAAGTAAATGCTAATTTAAAAAATATATATTTGGACCTATGATTTATAATAATTTTTTTACGAAAATAAGGTTTAAAGGAAAATCAAAAAAATATAAATAATTTTATTCTTAGTATGAAAATGCTATTCTTGAAAAAAAAAGATGATTTGTTTATAATAATTGGACCTATGATACATTAATATATTATATTAATTAATGTTTAGTTTTAATTTTTAAATTAAATGAAAAACTTAAAAGAGAGAAAACCGTAACCAGTGCAACCCAATCTGAGAGACACCCAGTGACCAACAGCTAAATTTGATGTCATTTGTGAAAATCCAATCAAGTCAGACTGATGAAATTCGTGCTCACCTCTGTCCTCGATTTCTCCAGAGATACACCTTCCTTGAGCCCCAACAATTCGGCACTCCTGTTTTACGTCCGTGGTCGTGAAATGTTCCCGGATACACCGACTGCAAAGAAGCACCTTGCCGCGCCGAAATGTGCGAAATTGATGGTGTGGTATTGTGACAAATTAGGTGAAACCCTAAAGACACGAAGAGCAAACTCTCACCTTCCTCCACGCTGTCCTCCCCACTTGAGAGCAAACGGCCAACTCTTCCAAGTGTCCAACTGTCCCCAGCTTGAATTTCAGGATCAGATAAAGTTTCCCAGGATTTCTCAGTTGGAATATTTCAGAGGACATCAGAAACACACCTTCTCAGAGCTTCAGAGCTTCCACAACCCAGCAGGGACGTGATTGGCTAAATTTTTGTGTGTGTGCCACCTGCAGTCCTGGAATTAAATAATAGCCTTAAAACTTATTAGTAGATATACTAGCCTGCGTAGCAAGCGTTCCTATACGAACAAAGAACTTTTTCCGTGCTCTTCGTTCGCACAGGAATGCTTGCTACGCAGGCTATAGATATACAAGCTCATTAGCACCATAAATAGACTAATAGAAAGAAAACATGGCTTTTCTTGGTGATACAAGTCCCAAAATAAAAAAGATTGCAACCTTAACCGATCTAGCCTGCGAGTAGGCTGCTGTGCTCAGGTTACTGAACAGTAAAATGCCAGCTTAACATGCCGGCTTAAATATATCCCTAGAATTTGACGAGGAATCAATGAGGAAATTCAAAATATTGTGACTCTTGTAACACCAGAAAGTAACCATGAATGCAAAACAAATATGTTGGTCATCAACAGTCTGCATTATTAGACTTATTAGTCCTAAGTGCCTTGATCATGTCATTAAAATTGCAAAAAGGTTCCAAAAAGGTACTTAATGCAAGAGTTGCAAGATTTTGTTTCTAGCTTAAAATGAAAAAAAAAGAAAATTACATGTAGCAGTAAGTTAAAATGCAGACTGTTGATAATTAATTCTACTTAATAATATATTAATAATGATACCTTAAATTTATGCTAAAATGAACAAAAATGAAAAATGGATTTAAATAATCCAGAAAGAAAATGAAAATAAAATAAGTCCAATGGGCACTGAAAAAAGCCTGATAAATAAAAGGTCCTTAGTAACCATTAGGTAAGTGATTTTTTTAAAGAATGTTTTCTTTTTGGTAAAATAGCCACTCAAAAACTTTTCTATGTAGAAATTTGTGGATTAAGGCCAATATTTTTTTGCATCATTTGAAATGTTGATTAATCTTGAAAACAATAAAATGCAACTCAAGATGGTAAATATAATTGAGTGGCAACAGAAAGGAAAAGTTTGAAATATTATTGTGCTAATGAGCTTGCTGATCTACATGTACTTATACATTTAGTAAGCAAATATAAACAAAGGAAGCATTAAATATTTAAACGAGAAAAAACTGGCAAAATCCTGGCAACTAGAAGTGGTGCGCAAAATGAAATTTGTTGGCTAGGCCACATCTTGTGGATGAAATAATTCTTATCCAAACTGTTAGAATGAAAATGAGCAATAATTATGCTGACACTGCAGTTTACATTGATGCGCACCATACTATTGTCACTCGACACAGTTTTTGATTAACTTTGACATATTTTTTGTAAACAAATTTTAGAGAACTTTCTAGTTAATTATTATAAATTAAAATTAATCAAATACTTTGTTCAGTGTCAACAGTACAGCATGCATCCATGTAATGGAAAAAGAGAACCACTGCTCAAGGTTGGGACCCTCAAACCCAGCTTACTCAAATCGAACAAACATTAGTGCTAAAACAAATATGAGTGGATTCAAAATCAGCCAAATGGAATGGTTCAATCTGAATCTAGTATGCAATTAACTGGATCACTGATTGGAGTCAGAGGTCTATGCTGCTACATGTAGTGCTCATAGCATAAAAGGTATAAGGTAAAAGGTATGATTGTTTGTCTCGTGATGTAGTCACTAAAGATGTAGATCGTGACAGTTCATTACTGCTTACTGCTAGTCTTCATCGCCCAATAAAGAAGACAAGCAGTAAGCAGTCAAAACATTGTGATCTACATCCTAAGTGACTACATCATGAGACAAACAATAATACATTTTATTAATAATTTATTTAAATTAAATGAATACTGCAGTAAGAACTACATGCAGCAACTAAGATCTCTGACTCTAACCAATGACCTAATTAATCATATAATTTAGTGATGCAGGAAAATAAAAAATTCAGAAAAACACACTTGTTTGAACAATGGTGGCACACACACCTACATGTACATTAATGTAAAAATAATTATCTAAGACTTGATGCTCATTGTCAACATTAATGTAACCTACAATCAGATTGACTTTTCTGTGCTCTTATTCTCTTATAAGAGTGCAGAAAAATTAGCCAGATCGCATCATAACATTAATGGAGAAGTAATAACAACAAAAACTTATATATTAAGCATTGAACTAACTTGAACGGGGGTTGTGGAACAACAGCTGGGTGAAAAACCTCCCCGTACGTCCACTTGCCCCTAGGAGGAAAACCCCGGGCCAGCTGTACCCCACGTTCAAAGGCCTCCCGGGCTGGGCCAGATAAATAGATAGTTACTACTACTTAACTGCCATACTTAATGATAATAAATCATCTTGCCCTGTCAATTGTCCCAGGCCTCTACTGTACTTCCTCTGGTCTCTTCAGCTCCATTGCAAGGCCCATTCTGTCTTGTGATGCTCTCTATCAAGTTCAATATATCCTGTGATGTAACAAACATTTGAACTGTTAGTTATGTGTACCCAAACAAACAGCTGTAAAGATAGATTTTACATCACCATGTGGGTTTATTTTTGATCATTCAACATCCATAAATGAAATTTCATGTAGATTGAAGTAACTCGATCACCACAACTAGCTTTCTTAGCTTTTGCTACTTATGGATAATAATTAAGAAATTATTCATCATTATTTTTTGAAAAGACAGCGTTGATTAAAAAAATAAATAAAAAGGTTAAGTGCATCTGTCATGAAAAACCGACCACCTACATTAAAGTTTAAATGTAATTTTTAAAGGTAAAGCCATTTGGGGCCAAACTGGCCACGTGTAACAGAGCTTTATATCCCAGTTTCCGTAGCATGAAGCAAACTAGGTCGGAGTATTGCAACTCCACCTGAGTGGGATGCTAGTCCAACACAGGGCTACATACACCCAAGCATTTTGTTAGGTTGCCCTAACAGATTGCTGCTTCAGTAATTTCCATAATGGTGGGATGGTCCAGATTTCATGAAAATTTCTGTGACACTGGGATGGTTGAAATTCAGTGAAAAGTTCTGTATAAAGAGGAGTATGTACCATGAGGTACCCAATTTTTTGAAAAACATTTTTTAACACAAATTTCAGTTCCATTTTCTTTAACTCCCTCTTGGAATTTTAGTGTTTTTTTTTGGTCAAATGGAGTCAGGGCAGATAATACTTTGTACAATAGAGCAGTTTTCAACTGGGTGTCGTAAAACCAAAACACAACCAATCACAACAAATGTAAGCAACAAAATGAACCAATAAGAACTTGAAGCAAAGAGACATACTGTAACAAGCGCCAAGCACGGAAAAACAGGTGTCTGACCAATTTTAGTTAATTTGCACCCGATATCATTGGTTGAGCACATATAGGTTGGATGGATGAAAACTTTATTTATCCAGGGTTGCCCATTCAGCAACTAGGCCGGTATTCATAGGGGCCCTGCATAGCTGGCACAAGTTTTTTAAGCCAATCATAGAGCATAGTAAAGCAAAACCAAAGCAATTGCGGATTACTTTTGACACTCAATTGAAAACCGCTCTTAAGGTGGCGAGGTGTTACACTATTCATAAATTTGATCAGGAATGTCTAGAGAGATTGTAACAGTGTATTTACCTGGTTAATCATGGTCTGAATGGTTTGGATGTCCATCTAGGCTTGTCCACTGTCCATGTCCACTGTTCATCCAGACTTGTCCACTGAAAAATTCAAAATAGTAGAAAAATTTTCATTGATATGCTGCCACCTCATATGGCACATGCAGAGTTAGAACTTGATATCGGGCGAAAATAATTTCCACGCATGCAAAGAAGTGCAACATGAATAGAAGTTTTGTTTAATTTCAATTTAGTGAATTACCATGAAATTTCACTTGTAATATATTCCCACCAGGTATACCCGCACACAAAGCCAAATGGACCTAGATGAGTAAGATGGGAGAATAGGCCCAAGGCTTTGCAAGCGGGTAAACCTGGAGTGAATATGTTCCATTGCTGCGGGGAGGAGGGTGGGGCATTATCGTCTTGCAATGGTCCAGGCTAGACCTAAACTTTACTAGGGAGGAGGTCTATGGTTATGCCGCGCATTCCCCCGGGACACGCTGGGAATGTAAAGCACTTAGTGTATGATTGTTCATTTACCCTTTTTGTGCGTATTTCCCTAGTGAGAATAGCTCAAAATTTCAAATTATAGCTCAAATTTTCGATCTACCCTTTCAAATTTTCATCGAATTTTAGCTTGAAAGGGCACTATTATTTTGTGGATTTTTACTTTTTCGCAGAATCGCTTCATTTATTTGGGCAAACAAACTTGTTAACATGTAGTTTTCACATACCTATTTATGATACACGCTGCGTATCTACATGTATTTATCAAAACCTACATCAAAACATCAATCTGCAGGATTTGGTCATAGTTAAGGAAATGTAATCTATAGTTGAGTTTGTTTGTTTGTTTGTTTTTTCAGGCAAAGAAACTGACACCAAGGGGAGATTTTTTCAGGTCCACTATGCTGCTGGCCCCCCCCAAAAGCCAAAATTGGAATATCTAGTATTCATGCTACAGTCAGAGTGTGTATAGAGGTTATTCAGCGGAAAGTTGTGTAATACGGCTGGGTATTTTTACAAGTCAGTTTTATTTTTTCGAGCCTTTAGGCGAGAAAAAATAAACACTGACGAGTAAAAATGCCCCAGCCATATTACACAACTTTCCGCTGAATAAATTGTTTATTATACGACATAATATATTTCCTAAAATATAGGCTTTCAACAGTGTTTTCCGTAGCGCGCGGTCAGGGGGACTGAGACCCGTGTAATACGGTCTCATATCTGCTCTCGTCTTTGTGCGTATTCGCACTCTAAAATGCCATGTCGTGTAATAATTACCTGTATTCGTTATCCTTGTGTTTTGGAAAACAGTCTCCATTACCATTCAGTCTCGTTTTTTCTTGGTTTGCTTAAAATCCTTGTTCAGCCACATCTATCCATCCTCTTCTTCACTAGTTGGTCTGAAAAAAATAAATTGTACATGTAAATTTAACACTCTTGGGATCAAGTGCTTGTTTAGAGGAGACTTAATTAAAAGAGTCCATTTATAATTTATTATTTGTAGGTGGCATAAATGTTTTGTGGGTTCTAATTTTTTTTTTTGAGGCCCTGGAAAAAGATTTCGGTAAACATCTTATTCTGATTCATGAATTTGTTTAATATCAATAAGACTTCGAAAACCGGACGTTCCATTTTGTTTGATTCGCAATTTTTTTTTTGTTCGGTGACCAAACTTAATCGACCATACAATGTAATTTCAATTTTGTTTGATTCACAATTTTTTTCTAAGTTCGATGACCGAACTAAATCAAACTGAGCCTTTGAACCCCTTCCCCCCCCCCCCCCTCCCTAGGGAGTTTACAACTCCCTCTGTGGTGGGGGTATGGATATTTTCTAGAACCACACATTCTCAATATTATTACAGTCAAACCCTGATTAAGCGGCCAACCTTGGGAAAATGGCAAGTGGCTGCTTAATAGGGGTTGGCCGCTTAATCAGGGTTTTATTTACAGTATTATACTGATATTGGGACTTTGATAGCTGGCCGCTTAATCGGGGTTCGCAGCTTTAATAATAGGTGACCACTTAATCGGGGTTTTAGAATATTATTGAGGACAAAGGAGAAAATGTTGGAACTAGTCAGGTTGAAGTTACAAAATATTTGAATTTGCATTCTGCAGCAGTTTTAGCACAGGTCGCCCAAGCTAAAGATAAGAGAACAGTGTCACGGTATAAGCGGTATTGTGTTACAACGGCTCGATTTATAAGGGTTTGTATGGGAACGCAACGGTTATGTTTTAGAAGATATAAAATCGAATGTTTTGTGAATAAAAACGACTTACCCTGTTGCTGTGTTGTATTCTTTGTAGTTTGCCAGCTTCTCAGGCCGGTTTGAGGCGATTTAGGCGAGTTTTAGTTTTCGAGGTTTTCCGTTAACATTAACGGAAAACCTCGAAAACTAAAACTCGCCTAAATCGCCTCAAACCGGCCTGAGAAGCTGGCAAACTACAAAGAATACAACACAGCAACAGGGTAAGTCGTTTTTATTCACAAAACATTCGATTTTATATCTTCTAAAACATAACCGTTGTGTTCCCATACAAACCCTTATAAATCGAGCCGTTGTAACACAATACCGCTTATACCGTGACACTGTTCTCTTATCTTTAGCTTGGGCGACCTGTGGTTTTAGCTGCTACGTGCAAAAGTAAAATGCAAAATATTAGAAGGTGAGTGAAGTCACTTTTAGCACCTTTTAGAACATTTTTAACACCTTTAATTTCGTGTTGTCTAAAAGGATCTTTATAGGTCTGAATTTCCTTTTGTAAAGCTAAAACACTCAAACATAGCTCAGTAAACCGATATTTTTTGTTCAAAACTTTAAGTAAACAACAAACAACGGCGCACGTGCGGTCGAGCGCGGCCGATAAAATATTTGAATTTCCCCTGTATAAATTATAAAATCGTAAACACCTTTTATAGAGTCTAATTTAACCGAGTTATATGCTTATTTAGCCAATAAAAAAGAAATGGAACCAATTCAATGTTTATAAGCAGCGATTTTTGAGCTAAAGCTTACCTCTCGCGTGATGATGCCGTGATCCATATCTTGCATTCGACAGGCTGTTCAAAAAACCTGCAAAACGTGGCCTCAATTCCATTGTTTTGCGACCGCTGTAGCCATTATCCTTGAGTTCAAATAACACCAAATGAGGGAAAATATGCTTCAAAAGGCAACTTATACCAAAGAGCGCTTCTTCGTCGACGGTTTAGCGTCAAAATAGTTTATAATTCCACCAAAGCTTAAATCTTCCGTCGCCATGTTGAAATCTAATTTCGGTCCCAGTTTCCCTTACACGCACGTAAAAATACGCGGGAAAATGGGAAACGCGGGAACACGCGGCAACACGCGGCATAAATTATTCCCGGGCCACGAAAATGCTGAAAATTTGCTAAAAAAAATGTTCAAAAGTTGCTCTAAAATGGAAAAAAATACGATGTAATACTGCATTGACGTCCTTGTTAAAAGCAAACAAACGAATAAACAAACAAATGGATGCATAGCGGATGCATACCAGGGTCTCTCATGAGAGACCCTGGGAACTAAGGTTGCTTCTTTTTAAAATAGGGGTGAAAATGAACTGGAGCTACACCACAAAACTGCAAGATTCTGGTACCCCTTTTAGGGGTTCCTTTCAAAATCTCCAACGATCACCCCCGTCACTTTTGTATGGGAATCCTCCAGGATATAAATGCGGATCGGAGGCCGTTACATAATGCACTCTCATACCAGGTCTGTTTGTCTTCATGCAATCTAGACACTGCTGGCAAAATGATTTTCATATACACGTAAATGCAAATTAGCCTCGCCGTCTGTCAGGGGGACGCAATTTTCGTAAAATCGCCTCGTCTTAATAGTGAATTATCTGCGCGCCAAAATCAAATTTGAGAGTTTGCTTTTAACAGAAAGTTTATGCAATAATTATTTTATTGGCTTGAACTGATTGGTCACCCTTCATATTCTCTTGTCAGATGACAGACCCTGGGAACGAGGTTGAAAAAGAAGTACCAATTCATTTTCTTTCTTTTTTTTCTGGATAATACCCTAAAAGGTACCAGCATAACTTTTAACGGTGGTCATTTTAGATTGAAACCGACACCCTAAGCGGTAACAAGTCACAGATTTGAACCTTTTAAATTTATATATAGATCATCACTGACAGGCATATTACCCATCTCTCTCTATATGCAAATGTCAAGCAAGAGATGCCGGGTATGATAACTGAGGGGAAAAAAACAACTTGAGGATTCAGTATGAGAAGCAAGTTGGTTTGTATAACGCACAAAGGAGACACAAAGCTGTAGAGCATCCGAAGGCTATACAGCCTATGGTATGATAACAGGTATAAAAGAAACTCCGAGACGCAAATTATGTGGCCTGATCACAGGCAGCCCAAGCTCTGTATTAGATCACTGGGACGTGACCCTTGCTTATGAGCGGTATTGTGTTACAAAGATGCGATTTATAAGGGTTTGTATGGGAAAGCAACGGTTTCGTTTTAAAAGGTAAAAATTCGAATATTTTATGAATAAAATTGACTTATTACCCCGTTGCTGTGTTGTATTCTTTGTTGTCTGCCCGACGCGATTTCAGCGAGTTATCGCTTTTGGGGTTTCCACTACTAAGAGAAGTGGAAACCCCAAAAACGATAACTTCAAATTTCAGATCGTTCGACGGTCGCAAGGATGTCGCAAATCGACCTGCGTTGACTAATTTTGGCGTTTCTTTCACTGTTTCATGCAGCCCAAAATAACACATTTGGAAGTCAAGGTTATTTCTAATATTTAAGTAAAAATAAATCTCAAATGATTGAGGTTTTTAAAAAAATTATTATTTATAAGTTATAAAACCCTTGGAGGGAGGCTCTGTTACACGAGAATACCTCAAAAAGCCTTTTGATTTTTTTTTGGTGGCGCGAGTTTTTTAAACCAATCACAGAGCGTAATAAAGTAAAACTAAAGCAAATACAATTCCGGATTACTTTCGACACTCAATTGAAAACCGCTGTAACTCGCCATTACAGATATTTATACAATGAATACACAGAAACATAGTCTCCTACGCAGCCGTTATTTGTGTCGTCGCGCAACGCTTCTCCCCACGAAGCGTTGCGTGACGACACAAATAACGGCTGCGTAGGAGACTAACAGAAACAAGGCAAAGAAAATAAAGTCGTTTTATTGTAGTTTGTTGAGGCGTATACATGATGTGTTGGGCAGAAGTCAAAAGTAACATGCTAAAAAAATATATATATTACTGTGGGATAAATTAGCCTGCGAGCAGACGTCTCCTATTTCCTTGCTTCACGCGGAAAAGTAGTTGGAGACGTCTGCTCGCAGGCTAGGGACAAATTTGTCCCATAAAGGAATGAAAAAGTGAGGTAATGAGAGCGTTGGAATATTTTAATATTTACATGTATTTAAAAAACATACCTCACATAAAAAGCTGTAGAAATTTTACAAATACAACATGCAAAACGTTCAAATCCTTGTATGATTTTGATAGGATACTAGAACGTGCAAACACAATCCATATCGATAACTTTCAGAAGGTGATATTACTTGAGACAATTTTTAACGAAGGTTACACAAGACAACGTTTAACGCAATTTTGTTTCGGCTGCGGTATGTTGAGTATACGAGACGATTTTTAATGCAACATTAACAATTCGGCTAACAGCGTTATAGATTTTTAAAATTGCTTTCATAAACCTGCAACGCGTTACCGCAACTACAAAATGTGGCGTGCGCCATGTTACACCGACAATATTAAGAGAGGATGATCTAAGAGAAGGATTCCCCGTGCGCCATGATAATTTTTTGAAATCTATTAATAGTTTCGCGTCATGCTGTGAAAGTTATTTTTATTTCCTTCTGATCGAGGCTCCGACATCACGTCATTCGAACTGACCAATCATGTACCGCTCTTAAAATAGCTCAGCTATGGACAGAAAGTTTAAAATAGATTTCAAAAACTTATCATTGGAAGAGGCCCATGTATGGGGAAATGCTTCTCTTAGATCATCCTCTCTTGACGACATTGACTTCAACGCAACGATGCTGTGTTAAAAATCGTCACCTTTTTGACACAAATATATTATAGAAATAAAACTTTACAAGCAAAACTTCTGCATTCGAATCCTTAGCATATACTTTGAGGAACGTGCTAATAAAATATTAAATATAATAATCATGATATTATTATTAAAATCCGTGTTTATAACTATCCAAGAAATATGAGAGGAAATTAAAAAATATATATATGAATCTTAAGATTGAAGTCTCTCATACATTGTACATGTAGAACGAAGGTCTTTGTTAAAATTTTCGCAAGGTTTACACAAAAAAAACAAAGAAAGTAAAAAAATATATTCTTATAAATTTACAGCTCAACCAGTGACGGTATTTTGTACTATGTGTACTGTTTGTTCTATTTGTCCGAACTATCCTCAAAATCGGATTCCTCCAGAAGCACGTCTTCAAAATTTGGAAAGTGCTCTTGTAGCAGACGGTTGAAGATATTAGCCAATTCTTCACCCTCGGTAAAGACGAACGAGCCCGGCTAGGGAAGAAATGAGAAATGTTCAGAATAGTCGTTATAAAATTGAGCTGTTATTGGTATGGAATACATACTAGCACGCGCAGTAGTCGTTTAATGTTTCGGCGATGCTAGAGGCGCATGGAAGCTTGGGGCCCGAGAAGGAGTCCCTCCCCCATTCTAACTGAATTTTACTTTTGCTTTAGCCTGCGTAGCTGGCGGTATTGTTCGCACAAGGTAAAGTTTTGTCAGCGGAGCGGGCAAAATGCGCGGCTGCGCCGTTCGCTTTCGCGGCTTCGTCGCTTACGAATTTATACTTCGCGCGCCAACAAGACCGCCAGCTACGCAGGCTACTTTTGCTTCGTCTAGTGCTCCAAGTTTTCACGCACCCCTCGCGCTCACGGAAATATTACGTTTACTTAGTAACTTACAGCTGTAAGTAGACGCAAGTTTTAAAATATGAACTTATACTTGTGTACAAACTTGCGTTGGGTGGCCAAACGTTGCTAAAAAAAGCTATTTGAACGCTCCTGCGCGCGCTGCATTTCAGTACAGTTTAAGTAAGCAAAAAATATTGTGTTGGATGGCCAGACGGTGAAAAACTTGCGTCTACTTGCGCGCAGATTTGATTTCGATCAATACGTGAACGCAAGTCATTGCAAGTCCGCGTTTAGTCCCCAAAACTATATATAAACAATCGATATATTTAAGTGATGATTTTTTTTACCTGATTGTAAGCCATACAGTTGCTCAACATCAAACGCATGTCCTTGACAAAATCCACCGGGGATGCATATTGAAGAGAGTGAAGGTTTTCCTTGATAATGGTCAGGTCCATGGGATTCTTGATCACTTTATAGTAATCTGGTGACTAGAATTTAAAGACAATGAGAAACAAAATATTCAGTCTGTCACACAAGCTACTCGGAATTTAAAGAATTCCTAGTTCTCCCAACAGGAGTTAAACCGATGACCTTCCGCACACCGGTCTAACGTTCTACCACAGTACAGGAGATTCGTTAGAGCTCAGGCCATATTCAGGGTTCAAAAATAGCAGCCGGCTGCCGGCGGTAGCCGGCACTTTGACCACACTTGCCGGCGACTTTTCACTGAAGAAATAGAAAATGTCATGCTTTGATCGGCCAACTGAAATCAAAGTCGCTGTATTTCATATCAGACAATAAAGCAGCCAAGAAACATTTTAAAATGAGTAGAAAGAGTAGAAAAAGGTTTGGAAATTTGAAGCGTGCTGCAAAAGTTGAAATGGTAACTCTTTTACGCGTTTGTTCAAGCGTGAAACATGCAAGTTTGTCTAGACAAACCATTGCATTACCGCCTTTATGTTTCTGCACGTGTAATCAAGATTTAATTTGCACAAAAACTTGTTTAGTGCCGGTTGTTAAGCCTTTTCACTCGTTCAGATTAAAGTCAGTTTTGTATTCATATTGCTCGACAGAACGGATTTCCATGTTTGTGAGTGAAGAAGCGCGACAGTTTGTCTACTAGACAAAGTTGCATATTTTACGCTTGAACAAACACCTAATAAAGAGAGCCGTCGGTTCACGATGTTTTGTTTGGAAGGGAATTGTCGCAACGAAACACGTTAATTAAAATGAAAATTCTGACGCTGACATTATATTTTAGCAGTTCAAAGCATGCGATTATATGTGCGAAATCTTTTTAAAATCAGTTCATAATTTCAAGGTTTTTCAAGGAAGAAAGTGAAATTTCAATTCAGGAAGATTTTGGTCACGTTCTAGGCAACGTGTTCTTGGCAGATTCCCGTTAATTAGTGTAGCATTACACACGCAAATCGCGGAAAGTGAAAAAAAAAAGTGACAGCCGGGGAAAAATGAGCCTTGACAAAAAAAAGCCTACAAATTCAAGCTAAAAGCTGTGATTTTTATTTTGAACCCTGCATATAACTACAATTGTCGTCAAAAGTCTTGGGACACTTCACCTTTTCGCCGACAAATGTCTTTGTCTTCACTTCACCTCCCCCTCCCCACCCCCTTGCAATGTTGAGTTTCAACCGTCCAATCTTGCGACCATATTTCAACATTGTTTTGAGGGAAGGGGGTTCAAAAAATTGAATACTGGCTTTAAACAACATTGCCACAGGATGGTATTTTGTTATGTATCCCAAGGACTTTTGACGACAATAATATTGTAGGTTCAAGGTATTTTTTTTAATCTGGCCTATAGTTGGATTACCTGTTTTCTTATCCACAGGACGTGCAAATGGGTAGCTTTCATCCTGAGACCACAGTTCTGTTAGAATGGTGTCACATTTCTACAAGTACATCAACATTACAAATAACAGTATCAGCCTCTTCACTCAATAGCATTGCTATAATTACAAAAATACAACAAAGTCACAGCTTGTCAGTGAAAATGCCACCTTCAACAGATTAACAGTACATTAAATATTAACTAATGCCAAATGAAACCAAAACAGATAAAAAAATTAGCTTGCATAGCAGATGCTGGAATAAGAAGCGTGAGTTGGAGAGGCGCGCACGGAGTGGTTTTAGGGTGCTGGTCTTGTAATCCGGGGGTCCCTGGATCAAACCCTCCACCTTGCCGCTAGCTGGATTTGTTCTTGGTAGTCTCGAGTCACACCTTGTAAATAGCCAACTGGTCTGCCTCCTGCCAGTTGGGATTCTTAACCATGTTAATTGTTCATTTGCAATGTTTGTTTCTGTATTTCCTGAAAAGCGCCATTGGGGAGTGGTCAATTAAGAAATTTCTTTATTTACCATAAATTCTTTGCTTAATTCTCCTCCTCTCCTTCTCCTCGGCGATGCTACACTACAGGTAGCCTTCTGACTGGGAGAAGCCATACTCTGCTGTGGTGAATGTACAGCCCTCCACGTGGTTTGACCAAACAACTTTCGTGGAGGTGAGGCAATTTTAGTTGATGCCTTTAATGGAGTTCTAGGAGACTTCAGCTTGTTACACTCTTCATTAAAATCGACTTTGGTAAAATCAAAGGCTTTAATAACATCAATGTTCCTGGCTCGCTTGGTGCTAAGTTCTTCGTGGGAAGATGAAGGAGGGTCGGAAAAGTGCCTCTTGATACCTACGTGTGTTCAAACAAGACATTGAATTAAGTATAGGTTACTGGTTAGAGGTAATTAACTCTGGTTATTATGGAAGACCTGTCCGGATTTGGCAAACATGCCCTTTTTTTTTCACAAAGCCAAGAAAACTCGAGTGGGGTTAACGGCATGGCTTATACTATTGCATAGCCCAGGGACAACAACAACAACAACAACAACAATTTTATTTTGCATTTTATAAAAATTAGGTTACATTTTTGGATATATTATTTTAATAGTAGTTCGTAATAGTATTTGAGTAATTAGCTAATTATAGTAAATGCCTAGAGGTTAAATGAACTGGAGGGTTTTCTAGTTAACCTCTAGCCTGTTTATGTTAAATACAATTATGTAGCTGTTCTATACATTACTTAAAAAGAAAAAGGAAAAAAAATAAATAAATAAAAACAGAGAAGAGAAAAAAAAAAACAAAAAAAACAAGGAGTCAGCTAACTGCTGCCGGTTGTGTCAAAAGCGGTGGAGAGAAGATCAGAGTTGAATTTTTTACTGCTGAATTCTGACTCTTCTCACTCCAGTTTACTCAATTTCTGTACAGAGCTATTGACCAGCTGGAGAACTTTCTTAGTACAGAAGGCACCCTCCAAAGTAGCACATGGCATGCCGGCACGTGATGCGCCAATCTTGTAGCCAAGGAGGGGAGGGATCAGATGACTTTTAACATGCCTTCAAGAGAGTTTAGAATTGTCTACAGGTACAGTCAGATATATATTGCAATATAGTGTATATCATACCTGTTTTACTATCCGGTGGAGAACTGTTACTGCGATCATTATTATTTGCATCTGTTGAACTCTCCGTGTTCTCGTTAGCTGAAAAAAGCAGGAAAAAAGACAATTAGATTTTTTTGCAAAAGTATCAGCAAAGTCAGAAAAACTCAGAGAACCATGTATAAAAAATATATATAAAATTATATTATTTACCATCATAGATCTGCAATACGTGCAATTCAAAGACACTAATTTAATATTATCTAGCGTTATAGGTCCGCAATGCGTGCAAAGACTCTAAACAATATTATTATCTAGTGTCATAGGTCTGCAATGCGTGCGAAGACACTAAACAATATTATTATCTAGTGTCATAGATCCGCAATGCATGCAGACGCTAATAATATCTAGAGTTATAGGTCCGCAATGCGTGCGAAGACACTAGACAATTATCTTGCATCATAGGTCTGCAATACGTGCAAAAACACTGGATAATTATTTAGTGTCATAGGTCCGCAATGCGTGCAAAGATGTTAGATAATATTGTTTACTACTACTTTACCTGCAGTTTGATGGACAGAGTACGACTTCATTGTTCCAGCTTGCCTCACCTCTTCAACAAGGCTTTCTTCAAAATCAACAACAAATTTTAGCTTCTTCAATCGTTGTTCACCAGCTGTTGAACTGCACAGATCTTTGAGTCGCATGAACAGTGAGGGAAATTCCACCACAAGGCTTCTAGCGTCTTTGTTTAAAAGTAACTTCCCTGTGAATCAGAACAAATCTTATACAGTCGAAGCTCTCATTGTGACCACTCTCGTAAGCGACCAGCTCTAGTTACGACCACTTTTTCGAATTCCCGAGGTGGTCGCTTACGAGAGCTTCGACTGTATTTAAATTAACATCTCTGTGCCTCTAATTTATCATGAGTCATTTTATTGCATTTCGTAAGCTGTCTGCTTATGAGAGTGTCCGCTCAGAGAGCTAGCTTCCACTGTCAGTAGTAGTTCCATAAATGTCATTTATTACATTTTAAATACATTGTGCTGGGATGGAAATAATAGCACTCACACTCACCATAGTTGCCCAGTTGAACTCTCAATCCTTACAGGCGAATATAAATTTATTGCAGATATTTTTGGTACAATTCTCAAAGTCACTTGCCCAGATGGTGAGTACTATCAACCTTACATTGTACAAGTACTATCATAGTCTCAATCTCTATATTCTGTCAGAGCTACTTGATATAAATATATTTTTATGGACAAATGAAAGCATACCCACCCTCTTCAGACAGAGCCTTAAGATTGCTCAAAGCATTCTGTGCTTCCACTCTCCCTTCACCATCCTCCACAAATTCGTCAAAGTACCCTCTTACACCCTGCAAGAGTTCAACTTCTCTCTGATCTAACAAATGCCGCAGCCTTACAAAACAACGCTGGATAAAAATGATTGATTTAGTTGTTGTACGTCTTGCATCTTTTTCTACTTTAGCTAGTTCATGGGTTAATCTGTCAATCAATTCGGAAGAACTTTCTAGCTTCTTTTCTATGAGTGATCTTAGCTTCGGTACAGTTGTTTCGATATTCTCAATGACATGGTGCGCATGCTCCGGTGCCAGTATGGTCTCCTTTTTGCAAATGACACACATGGGCTGAAGCAATGTAAGGTTGAAATAATCCAGCGTGTGCTTGTGCACACTGCATATGGCTCTGAGCTCGGTGAGTTTCCCATGCTGTGATTTGCGTTCATTTCCACAATGTTCCCTGTCGTAACAACTGCTGCAAAACATGGCAGCGCATTCTGGACAATAGAACTCAGCTATGTTACCATCACAGTACTCGCGGCAATGTGGTATCCATGTGTTTTTTGATGATGACTGCATTCTGATGAGGAAATGTACGAGCATAATATATATATATTAGTTACATGCTGGTGACATACTTATCATGCGTTTAGATTTTCAACAATTAATTATAGTTCACCACCACCAAGAAATGAATCATAATGATTGTTCCCCTAACTATGAAATGGTTTCAAGGCTAATGTTTCTCTGGAATGGATCAGACACTATATTTCCCCCTCCTGTCATAGTTGCTTACCTTTATAATTTAATTTAAAACAGTGATCTGCATCCAATTTCTCCTACAATAATTAATTAAGCTTAAAGTGTATTTTAATAATATCAATATAAAAGCTTAGTACATACTGTAGATTGCGAGTAAATAATATCAAATGGGGAATATGGTCTTGATTTGCCACCAAATTCTCAGAATTATTAAACGTAAGAAAGAAATCTATGGCTATGATTTGGGAGAATTTAATAAGCTAAGTTTTAAAATATTTTGAGTTTGTTGCATGTTGCTTGTTCGGTTTTAGCGCATAACAACGCATTTAAGCTTATATTACACTCATTAAATCCAACTATAAGAACAGCTCTTAATCCCCTTCGTGTTTTACACATTCTGTAGCTAAATTTCCCAATAAATTAAAAGAAAAACGTATTTAGACAAACAAACGAATGAAATTGATCGCGAGCGACTTGACCTGGCTTTGGTCAACGAAACGTTTCATTTAGAATTGTGGCTGCGAAAGGGGAACTAAACCGAACTATGGTTGACTATTTCGATCAATGCTACATATATTTACAGTCCTCTTGTCCACTAAAATATTAAAGCGAAGTACTTACCTCAGGTTTTTGAACGAGATCAAAATGTCGTATCTATTTGAACTGGAAGGACGTTACGATCTTCGATGTTACACTCGACCCAGTCTTTATCCGCGCTGGATGTTGCGCAAGATTAAAAATAGGTCCGCGTGGCGTACGGATAATCGAAGGGATATAAGGCAACAACGCATCTACTAGGTCCTGTGATTAGGTGTCAGACTTCTCGTAGTATCATACTAACAGTTTAGGAAGAGTATCCGTGGTGGCTCATAGGTTGGAAGCAGAGCCAGCGATATCACTGATCACTAATATTTGGACTTGGGGTTCCCAACATTCACTTGCAACAATTTATTGCTTCAAGAAAAGCATCTGTTGTTGAGCTATAAAAAATATAGTTTCTCTACTAAAAGTTGGTTAAGTTAAGTTTTTTAATTAAATAAAATTAAAAAACTCATTTTAATGACTTTATCAAATATAAAGTTTATAATTCATAAAGAAACTACAAAAGGAATGAATGTCTTTATATTTGATGAAGGTTCAGCTGAACTTTTAGCTCCATTTTCTCGTCTAAAACAAACTAAATAAAATTTAAAGAATACGATCAGATTTAATAGATTTAGACGGACGTTTTTGAAGTCGTTTAAAAAACTCTACCTAAAGATTTTTGACAATTTGAATTGCAGACTACATATATTGTATAGGGCAAACATGTAACTTTTGTTGTGTGAGTTTTACAAAGTTTCTTCTTGCAAAAACTGCTTTAAAACTCGCTAAATGAACACTAACAATAAGCTTACATACAAACAGCTCAGTCAATTCAATTTGATTTATTATCTTTTATAAAGCTTTATTTTGCTAAGAGTTACCATTGTGTAGAGAAATTTGCAGGTTAAATAGGCTTGGTTATGCCATCTTTAGTCATTTTGTTCAACTGATCTACAGAATCTTCTTCAAATAATTGAAGGAATGTCAAAATAATAGTTCACTAAGGTACAAAAATGTCAAATACATGAAGGTAATAATAAACCAAAAGGTGATAAATACAATATATGAATGGATGCACAATGAATGAAACTAAACATTGAGAACATTGTCTTTGATCCTATAATCTCTAGAGATGCACAGAATTCAAGAAGCGCAAACTTGTCAGTTGTCCAGGCAAAGAACTTGAGCCTGTCCTTAAGCATTGAACCGCTGAACAAAAGCACAGTGGACTCATCCTTGCTGGGTGTTGGCTTTTGGCAGTGGTGATTGTAATACATTTTTATATTTCTTTTAACTTTTTCCTTTTTTCCTTTTCGTTGGAGTTTCTGTTGTACTTTGCCCGAGGCTTTTTCTTTTCTGTGATGACAAAAAAAGATCAAAATAAGATCTAGAAAAGGTTAAAATTCTTCAAAAAACAAAGAACTATGAAGCAAACTTATCTCACCTGGGAATCTTTTATTTTCTTTTTGAAGGCCTCCACATCCACTTTGTTATCAATTTCTGCAATAATAATGGAAAAAAGAAAAAAGAAAATCACATCGAGGTTGAGGGATGAATAAATGAAGCCTCGGAGCGAAGTCAGAATTTTGATATATCCAAATTGGACTATATATCCAAATTTTTCAAACTGTCTAAATTTTAAATCTTTATTTGGATATGTTTCCAAATTAACGAATCATTTGATCAGTTTCACGCATGACATAATAATAATAGGACTACACAAATGCACATGCTTGTTCTATTTGGAAACAATTGAATTAAAAATTCCTCTGATTGCTTCTGAATTTTTTCATCCAATTATTTCCAAATTGGACAACATGTACATGTACACGTAGTCCTAACTTCATAACCCAATATTTATCCAACCTTTCTTTTTAGTTTCTTTTTTTGGTTTTTCCTCCACTGGTGG
Organism: Desmophyllum pertusum; assembly: GCA_029204205.1. Taxonomy (NCBI): domain Eukaryota; kingdom Metazoa; phylum Cnidaria; class Anthozoa; order Scleractinia; family Caryophylliidae; genus Desmophyllum; species Desmophyllum pertusum. Next base: position 913,928 of record MU825416.1, on the reverse strand, counting down.
AATGAATGCCTGTTCTCGCTGAGCTTTCCTTTTTTCTTCAGCTGCCACTTGCTGTGCCTATTGAAATAATATTGTTACAAATGATGATAAAAAACAGGTTCGTATTCTTTTTCAGCAACCGTTTTCCAGAACTTTTCCAGGACTACTGTAGATTTTCCATACTCTAAATTAAATGCACAAGCTTTACTGTTCTTCAACACATTAGCTTGTGTAGCTGGCTGGTGGGAGGTCTGGGTGGGACCCAGACTCGTGCCGCTCGCTTTCCCGGCTTCGCCGCTCACAAATTTTACTTTGCACGCCAACAAGACCACCAGCTATGCAGACTTCAACACATCTTTTTGCATAATTTTGTGAGAATCTCCTCCACATGAGTTAGTTATTAATATTGTGACCATTCCTTTTTCATGGCACTTAATTTTTGCTAGTCTGTGTACATCAGCCCCTCCTCTCAAAAAAATCTCCGATTTTTTTAGGGGAGGAGGCGGATATACACCGGCTAAATTTTCGCATGAATTTAGAGATTTCCAGGACTTGCCAGAAAAAAATTCCAGGACTTTCTAGGATTTCAAGGACCTGTACATACCCTGTATATTTGTTAGAGAGTTTCTTGTTTATTTTGGTGTGCATTTATACCTTTTTTTCCTGTTGAGCTTTCAATCTCCTTTCTTTCTCTTGAAGGAAGTATTCACCACTTGCTAACTGTTTATCAATCTGAATGGAGAAAAGTAAATTAAAAAACAACAGGTTATTTCATTTAATAACACAACAGAAGATTCTGTGTGGATTTAAAGCTTGCAGAAAACAATTATTATTATTTACAATGCAAGTTGAAAACCAACAATCTCCTAGTCAGACCTATTCAATGACATTCAAGTAATATTGTATATTGTGTCATTTAAATTTGTGATTTGGGGGGGGGGGGGGGGGGGGGGGGGGATGGGGGTAAGTGGTGGGAACCTGGAAGTCAAAGCTGGGTGTGAAGTCTATGGGAGGTGGGAGATAAGAGGGTGGGCAACGGGATTCCCTAGGTGAAACCAGGAGAAATATAATTTTTTTTGGCAACCATGCATGACAACATTTCACAATAGAAAAATGAGGAAGGGTGGGAACCAGGGTGAAAATGTACGGGAAGCAGGAAGTTCAGACTCCCCCCCCCCCCCCCCCATCTCCTCCCCCTCCCTGTCCCCACACAGTCTGAAACAAAGGAAAGTAAAAATCTAACTGGTTTATGAAAGATCAAACCGAAAAAAAAAACAACTATGACCAATACAAATTAATGTTAAGAACACTGAAAACAAGTCGGAGAATAAAAGTTAAACTGAATAATAATAACTAATTATTACCTTGCTTTCCATCTGTGGTGGAGGAAACGGAGTGTATTCCTTTTTCTTAAACTTGGATTTCTTGATCTTCTTTGCATTTCTTTGCGTAAACTTGGGCAGAAATCTGTCCCAAGATTCATTTTTCAACTCAGGATCTTTGGCTAACTCTCTTTTGATCATTAGAGTCTGCAAAGAAAAGAAATGAAATATGGCTTGAAACATACATGGAAAATGTAGCAAAAATATAAAACAAGGAACAATCTACAGTCAACTCTTGTTATAGTGGACACCCTCGGGAAATAGTTTGGGGTCCGTAATAGCGAGAGTCCGTAACAGTAGCGGGAGTCATTTTCAGTCAAACCTCTATTAATAGCTTTCGCCGGGTGGAGGGCTGGATTTTGTCCGTAATAGTGGGTGTCCGTAATAACGGGGTGTCTACAAGGTAAGAGTTGACTGTATTAAGTTTTCTCTATTGAATCCACCAATCCACAGCAAGGAAGACAGAACAGCTATCCATTAACAAAGGAGCACCATGATCATCTTACATGTACATGTATTTCAGCTTATTTCAAGTAGGCTCAATTTCCGTCGCTCTCTCAAGTCCAGTCTTCGTTCCTCCCCAAGAACAAGAGGAGGAGGAGCATGGGATCATTTTCCCGAACAGCAGCTGGTAATAGAGCCTAATTTCTAGAAGCTCAAATCATTTGGATTGCTACTAGGAAATTATTGACTTCTGGAGGCCAGGGGAAATGATGGTTCAATTAAATTGTAGAATAGGGGACTTACATATGTACCAACAAATGACGAAACCCTTTAGCAAGTGAGGATGGCATAATGATGGTGAGGATGTAAATGGACTGCAATGTCTTCAAACTTACATGTAAAATATTTTATTATTTATTATTAAGATTCTTATTGAGACATTGATTTTGTGACATTAGGAAACTGCTTTTCATAATTCATCGACTAAGGTAGAATTCATATATATATATATATATTTTAATTTCAAAATTAAGGGAGTTCTTTCTGAAGCAAATTCCTGGTGCCAATACGGCTCTGAGGACCCCTGACCCCTGACTTCAGGGGAGACAGCAGATCCCATGCACATATTATACCTTGATGTTATAAATAGGATGAATGTTCTTCATTGTGTCTTCTACCACCTTGCGAACCTGTGCAAACAAGAAACAAAGAAAGTACACTTTTCATTATAATTAATAAAAATTAATAATTATTAATAACAAGTCCCCAAATTATTAGCCAAGGGCTAAACATTGTATATGGCAAAGAGAGCATATTAAGCACAATCAAAAAAAAAAAAAATGTTCATTCTTCTTGTGCTTGTGTTATGTTTATACTGTGGTAATTTCTAGTGATCAAGACAACATGAGAAGAACGGGTGAGTTCTTCTTACATGTATGTAATACTTGTGCTTGCACTTAATTGCTAATATCGCTGCTGTCTTTACTATTAATAGATCCTATGTGCTAATGCTTACATCACTAGTGAAAACCATGCAAGTTTTAGACCATGATGCCTCTAATATAGCCATAGAAGATCAGGTTAAAAAGAACAATATTATTAATGGTAATGGTAATGGTATTTATATAGCGCATTTTCTATAATATTCAAATGCGCTTTACAATTCAACTCAGGGGTGAGATCGGACGTCAGCTTGTAAAATTAAGACAAAAATCTGATGAGCAAGACAAATACAGTTGAACCCCGCTAATTCGAACTCGGTTATTTCGAATTCCCCGTTATTTCGACCATTTCCCTAGGATTTGCCCCTGTTTTTTCAGTCATTTACTATCGGCTATTTCGAACTCGGTTATTTCGAATTCCCCGCTATTTCAAACTAATAATTGTGTTTCCCTTGGCCTAAAATCAACCCCATTATTTCGAACTCTAATTAAAAAAGTTGATGGCCAAACATCAGACAGCATCAGAACAAAGCTGGAAGCGCACTGAACTTACTTATAACCTTTTTATTGCACTTATTTTGTAATTTATATATATCTTGTTCCATTGCACACAGTTCCGGTTGTCAATAACAGTATATAAATTTGCTATAATTCCATAACGAATGTACTATGTTTTGTCAATTTCTTGAAATAACAATTATAATAATTATTGTATAAGGTACAAGTTATTCCATCATGTTAATGATTATTTTGATATTATTTTAACACTAACCCGGTTATTTCGAACCCCTGCTAATTCAAACTATTTTCCGTTTCCCTGAGAGTTCAAATTAACGGGGTTCAACTGTATACATATTGACGAGAGTGCAGAAGTGCTGACCTGTTTTAGTCCTTTGTATGGGCCCAGTGTAGATACAGTGTTTCCTTGCACCATGATGTAACATTCAGTGAGCAGCTCCAGAGCCTTCGAAAGACAAGATTTTGAATTGTAAGTTCTTACATGTAGTAAATATGAACTACAGAATCAAAGTCAACCACTGCTGACTTTGGCTAAATAGAGATGGCCCAAAAGAGTAAGGTAGGCTCCAATATGAGTACATTTCTCTTATTTGCACACTCGATTCTTCCCAAATAATATCTGAGATTCAACCTGGAAAATTCCATACTCATCACATACATGTACTGTTAGCTCTGGAGAGATTTGTATTACTAAATGTCTCCAATTGATTGTTGCTTAATAATGGCGGCTTTGCTTTGAATTTTCATGTATATCAAACATGAGAGACAGTATTTCATTGGGACATCCAAACACAGAGAAGAAGGCTGAAAATACGATGTACAGAGGTGTATTTTTGATGAAATTCGAGGTGTTTGGATAGCCCATGAAACACTGTCTCGAGTGTTTGATATATCTTCTCAATCAAAACAAAAACTAAGGAGTAAACAGGGAAATTAAATTGTAAAAATCTACATACATGTATGCTAATTAAGACCGGGTATCCAAACCCAGACTCGGTTATGATTTCCTTTGTTTTAACTTGATGAATTATTAAATGAGTTTGAGAAGAGCAAGTAACAATCAATCAGAGAGATACACAGATCTCTGTAGAACATCAGTATGGATTTGTTTCTGGTCAAATCTCTCAGATGTCTCTCAGACCAGTAGGTACTAGTCTGAAGTGCCAACCACCTCCCCACCCTAATCCCGCCTGAGCCCACAGGGGGTTATGGAGGGCAAGGAGATGGCTGCAGACACTTCAGACTATCGAGTAGGGAAAGAATCCACCATACCAAAAAAGATGGCGACTGGTACATTTACCCATAATTCTTAGCGCTCGAAAACCCTAAAAACGCTCATAAAACGAACAGAAAAGTTCTAAAAACTTCAAACCTAGCATGCACACTGGGACAAATTTCACAAAAATATGGTTTTCTATGTGCCTATTGGCTGTGTTAGGTTCGCAAGGCATTGTGGTAAAATGTACAGCCGCCATCTTTTTCCGTACGGTGAATTGAGCATGCAAAGAGGGACGTCTGTTTCTGTTTACTCAGCTAAGTCTAGATCTCCAACTGACCTTTAATGTTGCTCCATTTGGCCCTATAAGCCTTTGTCTTCTCTTGACAAACCTCTCTCGGTTGCGAACAAGTGATCCTACCTTAATAATGTCACATGCCACATCATCTCCTAGAACACGCTCAGCCTGCCAAAAAATGAATAAAATCTTAACTACCAGTAAAATTCATCTGTGCTCCTTTGAATTAAGGGCTTCTATGATCTCTTGAAATACTTGACATTATGTTGTTCAATATTTGACTGAGTGAATCATTTTGTGTTACAAGAAAGTGGAGGAATACACCATCCTGTTACATGTACACGAGCAACTTGATTTGAGACACTATTGAAATTTTATTGCTGGTAGCCTGCATCATACTGCATCTTTCAATAACATGCAAACTCTGTTCAATCAACGGCTGCATTTTTCGCTGCCATCAATCACCTTAGCAGACATCTCAGGAAACAGAAGTTTGAACTCTTCAATGAATTCAAGAGGTCACGTCTACAGGTGTGTTTTGATTGGTACATGTAGATTTCGATCCACTTTGTTTGTTTCTTTTTTCAAGGCCTGTGTACAATAGCTTTATGTAAAGGCCAATCGCAGACAAGTACTCAGATCCTGGTACGTCGTTGGGTCTAGAACACGGATTTGTGCACTAATGCGCAGACGGACATTACCAGAGGTCAAGTCCGTCTGCGACGCAGCTAGTTGGTTGTAAACGTAATTATGATTGATGGTAGTGAGAAAACACAATCGTTAGTTGGGTTTTGGATTTATTGAAAGGCACAGTAAGGGCTTTTTGATCTCTTGAAATATCTTGTTCAATAATATTGACTGAATCATTTCAAGTTGCAAGAGAGCGAAGAAAAGCATAATCTTGTCAGATGAGCAACTTGACTTGAGACACATCATCAACATCATCATCATCATCTCTCTTTGCACCAGTAGGCGCATAAGGCCACAACATTCTGCTTCCATGCTACCCTGTCCCTGGCTACTGCGCTCTCAGTGCTCCAGTCATTCCATCCTCCCTGCCGTCTTCCTACTTCCACTGTCCTTCTCCATGTCATTTTAGGTCTACCCACTGCCCTTTTACATTCTGGTCGCCATCCTAACGCTACTGTGGTCACTGGATCTCTCTAACACTATTGACTTGAGACACTATTGAACGTTTATTGCTTGTAGCCTCACAATGCTATCAGCCTTTTATTAAAAGCAACAAGATATCTGCTCAATCTCGTTCCCAGAGTCCTCGTTACCCTTGTCCAGCGGTAGAGCGGCCAACAAGGACCTCTGGGGTAGAGTGATCCGCCTGACTTGCGCAGTAAGACCGGAAGTCCAAGAATCTTGGCGTCCGTTAGTTGAAACATGGGGTCAAACACATGCGCAGTAGAGCCGGAAGTCCTAGAATCCTGTCATGGCGGATCGCTTCCCCCCAGAGGTCCTTGTTGGCCGCTCCACCGCTGGACAAGGGTAACAAGGACTCTGGGAACGATTGATATCTGCTTAGAATATATAGGAAAAGTAATATTAACTTGCAAACCTGCTCAAATGGAACACTTCTTGCCATAAGCTTGATCATGTCTCTGGCTTTTATGACGATGTAAGGATCCCATGTCTTCCTTGTGGTACTAACTGTCATGCTTCCTTCAATAACATCTAACTGACACTTTAATCCCTTTAAAAAAATTAAAAAGCAGGGATGTCAACAACTCTTGTTGAAGCTAGCCTGCGTGGCAGGCACTAGAGAAAATGAAGTACGAGTTGGAGGCGCATGCGCGAGAGGAAAAAATGCAGAAGCTGTCAGAGAGAGGTTAGGTTAAAAGTCTGTCTACTGCCTTAAGGTCATTCCTTAGTATTGCACTGCACATCCTTTCTGCGCATCATTTCGCGCGTAATTAGCGCGCGCACATTAAAAACATGGCGGCTTTTTCATTATGGCTATGCTCGCCAGAGAGGTAAATGATCGTTTTCTCGTAAACGAGCGTGGTGACCTATCATTTTTTTCACATATTTAAGTCTAGTAATCATCTTCTTTCTATACAAGGAGTATAGACCAATTCTCAGTGCAGAAAAATTAATAATCACTGAAAACGTGAAAAAATACGTGTTTTTTGGTTGATTTTGTAAGGAATTAGGAGGTATTTTTAGTCGATTATATCTCTTTCGCGGGGCTGGTGACCTATTCTTTTTATTCTATATTTTGAAACATTACATCACAATGTTCAACTAGGGAAAGTTTCAGAAACTTCCCAGTGTAACTTCTATTTCGATGGAATTACCTTAAGTAGCTTATCAGGCCAGCACTTAACTCCAGTTTCCAGTGTCAGAATTCCGGCACATTAAAGCATGTACTCACTACAGGTATGTTAGTGACGGGGAAGTGCAAATGAGGCCAAATTTTTTGACCCCCCAAAAAAGTCCCATCAAGTTAAAACTAGACCCAAACTACATGCAAGTCCAAAGGCCTAGAACGTAACCCCTAAAAAGTCCCTTTTAAAATTTTCTCCAATTACTAATAATTATTATTACTACGGTATACTTTTTATCAATCCAAAAAAGCCTCTGCCAAAATCTTTCTACCCAAAAAAATCAGCCAGAAAATTTCTAACCCTCAAAAAGTCCCCAAATCGCTATAAATTTCAAACCCCAAAAAGGCCTTTGACATACATGTACATGTACTCACCTCCCTGTCACTAAATATATACCTGCCAGAGAGTACCCACCCTGGGACTGCCATGCATCACTACTACTCTAAGCACATTTTTTTCAGTGATCACATAGATTATAATGATCGTATATGTTGTGGTTTAAATTTATTTTTGGTTTAAATTTTTTCAAAAAAGTTTGATTTTATTTTCCTTTGTTTTAGATTATGGTAATGAATATTAGACAAAGGAAAATAAAAATCAAACTGGTTTGAAAAATTTTAAACCCAAAAAAATTTGAACCACAACATATATAATGGAAACCAGTCAGCAGCTTAAATCACTATACTAACAATAGTTATAGTTATTTACTCAATCTTTATCAGCGATTTCAGCATAACAGTGATTGCAGTGATCATATGGAAACCAGACTTACGATTCATATTTTAAAAGAGACCCTAATGCCCTACTACATGTATGAACTTACATGATCTTTCAGTTTCTGTTCCACCAAAGGCCAGAATTCCCGCAGGTATTTTTCTCTGTATTTAGGAAACAAAGTTGCAAACGAACTCTCTTCTAGCATGCCACGTGGATTGTCTTCACTTGAGAATGATTCAATCTTCCAATGATCAATGCCCTCGTGATCCCACGCTAGCAGAAAGAATGACAACACAACCTTGATTTATATGGTACGATTTTGTTGCATACGACTTTTGTAGTCATGTAAAAATCGTATACAGCTTTCATCATTTAACTTTGTCTGTGTCTACGACATGTCGCAGGGTTTTAAAACATGTTTCAAAATCCTACGACATTTTTCGTGTCATACATGATGATCGTAAGCAAGTTTAGGTTTGATTTACACGACACAATTCATGTCAAAGGCTTGTTGTAAGCATGTCGTATGCGACAAAATTGTACCGTCTAAATCGGCCTTTAGAATTTTATATACATGTACAAGAGGAAATGAAACAAGAAGTGAAATATACACATGAGAGGAGAAAGTCATGGGTAAGCGAAACCCGAGAACAGCTAAGCTTATGCCCAAACAACAACAACTAATGCTACGAATATTTATTTTATCTGTTATATGGCTGGCTCTGCGAGCAGAAGATGAAGTAGATAAGATGGCGGCATATTGGCCTTGTTCTTTTCTTTTGTGTGTTTATGGACCTCGTCTTCCTCTCAGTCTATAAACACACCAAAAAAATAACTTGGTCGATATCCCGCCTTATTGTATGACTAAGACAGTTGAGAGGAAACCAAGCCAATCAGAATGCTTATTGCCGGTTCGATATTATTGCCTGGTAAAGTTTCTTATGTGCATTGTCGTGTTTTAATTAATTTCTACAGCTATTTTTAAGCACAAAGTTGTGTAATAAATCTCTTATTAACCAAGCTTTCTCAGGACCGTACTGGGAGAATATGAGCCCTCTGTCTTTTCTGTATGGATCTCACTCCGCTCGATCCGTACTGCCAAGACCTACATGTAGGGCCGATATTCTCCCAGTACGGCCCTTGCACTTGGAACAAGCTTGGTCAATATTTCCATTACCATATATATTTATTCAGTTTGAACAAGTTTTCAAACCTGTCTAGACATAACTAAAGTCGTTCCTCTTGGATTTGTTTCACTGTAATTTTACCCCCGATATTTCTCGAACCAATTTTCGTTTTCTTTGGAGGTTCGAGAAATTGGGATTCTACTGTAGTTTCAAACCTGTCTATACATAACTGGCTAAATAACGTCATGGGTTTTTTTTTTCAACTGTTTACAAGATCAAATGCATATAAAAGGTGTAGTAAGCTTATTAAAAGATTCCCACAGTACACGCAGATACCATGCCACGCTCGCCGCTCGGTCGACTTACGTTTCTCTTTCCGGTAATTCCTTTTCTTACTGTCACCTTTAGAGAAAGAAAATGACATCTTAAATATTTCCAAGGAAAGTACGTTCCATTACAGAATAAACTAAAGCAAGATTTCTGCTCTTTTATAGACTTTTACCTGGTGGCGCTGTTTTGACCTCGCCGTCCGCCATGTTGATTATCCTCTCATTCCCAGACCCTCTCTGAATATTTGACTTTGGCGTCCAGTCTCTTGTCGCGCGCGCGTCCCGCGAGAAAGACGGGACGGGAAAGAAACGTCTCAAGCGCTGGAGTTTGGATCTCAGTCGGGATCGGGAGCCAGAACCAGAAGCAGGTTGGACTTGAAATGCCTGATCCGATCGGTGTAGACCACTAACACAGTATGACGACGTTTCTTTAATTTCTTCGCGTGAAACCCTAAACCGGATACCGTGATGGCTAAACATATTGGCGTTCTGTCCTGAACACCCTAAGTTCAATATCAAAATCCGAAATTTACACCCCTAAAAGAGACGACGAAAATATCCGCCCCTTTTTCACATGGGAGTCCCCTACCCGGGACCAGGATGAGCTGTCCAAGGCTGCCACTCCATGGGTAATTTAGCTGTGTTCAAGAGTACAGGTTTTAGCCAAACCGGGGAGATGTGTCGTTTGGCAGGAGCCCATACCCTGCTAGTCGCTTCGATCTTTCCTAGAGATAAAGGATATGTTGGCAGACATTTGAATTTTAGCTCATCTGAGGTCATCACCATGCGCAATTTTATAGTAGACGATTGGCGTTCATGCGCTGGTTGTTCTATTTTTTTGCTGCTACACCGTACTGACGAGACCCAACCAGGTCGAAACAGCTGTCTATGGTTGCATTTTGGCTTTCAGTTTGGACTCTATCATGTTGTTGTCGCGTAAGTGTTCTACGTAGTATCAGCCTTGCTTACTTTATTTGTTTTCCTAGAGAAGTCGGGAAGAAGATCGAAGGGGACTCTGCTCGCAGGGTATATTAAGGAGCCCATGGCCCATCATGGGCTCCTGCGTGTGGCCATTGCTTTTCGGTAGAAGGATTAGGTATCTTTCAACGTAGATAATCCTCCTAACGTACTGTTCAAGTAAAACGGTTTCAGATCAGCAAACTCGAGATTTAATAGAAAAACGGTTGTTTAAAGTAAGCTACTATAAACGTTAGACCATTCGCGGTTTTTCTTGGACAGAATATAGCAGCACAGGGGGCGGGGAAGGGGAAGGTGGGGAAGGGATTAGGTTACCTCCTAGCGCAGTCAAGGCTGGACGCATGGATTTGGCATTTCAAGAAAGCGATGGGGATCAAGTCTAGGAGGGGATGTAATTTCCACAAAACACATACACTGGTAAGTCTTTGATTAATTATTTCTTTTTTATTATTATTATTTATCCAACCAAAGTACAACAAATCTCCTAGTATGCATACATATATACTAGCTACATGTACTGACAAAGTTGGTTACAGTCTGTCGTTATCACAATAAGTTCTCGTTTTAATGAAAAACAATATATACTGAGAAAATGCCTAAACTGGCGGAACAGAGCTGGCGATATATTATATACCACTCCCGGATAGAATAAATGAATGAATAAATGAACTTTATTATTGTGTCCGATACATCATTGCATCTCTCAGAGTGTAGTTGTCGTTGTGCATGCCGGGAAGCTAGTTAAACTTTGTATGCGGTGAACAACTTATATTTACTTCAGTTATCTCTTTGTGTGCGTAGATAAATTAAATTATTCAATAAATTAATAGAAAGAAAACAGCGCTTGCTTAAAAAAAACCCGTTTGAATTGATATACACATTTACTCATAAAATACCTCTACATGTAAGCCTTTATTTTTTTAAATACGAAAACTACAAAACTACTTTAGCTGCTAATTGGCGAGAAAATGATTCCCGCGCTTTTTCCCGCGCTTTTCACATGATCAGCTTGTCCTTTAACTCGTCCGCGTTCTTCTTTTCTGCCTTTTCAGGCTCGACTGTAGTGATTTCCACTTGGTAATTATAAGCTGTAAAGTTCTTTCGTTTCATGATGCAAATGTGCACGACCCACATCATAGCGAAGCCCACCACAAGCCCTGCCACGATTAGAAGAACGACCGTCTCTGCAGATTGTAATTGGAAGCGTTTGTGACCTGAATGTGAAATGAATTATAAAGATCAGTCTTAAAATAGTCTAGTACATAAACAGACTTCTCTCTTCGCGCGCTCGATTCTTCGCCGCGACGAGGCAAATTCCGTACTGATGACGTAGCTCTACAGAGATCCGTGTAGTGTCTCTGATTGGTTGTTGCTCAGTTTTGAATTTTCACGCGCAAGTAACAACCAATCATGGATCTTTTTAGAGCTACGTCATCAGTATGGAATTTTTGGGAAAGAATTGAGCGCGCTAAAAGAAAAATTTGTTTACTAGAATGCAGGCGGGTTAATCTTGCATCTTTATCCTATTCTGTTTGTGTGGTCAAAGGCTTCCTCTTCTTCTTCTTCTTCGTCTTATTTCTGTGTTTCTTTCGGTTATTTGAAGCGTGCGAGAGTAGTTTCCATTCTTGCGAGTCATTTTAACATGCTTGCATGTATTTCACGAAATAAAAAAATAACAACAATAATACAATTAATTACCTTTCAGTTTTATTGCTGGTACATATCTGCCCAACGAACTCCGATCTATCAAGATAAAATTTAAAAAATATGATATTTTATTTAAAAGTTAGGGAATCAAAAAAGGGGAGATAACAAGCGAATTTAGCGGACCTTAACGCTCTGACCGAGCAGTCTGGGAAAAATTTTAAACAATAGAGCGCTTTTCATTTGAGTGTCGTAAAACCAAAACCAAAGTAATTACAATGGCCAATCACAACTATGTAAACAAGAGAACGAACCAATGAGAACTCGAAGTAAATACAAGTAACCTGCGCCAAGCGCGGGAAAACGCGTGTGACCAAGTAGCGGTTGGTTTTGGTATTGCATCTGATTGGTTGAGTAGGTAGCGCGAGTTTTTTTAAACCAATCACAGAGTGTAGTAGAGCAAAAACCAATTGAAAGCAATTCCAGATTACTTTATATAGTTTCGACACTCATATAGCCTGAACTTTTTAAGTTGTCTCATCTCTCTCAGCGTACGCTATAGTACCTGCTCTGCTCGGGTCATATTCTTCCATTCGAAAGGCTTGTTTTTCCGTTGGCAAGGCAACAATCTGAGGAGAAATAAAATACAAATTACAGTATCAAATAATTGAGCTACACTATGCGCATGCTCTTGTAAGATGCATGTCAATTAGTGTTGGCGTGACGCAGTTATTTTTTAGCTCGTCACGCAAGGGCAAGCTGGTGACGTCAACAAATGATGTCGTCCTCTACAACAACAACAACAACAACTTGAAAAATTAGAGAAATATAATATTATTAACTAGAAGTAGTTAAGGCTAATTGAAGTCAGGATGCTCATGACTTTGAATTTGAGAAGGAACAAGTTGTGATTCAGTTAAGTTAAACTTCACTTCTTTTCCAAATGTGATCTGAGTAAGTACAAAGGTCAACTTACTCCAACGTAAATTCTGTCAGGATAATTCCACCCATCTGTCTCGTTGATGTCAAGGTATCGCTGATTCTGAAAAGAAGCAAAAAAATCGTTTCTGTCGTGATCAAGGAAAGTGGATTGTAACAAGCCTGTATATCTCTTTCCACAGCATAGTGTACATAATAGCACGTTGTGTCCAAACAGTATTACACACAATATTGGGCCAATATTGCAACACTGTACTTCCCAGCATTGCTATTGCGAATTGTCCAACTGCACTGTTGTGCATCCGGGACTTAAAATAACTGATCTGAGTGGCACGCGCGCGCACTAAAACGCGTAATTTGTTCTGTGGTTTCCTCCGAATCATATTCAGATTTAAAAAAATATCCTTTATTTAACAAAGAAAGCTTCTTACCTTGGGAAGTGGTTTGCAGTTCGCACGCCCTGGATCTCCTTTGTCTTCGACTGAATCAGTATCCGAGAACCATATTACAAGGTAACCGCGCCAGATGGAGGATTCATTCACATCTAGAACAATAGGGACGGAAAGAAATAAAACTTGAAATTAATTGCCGAGGTATTTAGTACAGCGGTGCTTATTGTGGACACTGTAATAAGCGAACAAATATAGTACGTTTAATATTCCAAAAAATTTGACCGTTTTCTGTAAAACACTGTCAACCGGTCTAAATCTGAATCCATACCATTCTCGTCCCCAGATCCCCTCAATTGTCTTCCAAGTTAGCCGGAGGGACTAAGCACAAGATTCTCGTGCTTAGGCCCAGCGTCTAAGAGACTCGAAGGGCACTAGGGACGAGAATAGAGCAGGAGTTGTCTTCTTACCTTTTGGCGCTGTCCAGTTTACTTTAGCCACCCATTCCAGGCCGTTTTGTTTCTTTTCCTGCACGAATGTAACAGCTACCTCTGATACCTCTCCTGGTATCATCTGGCCCGGACCAGGACCATAGTCACGCGGACAGGCTGCAAGGTTAATGAAACAGACGGTTACCCTCACTCACACGCTGACAACGTTTTTGCTTGTCACGCAATCGTTCCTGCGTGACGAACCTAAAGAACGTCTGCGTCACAGAAACTGGCCTCGTATGATATGCAAAAATAATTATATGGAATATTATCATCATTCTCGACTCCAGATCCTTTGGATTTTTTACTGCTCCGTCCGTCATGCGCAAAAGAAGAGTTCTGGGAGCAGTTAATTTCGTACCCAGATCTCACTTGGACAAAGCAACAGCCCTAAGCATGTTTCTTATTGCTTTTTCCCCCTAATTTCTTACCGTATTTCGAGGCATCCGTTGTAGACAGCGTGGTCAATGAAAAAAGTTCAGATGTTGAGCGAGTAATTGGTGCAGATGTGGCAGTAACATTCTCTTCTGCAAAAAATAAAAAAGTCAAATTCATTGTTTAGTAGCATTCATTATTTCATTTTAAAAAAAGCCATTAAAAAGCCGTTCATGGATCTATATTTTGGTTCATAATGTTCGCTTAGCCGGTTTGAAGGTTAAAAAATACCCCGGGGGGGGGGACTCCCATACGAAAGTGACGGGGATGCTCGTCGTCCCTTTTAGGGGTGTAAATTACGAATTTTGGTCCCCCTTAGGGTGTTCAGGACGGAACGGCGATAATTTTAGCCATCAAGGTATCTTTTAGGATTGCACGCGAAGAAATAATAAAAAACACCGTCATACTGTGTATGAATGGTATCTTTTAGGGGTCAAAAAAGGCTTGAGCCACGCCCAGATTGGTCCCTTTTAGGGGTGTAATTTGAAATTTCCGACGAGCATCCCCTTCGGGGGGAGTCCCCTTCCCCCCCCCCCGGGGGAAATATTCTCCATGGACGGGTTTGTCGTGCTAGTCAACGCAGGCTACCTCCAGCATGTTGTCAGGTTACCTTAACATTTCGCCGGTACCGAGGGTTGTATCTTGAGTCTATCACGACGAGCTTTGGCCGCAAAAAATCCTATCCAGGATCGAAGCTAAGCAATGCTAGACCATGCTACAAAATTGATGATTCTAGCGCAAGCTCACTGAGCTATCGAGAAAAATTGATCTAATTAAGCGCGTTTTATTCGCAGAAAAGATTCATATACTGCAGCAAACAGTCCTGTTCTTTACGCAAATTATAGCCTGGGTGAAACAGATCGACGTCTCTCTTCTCGTGCTCAGAGTCTATCTTGAGATTCGATCAGCCAAATTCCATTCTGATATATTTCAATGATGTAGCTGTACAGTGATTTGTGTAGCGTCTCTGATTGCATTGGCTGTTGCTCGGTTTTGAATTTTCGCGTGAAAACACGGAACTTTGTACAGCTATGTCATCGCTTTGGAATTTTTCGGGTCTCTATCGATAAATTGAGCGCGCGATCGCGAAGAGAGAAGTCTCAGTGTTTATTCAGGCTATACACGTGTACCGCAGCTGAAATGGCAAACTGTAACGCTCTGGAAAGAGAAATCGGATGAATACTTGACGAGACACAAACCTCGGGCCTTTGACTGCAAGCCATCTCTTCTCTCTTCTGAATCCGTTCAATATACGCACAGATTTCTGGAATGATTTTTTTTTCAGCTGTTTGATGGGCTTATGAATTATGGACAGAAAAACGCAATGTAAATCTGATCTAAAGTTGTTTTTGCTGAACGTGATACCATTGGCCAGTTACATTGCCGATGAAGGCAGAACTAGAACGGGATGACGTATGTGTACCCTTATCGTTCGCGCGCCTATACTTGAAACCGCGGAAAGAAAGAGATGCCCGGCTTCCAAAGCTGCAGCTCAGACCGATACCGGAAATACGTAGCTTGGAACAAGAGCGATCAGCTGACTAGCTACTGATAGCAGCACTTGAAAGGAAACCAACAAACGACCCATTTTTGGCCCTCTTGGGTATATATATACTTCCGAAATTTTACAAGTGTAGTAACATACCTTGTGCCAATAACAAACATTTTTCCACACAGGCGAGCGTTGACTGCTGAAAGACGGAAAAATAAAGTCTTTTAATCTAACATGCATTTTGAAGCGCGGTAAATTAAATCAGTTATTCAATGAACTGCTCTATGGAAAAGGCCGCTGAACGAAGTTCAATAAAAGGTCTGGAACTATGTCACGACAAGTCAGTTTTGCAAAGTGCAGGAAATCTCAAAATAATAGTTTAGTATATGGTAGAAAAATCCCACATAGGTAATATTAAAGCAACAAGGAACAAGTGTGGTTAAGATTGGTTAAGATAGAGGCAGATTACGAACCACGAACTTGAAAAATTAGACCAACCTCCCAACATCAGCGAAGTTGAAATAGCTGAGCGTGAATTTAAAGGAGCTACGTCACGGATGGCGCATCTTGAAAAAATTGGCCAATTTCTTCAAGTTCGTCATTCGCAATCCGTCTTAATCTTCTCCGTCTTCATCCATCCTTGTTTCCTGTTTGGTTCATTATCACCTCTTTCGTTTTTCTACCTTAGCAAACTATTATTTTGAAGCTTTCTTCAATTTGAAGGTGATTTTGCACTTCGCAAAAATGACTTGAAATATCGTGACAGAGCTCCTTTAAATCGAGCGAGTTTCAAGGTACCCGATTTCTTGAAAGAGCTTAAAAGAGTTTATTTGCATGGAGAGGAACTCGCCATAATATAAAATCATTTCCTCACATCTTGTTTGATTACACGGTAACAATATACCCTCTGAAACGGGACCGGTGCTGTTTCAAATTCTACGAAACTTCGCAACAGCAAATTCTGACGTAAGCTACTGAAATTTCCTGAAACAAGCGCAAGAGATAATCTTTATAGACAAGAACGAACTATTCTCGTTTAAAACTGAACCGGACATGCACACAAGATAAGATCTAGAGTTACCCAATAAGAACTAATTTCCTTGTTCGACAACGGACTCTGCGCTGAAGCAAGCTACAACAGTTTTGACCCGAGAGCTGAGATTAAAAAAAGATAGCGCTTCAGCGATAAGCTAGAGGAAACCAAATATGTAAAAACATAAAAATAAAAAAAATAAAAAAACATACTCATAAAAATGAATTCCGAGAGAAAAAGACGCGGTTAGATTACTAGGAAAACTCCGCATTTTATTGATCGAGTGCGACAGAACATGAAAATATTCCAAAAGCTTATTCCCACTCTAAATTGCATGACAATTATTTTCGTTGGGCAGTCCTTTTCAACGTGGAAATTAAAAAAATTCACCAAAATGATTCGTTTTCGGATATTATGTTAACCGAGAAATATATACTCAGCCCTTCCTTGCCATATAAATTATTAAACTTTAATTGTAGCGCCGTGCCGAACAACAGAACACGGAACTTCTTGGACCAAATTATTTCAATACACTCTCTCGGATCTCTCTCGGTAAACGAAGCACCGTATATAAAACAAAATAAATTTCAAGTAAAAAAATAGACTTACTTCTGATTCCTTTCCTGGAACATCCGTGGGTACTATATCGTGACACTCTCGTTTACAGTCGTCCAAAAGACGGTTCGATTCAGGCGCGGGAATATCATTGGAACTGACCACCCCAGTGCTGCAAACCACCCACGCTACCCCGAGAAATATCAGCCGAAATTCTAGCTCAATCATGGTTGTTTGACTCACTAGAAATAGCGTACCACCATAACTGCGGTATTAAATCTCAGTGAACACTGTGAAGTTGCCGAGGAAGTTGTAAAAGTAAGAACCCTTCTGTCAGATGTCCTAATGTATACACAAAGCGCACTGTTATTATGCATTTCAGCGACAACAGGAAGTCGTAACTACAAGTTAATTATTATAATTATGCGTGGAAACTGATCCAAGACTATTGACAAAGGCAATATTTGACAGCCATGTCACTGGTTTGCGGAAGACGCCAGAACTGGCACTGTGCCGAAATATACAGGCTCATGCGATCAAGGAAATGTTTTTGTTGGGATAAATGTGTCTGTCTCTTTAGTATCCGCTCCATGTGTCTTTCTGTTTTACGTTTTTTTTCCGTATCTGAAACTTTATAAGCGAGACATTTTAACAGCTGTTTGGCAGCTGAAGACTGAGAAAGATTTTCTTGAAAGTAAATTGAACTCATAGCCCGGGGGTACTCCGTACAAACCCTGGGCTCAGTATACAACTTCGTAAGGAGTTTTTTAGGGCCGGGGCGAATAACTACTGATTGGGGTGGGGGTGGTGGAGGGCATTTTAGTCGCGTCGAATGTACCGGTAATTCAAGTAACAGAAAACTCGCTGAAATCGCTTCAACTCAGCGCAATGCTCTCACAAATCTCAAGTAGCTCAAGCGGTAGAACACGTTGCATCCATGGTGTCAGTTACAACGTAGTTAAGTTGTTGAGAACATTTACAATGTATACAGAGTCTGTTTTGGTTTTATTGTCTTATCTATGTTACGCCATAACATTGTCACGTGATTAGAGCATGCAATACCAACGAGATTTTTGCGGCCGGCTTCGACGCGACTGAAATGCGACATATAAACGGGCCGCGGGAGCTTATGGATTTTACGGAAAAGATAAGAACATCTTCGTTTCCATTTTACGTGTACGGTTCCGTTAGATGGCGTTAAGGCTGAGGGGTACAATGAACTTTAGCCACGCCCAATTAAGAACGTCTGGTCCTTTTTGGCAATTTTGGGGGTTCCATTTAAAATTTCCGAGCATCCCCCCGGGGAGTTGAAAAGGCTGAGGTGGGAGGGGGTCCGCACGTCCCATCGGAACACCCGTCAAACGCATTGTGGAATACTTCCACCATCACAAGCTACAATAAGTACTGTGGTAGCATGAATGAATGAAAATAAGACCCCCCATCAGATATTGACATGATTCCCCTCCAGGGTTGCCAAACTAAGATCGATGATGATAAATGTGCCTTTCAACTTAGTCTTCCAGTTAACGAATTTACCTCCTGATGCGTGAACTAGCAACTTAGAAACCTGTTCTATCTACGGTTGGCACGTACTAGACATCGGTGTCAATCAAAACAAAATTGTAAAGCTAGTACAGGGGGGGGGGGGGGGGTACTCCCTTATATAAGCTATATAGGTATGTGCGGCCCTAAACGGTATGGTTTTTGAGCCGTTTTGGTCTGAAATAGGGTATAGATTGTGACCATTTTGGTCTGAAATACTGGTATGTTTTGTGCACTCGAGGCCTGGAATTTGTTTTGGCTTTTAGACGAGACTATTTTTCCCATTAACATCGGGGAATTTGAAGCCCTTCTCAAATTTTTATGCAAACGGAACCCATTCCTTGGTTGCTGAAGTCATGTCATAGACACGTGTACTAATTGTATAGGTCTGAAATAGGGTATCGATATCGTTTTTGGGTCAGATCTGAAATAGGGTATGGAAAATCACATATTTTAGTCTGAAATAGCTGGGGTAAGGATTTCAAGAAGCAGGCCGCACACCCCCACCAAAAACTTCAGGGAGCTTGTACCGCGGAAATTAATTAAAAAGGCGAAAATTCAATGGCCATGCCATTATTTCGACCAATATATAAAATAACATTAGTATACAGGGCCAACTTAGAACTTCCCGTCCCTAGCGCCTGCGGTATCGTTTTAAAATTTAAAGCAGTTTCGTCTGGAGTCACGAACACTTTTTGAGGCTGTCAAAGCATTCTATTGCTGGCGAAAGGTTGTATTGTATTGGTCCACAATTACTCTCCCAATATCCAACATATTGATTGCATTTTTAATTTGAGTGATGTTTGAACAATAATGTTACCGATCGCTTTCGGAATCTTAGAAGTCTGCCAGTTTGCTAAAATGATTGTAAAAATAGATAATACAAAATAACTATTCATTGATCGAACAGGTGAACAAAAGGGAGTCTATACGAATTTTCAGGTCAGTAGACTAGCCTTATTAGGGAAGGAAGCTTCACGCGAGAGATTTTATATAGCGGTTGATTGAATATTTGAAAAATTGCAAGGATTTGTACGAAAGTCTTTTAAGGGCAGTCTTCACCCTCTTCCATACAAATCCTTCTAATTTTTGTAATATTCTAACTGTCACAAAATCTCACCCTTTGGCGATTATGGCTAAAATAAATTGGTATTTTAACCTGTTGTTATGATATGCTCTCTTTTCCATGTCTAACAATCTGAGATGACAGGTCACGCAAACAATGTCGGTTTCATATCAGAATAGATTTACATGAACAAACTTCACGAGTTTTTCTCAAATTCCGTTAAAATTGATGCGAACAGGTCGTGTTAGGCATGGCATCGTGAAATATTGAATAAAACGGAATAGGTCACCATTCCCGCGATTCAATTCAATTCATAATTCGTCAACTATGAAAGGGCGTATTTGTGTTGGGTAAATTCACGTTTTCAGTAATTATTTACTTTTCTGAAAAGGAAATTGGTTCTAAACTCTTTGTATTGAAAGAGATGATAATTAGACTTGAAATATGCGAAAAAAGAGTCACCATGCCTGTTTACGAGAAAACGATTTACCGCCCTGGCGAGTGTACAGCCAAGTCACCATGTTTTTTAATTTGCGCGCGCTAATTACGCGCGAAATGATGCGCAGTAAGGTGCGCAGTTCAATACTAAGACCCCGTCCACACTTATGTCGACGCGTTTTCGCCTATCGTTCACACTATAACGATCGAAAACGCATACATTTGAAAACGCTGTTCAGGCTGGAGGCATTTGAAACGGAGCCCTATCGTGTGGACAGCGAAAAACGGAGGCTTTCGTAAACGTTGACGTCATTCACGTCACAAACATCGCGGACGTGTCTATTTGTCGCATGCGCAGATGACTGTTGTAGCGTTTCCGATTTTAATAGTGTGAACAGGGAAAACGCTGCGAAAACGTGAGTGTAGACGCGGAGCTTTGGATGCGTTTTAGGTAAAATGACGTCATGGTGGAATATTTTCCGCACGGAATTAGTTTTGGATTTTCTTCAAACGATCGCCCTTCACTTCTGTGTCACAAACAAATAACGCGCTAAGTACTGTACTTGTAAATAAATATTGTTAACATTTTTATTGAAAAATCTTTGGGAATTCAGAGTACATTGCACAGTTAAACCAGAGTTAATTTTTAAAACGATCTCTTCTTTCTTTTCCTCAACATTTAACAAATCAGTCTCCAAGGAGTTCAGCTGAGAGGAACACTGCCAAGAAGATTGTTTCCCTTCAAAGCCAGCTGAGAATAATTTAGATGTTGTAATTTCAATTTGTTTTTGGTTTGAAATTTTAGAGCAATCGTTGAATTGCTTTAGTTTTGCTTTACTACGCTCTGTGATTGGTTTAAAAAACTCACGACACCAACTCAACCAATCAGATGCCAAACCAAAACCAATTACGACTTGGTCGCACACATTTTCCCGCGCTTGGCGTCGGTCACATGTATTTACTTCAAGTTCTCATTTGGTTCATTGTGTTTTACGACACTCAATTGAAAACCACTCTAAGACCAGTTTGGTTTTTATTTTCCTTTGTTTCAGATTATGATAATGAACATGAGACTTAAAAAAATGAAAATGAAACTGGTTTGAAATTTTTAAGCCAAAAACAAATTAAAACAACAACAAAAGGCCTTGACTGACTGCCTGTATTTTAGTGTGAGTTCATTCAGCGAAATGCAGCGGCCTAAAAGTGATTCTTGTCGGCTCATTCACCCTGCAAGCTCGTGCTTTGCGGTTCCCAAAACGCACAACATGCATCGATATCTTGCGAGAAAAAAGAGAGATAAAAGAGACCGTTTAAAGTCTATGACTACAATAGGTTTTTGGCATGGTATATGTGAAAGCTCACTTTCATCTGAGCCTCTAGTTTTCAACATTTTTGGAGGGAGGGGAGGGAGGGGAGAGGGGGTTCATTCACTTATGATCCCCTTCCAAAGCAAAAATCGGCTGGCTACAGCCCTGCCAAACCATACAGGACCCCAAATTCTAAGTATAAATGTATGTATAATAATATTATTAAGGAACCGTGATGCGTCGTGAATAACTGAAAAATCTTCTTGACTGAATTGGTTGCGGACCTAAGCGTCTCTCGCACTGATGTGGAAGATGACAAGTCAAACAATGCCAGTACGGAGATGCACGTGTCAAGTAAATATGACATGCACACAAAACTCAGTTCCACTGTGATAGCGCTTCAGGCTGGAGACCGTTTCCTTCCCATGGCAACAAACCAGTGAATGTCTTGCACATCTTGACATCAGTGTTTTAGACCATGGAATTGCTAGTACCGTCTCCCGCTAATCTACCCACTATCTGAAAAAAAAGCAACAATGAATAATTTCAGCCTTTTACTTCCTTCCCTTCCCTTCTTTTCTTTTCTTCTAGACTTCAATGCTCAAGTTATCTGCACAACATTTTAGCATCCATTCATGGGGTGCTTGTAGAATCCCCGGGGAGGTGGGTACTCTGTACTCTCTATTATAGACTAGACACCAAAATCCCTACCCATCCCAGACTCGCCATTTCCAGAAACTCTTTCTATTATGAAAGTTGTTATTAAAGTTGCCGTAATGATTTTATTTCCATTTATGTAAGACTCTTTCAATCCGAGTGTCAATTCCTATTCTAGACTAAATTCTCCATACCACTGATCAGCCGGTTTCCGGGTAAATGATGCCCTATTCTAGACCAAAACTCTCTGATTTCTATACCCTATCCCAGACTAAACTGCTTGAAAACCATACCCTTCACAGCGGCACATTATTACCCATATAACTCATATATGGGAGTAACCCCCCCTCCCACCCCACACTAGCATTAACTGTATTATTCCACATAACTTTGATAATTCTAAGCGGCTCAATGAGTTCCACAACACGAGCCTCGCACACAAAGACTGTAGGCCCGTAGACAGGATTTTGAATGGGGTGCGTTAGATGCAAAGTAGTATCGTACGAGCCGAAGGCGCGAGCTACTAAAATTGAAAGATTAGTTGTCTGAGACTGCATTTCGTGCGTTTTGAAGCAGTATGATATGAAACCAGGCAGCCAAAAGCGAACATAAAACATGAATATTTCGGGAACTGTTGACACTGTTCAGTTAAAGAAAATATCGATGAAAGAATACTAAAATTTAAAATACATGTACATATTGCAGACCTTCCGGCGATTAAGACACTTTAGGCCAAAGGAGTGAATATTTAGATGAAGAAATGACTCGCTTGATGTTGTCTTTGTCGATGAAGGCGATATGTAAACACGTTCAAAGCTGCGATTGTTTTGATTCACTTTATTTTCAAACTACACCTGTCCAGTTATCGAATAGACCGCAAGCACTACTAGTCACTACTATTTCACTTTCTTTTGAACCGTCGTCACTACAGGTGGACCTCCACAGCCTGTGGGGGGGGGGGGCAAACGCACCCATCGCACCCCCCTCCCTACAGGCCTGGACTGCGCAAGTGTGATATCATGAGTAACTGGGGCTCGACAGTTCCCATGCTACATTTTAATGACTGCGGCCAGAGTGTTGAAAGGTAAAACCATGAAAGCATGAATCTGTTTACATACCAGGCTAATTCCTGGAAAGTTGAGTATATTTCCAATGATTGGCACTCTTCTTAAAAAGTTAATAACAACTGGAAAAAAGCCACTGAAAAAACAAATACATAATATATTAGTCAAGAGTTCAAGAGTGCTGTTCAAATATTGGTTGACACTGCGCGGCGAAAGCGGCAGGTCACATACTAGGGATTCATCCACAGACTTAAAAGTTGGAACCAACTTGTATAGCAAAATAAACAGTACCACATGGAAGTACTGCTCAATAGCTTTCATTTGAATGGTCACACACTAGGGTTTCAATACTCAAAAGTTAGAACCACCTTGCACAGCATAATAAGCAGTGCCACATGGAAGTACTGCTCAATAGCTTTCATTTGAATGGTCATGTGACAGTCTCAAATAGAACACTAGATACAATGTACAGGGCTGCAAATAATTTTTTTTTCTTGAAAGGACATGTGTCTGACTAAGTCACCGTTTTGGTCAGACAAAACAAAAATGAGGTCGGACATCATATTACAGTACCACTTGATAAGCGGGCCTGCTAATCTAATGCGTAGTCAATGCAGAGTAAACTAGTTTGTGTTTAGAACAAAACGTTATAATGCGTTAGCGTTTGCGTTGGAAGGCAAAAAAATTATCCAGACATCATGTCCGACCACA
This sequence comes from Desmophyllum pertusum, assembly GCA_029204205.1. Classification (NCBI taxonomy): domain Eukaryota; kingdom Metazoa; phylum Cnidaria; class Anthozoa; order Scleractinia; family Caryophylliidae; genus Desmophyllum; species Desmophyllum pertusum. Next base: position 889,899 of record MU825416.1, on the reverse strand, counting down.
GTAAAGATTTTATCGGACATTGGCAAATTTTGGTCGGCCATTGTCCGATGACCGACTGTTATTTGCAGCCCTGCATGTACGTTGAGTTCACCCTAGCTGGGCCCTGGGAACAAAATTATTGGTTTACTTTCGGTTCTTTTATTTTCTTTCATCTAGTTTTCACCTTGAATAAACACACTGTTCAAGAGTGCTGTTCAAATATTGGTTGACACGGCGTTGCGAACGCGGCAGGTCACATACTTGGGATTCATCCACAGACTTTAAAGTTGGAACCAACTTGTATAGCAAATACCACATGGAAGTACTGCTCAATAGCTTTCATTTGAATGGTCGCACACTAGGGTTTTATCCGTAGACATTAAAGTTAGAACCACCATGTATAGCATAATAAACAGTACCACATGAAAGTACTGCTCAGTAGCTTTCAATTGAATAGCCACAAACTAGTACTGTTATGAAAATCACACATTTGGCTTTTTATTTGCCAAAATTGATCAGACAGTATTTTTTCCTGCAGTGATTTCTTTGCTATTTTTGCAGAGCCATTTCTGTGATAAAAAATAGAGGCAGGAGTTGCTTCCCTGAAATTTGCATATTGACAGCTACATGTACAAAATGTATAGTTATGCTCACTTGTCTGATTGGAGGAGTGAGCATGAAAGAATGTCTGCTGTTGCAAAATTTCGAGTCAGAGGTCAAACATCCATATTTACAGAATATTACTCAAATTTCCATTTTGTTTTTGCAGAAAAAAATAACTGAAAAATTATTGGCAAAGAAAAAGGCAAGCGTGGTTTTGTGACTATTCTTCTTGCGGTTTGATCTCGCATGTGATTGGTAGATACAAAATAGGTCATATTCATATTCTCGGTATTGAAATGGAACTAGTTTTGAAATGGAGGATAATGTGGGTGAATCTTTTCGAATGCAAATGCATCATACCTACAGACAATGCATCTCGATTGACGTCATGCACGTGTAGCACGCGTCGCTTCATTAGCGGCAATGAAAAATAAATTAAAATACTCCGCGAAGGAAAAAGAGCCAAAACGCTGCAAAGTTAATCCCGAAATGATGATTTAGCTTTTCAAATGTATAATAAAACAATATTATTATTGGATTCGGTTTTCGCATGATAGCGAAATTATCAAGGCCTCGGTATGTGTGTGTCGGCTTCGGCAGATAACACAAACCTCGACCTTGATAATTCTAGCTATCATGCTCAACCTCATCCAATAATTGTTTATTGTTAAATGATAACAAACATCACTTACCTAAACAAAAGTACAAATCCATAAATTTCTATGATCATTCCTATAAGAGGCCAACCAAACAGAACAACTAACACTCCTCCAAGAAAACATGAGCTTCCCTTTAGCTTGTGTTTTTGAAAGAAAAATCTAAAAGTTCTTTCTAATCCAATTACCAATGCTAACCCAGCGATAAACAGTATCTGCAAAAAAAAAGAATTTTATATGAGAACTGGAAGCAAAGAGTATTATAATAAAAGGAAAGCGTGCCATTACTGTACATGTTACAGTTTAAATATATAACAATTGAGATAAATTAATATTTGGCAATAGCACCGAGTCCAATTCAGTCCTGAAGACTGCAATGATACATGTATAATTAATATGAGTATTGCAAATAGGTCACATAATTTTTTTTACTAAGCAGATTGCTCTGTTTATGTAAGGTCCTTTTGTATTTTTTTAGCTATTTAGTCAGAGGAACAAGTGCCTTTTTTTGGCAAATCTTTGTTGAAGTAATCAAAGAGTTTCGATTTTTATTATCCATTCAAAAACCAGTGTGAGCACTCATGAGTACTCTGTAGCAATCAGAAAAGCATAGCGCAATAAGGATGTGTCATGTTGCTTAGCAACTCTGGAGAAGAAAACCATGGGCTCAGTCCCATATCTCGGAGGCGGGATTTCGCAATCAACTGGCACTTGTTCGCCCGACTGTATTGCATCCTTAGATTGCTCTTGTAGTTGGATGTATGCACATTTTTCATTATAGAGTACACTAAAAGGTATTGCAGAGTACAATACTCTTATGCCAGGACCAAACGAGGATGAGGGGTTGGCTTTCATGAGAGTTTTCTTCAACTCTCATAGACTATAATCACCTCAGGCCAAACGAGAGCGAGAGTTACTGACAACTCTCAAGAAAAAATTGAGCAGGTTCAAATTTGACGAGAGTGCACAAGAGTTGATGTGAGCCCGGGTACTCCCTATAATGGACTATACGGGGAGGCTCCGCCCAAAAGGGGTCCTTTTTTAGGCTCGAGGTATGTGAAAGGGTAGGGATTTCACGAGTTGAAGTATATGAAAGGGTAGGGATTTCACGAGTTGAAGTATATGAAAGGGTAGGGATTTCACGAGTTGAAGTATATGAAAGGGTAGGGATTTCACGAGTTGAAGTATATGAAAGGGTAGGGATTTCACGAGTTGAAGTATATGAAAGGGTAGGGATTTCACGAGTTGAAGTATATGAAAGGGTAGGGATTTCATGAGTAAATGATATTATTGTTTGGTTAACATCTTTACCGTAATGCTTGATGATTTCTGGTGATATATATTGTTCATTAAGTTCATTACAAGGATATAGAAAAGGGATGCAGTGCTTCTACTGTAGGTATGTGAAAGGGGTACCATTTTCATAATTTCTATGGAAGGTATATGAAAGGGGTACCTTTTCTGTGGAAGGTATATGAAAGGGGTACCATTTTCTATGGAAGGTATATGAAAGGGGTACCTTTTCTGTGAAAAATGGTATATGAAAGGGTAAGGGGTTGGACCTCTGGGCGGAGCCTCCCCGTATAAAACTTTTTTGAGTACCCGCCAGGGATGTGAGTCACTCAGGAGAGTTTGAACTCTGAACAACTCTCATCCTTGCTTGGCATTGGCTTTATACTATGACTTACAGCTGTGGTGGAGTTTAATTAATTAGATTTTCACACTCACTTGATTATTTTAAAAGCTTGAAAGCTTGAATTGTACTGTACACAATGTCAGATAATTAATATATTTTTCTCTGAATCACTCAGAAATCTAGAACTTCGATTTCCCTCGATTTTATAGAACTACAACTAATAAAATGGAAAGAAACACTTACATTTCCAATAGCTAAGAGACCTTTGTCGAAAAAGAACAGCACCCCCAAAAACAGAAAGAATACTCCAAACCCAGACACACCAATACCGATTTCTGTACATTAAAAACGCATCAAAGCATTAGAAATAAAAGAAAAAAGAGTGCATGGGACAGAACACAAAGCTCTTACTTTGGTAATCTGTTATCGGCAGCATTTTCCGATGTTTTTTAGTTTAAAATCCACTCATTTCTTGTCGTAAAATATGTCTTTGCCGGGAAAGCCACGTCAAATTTTCAATAGCGCATGCGTTGGAGGTTCCGCTGGTCAAAAACATGCGGGCTCTGAGAATGAGACTACATCGGTATGATGTAGTCAGCGGTTATTCAGTGGAAATATAAAGGACAGTGGCACGCGATATCAGGTTAGCATTCCATTTTTGACGGCAAGGAGTCTACTTGGGGTTGGCGGGAAACCTCATTTGTTCTCCGAACGAAATCAGCTAAAAACACTTACATTGATCTCGAATTACAACGATCTGAGAAGGCTTACAGTATGTAGCGATGCTTGGGAAACCTTTTCCGACCAGCGCATCAAGAATTGTTCACATCGGACATTTCGCGCATACCACCGGCATATGTCGACAAGTTCACATAATTTTACGTGGGAGGTGAACTGTTGCGTCTGTTTATTTTTCGGAAAGGATTTTCTGTGGCCCTTTTCACTCGCATTTGAGAAGAAGCTTCTTTCATCGATTGCAAGTTCGATCGGTGATAGATCAGGGAAAAGGCGCCACTGAATTTGCCCTGTGTCATCCACGAGTCACAACCGGAGGAAGTTGTCTACGTAACGATGCGGAGGGGAAGAAAAGCGAACGTTCTCGGTGCGTTGATCAGACGAGAAACGAGCTGTCGACGAATGAACGATCACAACGTGTTGCTCGCCTACGCCGAAGACTCTTCTTTGATGTCCTGTTATCGAATGAAGGTACGATTAACATTTTTTTGCTTCTGTCATTGTGCCGGTCGATGATGGTGTTACTGTTGTTGTTTTCATGTCGATTTTCAATTATTGGTGAAGATTGTGTGACGTTTTCGAACTAAAATAAATCATTCAAGGCGAAATCGTAATATCAATATATTTTGATTCTCAGAATGTTTATTCTGTGTTTCTTCTATAACACATCGTATTTTTGGCAAATATTTCTTGCCATTTTTGGACTAAGCTTAAGCTTATATTTTACAGTGTTTTTCATGACGACATAGATCATAACCCGAACTCACTGCGTTTGCGTGCCGTATTTTCGTCTCTCCCTTTGAAATGACGTTTAAAAGAAGCATTTGTTCCCTAGTGATAAGTTTTCTCCTTGATAATATGTCAACCTTTGATTGTGATTTATAATTTCGAGTCATTGTTATGATTTTATTTGTCCGTCTCAATACCTGTGTTTCGTCAATGCCAAGGTTCGCGCGCACGTATTGGTCTTGCGTATTCGCCAAGTTCAGGGTTTTGTTTATATTTGTCCCGTGGTTTAAGTCGCTTATTTCAATGCCTTTCACCTTTCCCACACGCTGTCACTTCGGCATTTGTCACGTTATAAATAAACGAGATCGGAGCTTGAGGTGAGAGCACTCGTTAGTGAAAATTTATGACATTTTGAAAACCAATAAGCACAATGGCCTTTCATATAAAAGCTTTACCATTCTGTTGTGACCTTGAGAGAGAGGCGACAGCTAGACAATGGTGCTTGGCCGGTCACTGTTATGTCGAGTTGAATAGGCTTACATGTTCATCTTTATGAGACAGGTTGTTAACACATTTTGTCAGATCTGAAGTGCCTGGTCACATCGGGTTGGCTAGGCTGATATAACAACACAAGTACATGTAGTCTGGTCTGCCTTGACCTGACAAGGATGAGGACCAGCAACCACTTCCGGTTTAAACTACTTTGTTTTTTGTAAGTGCACAAAAGAATTCGAATTAATAATCAACAGTAGCTTCTGGATCCTTTCATTAAGATAACCATGTTTGGATTCAGTGACATTACCAGATATTGATAATGATGATCAAAGACGGCAGTTCGTTTGAAATGCCTTTATTTCACCTTGGTCAATTTAATGTCAACACGGTCATGCCAAAATATTGAAATGTGTAACTGATAATACATGATTTAAAATCCCTTGTTTTGACAGGAAATTATGTTTAGAAACTGTCCTGTCTGAAGCTTATGGATCCGCTTCTGCTACAAATATGTATTTAATAAAAAAAAGGCTGAAAAGGCATGAACATTTTTTTTTCATTGATGGCATTGCAAGGTGTAAATTTTATCAACTGTCTGAAATTAAGTACAGTGTTTTTGAACATGTAAATTGGAATCTTGTATTTATTAAATAGGCAAAGGAAGTTTTTAACCATCAGTTTAAAATATCAGAAAATTTTCATGAATTAATTTCCAATAATTTGTTTCCCATGTTGTTTTCATTCTCTGTATAACGTGTGACATTGGCAGTGGCCTTGAACTTGGACTTTAGAGTTTAATGTAGTACTATTGATGTTTTTCCAAGATATTGCGTCAAGCTCTTTCCATAATAAATTGGCAGGCGTTAAATATCTTTTGAGTAGTACAGATAACCAAAGTGATATCTACATCTGTAAGCTGCCAATTCAATTTCTCTTGAGTGTATTGATAAGACAACTGTTCAGGATAGCTTGAGTTTCAATGCAGCCAGTATCCTGATGTCTTTGATTTTTAAGAGGGTTTTACATGTATTTTCCGGGCTTTTTTCATTAATTTTTCAAGTCGTTAAACATAATTTGGGAAAATTGAAATTTCTCCCTAAAAATCTTAACCAGTCGATTTTGCAAGGTTTTTCACAAATTTTAAACCTTACAAAAAAGAAGGGCATTAGGGTTAAGTCATGTAGGCATCTGTCACCTCCAGTGATTTCCAAGAATAAAATTATTGATATCACAGTGACGTTTTCTACATGTACAGTACCGATCAGAGATAGGCGACCATCGCGCTCGCGTTTCACGTGCAATCTTGATGTGAAGGAAATGTGTGTGCATTTGTTAACCGGGTTAAGTCCACATATGCATGTACTGTCAGTATTAACAACATCATTTTATAAGATGTACATTTGTATAGACATCATCATCGATCATTGCTTATTTTCTATTACATGTGTATTGATTTTGCCATTACTTTTACTTGTACATATATATGAGGCATTGTTTGAAATGTTGCTTCTGAGAGAGACACAGAAGCCTATTGGGTTAGCGCAATGGACTCTTGACCGACTGAGTGGTCCGGGTTCAAGTCCTGGCCGGGGTCACTGTGTTGTGATCTTGGGCATTGGACACTTTACTCTCACAGTGCCTCTCTTCACCCAGGTGTATAAATGGGTACCGGCAACAAAATGCTGGCAGGGGTAACCTGCGATGGACTAGCATCCCATCCAAGGGGTGTAGCAATACTCCTAGTCACTTCATGCTACAGAAACTGGACGCTCCGGCAGTTGTGGGCCACTGAAGGCTTGTGAAGATAAATTACCTACATGTACTGTACCAGTCAGTATATTTTCATTCCGACACTGACTATCTGTTCGTAAATCATTTCTAGGGATCTTCATATTACCAGTAGCAATCCTGGCCAATTGTGCTATAATTATGTTTGAACTTTAAATTCCTTCTGTATATGAAGAGGACCCCATAAAAAAAAATTATTTTAATGTCTGTGACATAATGCATTAAAAAATATGCAAAAATTATAAAGTAACATAAATTGAGATATTTTGCATGAAACAGTGCTGGACATTAATTTTTCATAATTTTATGAACAACATTAAAAATTATGTACATGAAGGGAGCAAAAGTTTGGTAATTTGTGCAATGATGATCTTGAAGGTTGCACTCGTACAATTTGTACAAAAGATCTAAAAAAAATTGAAAGGATATTGTTCACGGTCGTTTTACTGTAATGAGGTGTTAATGAGTCTTGAAGAAACTGAGAAATCACATACAGCTGTAGGGATAGAAGATACATGTACATACAGGGTGTCAAGCCCTGTAGCGCTACACAACTCCGACGCGACATTGATTCAAATGTCGAGCTACATGTACAGTCGCACTAATGTCAAACTTAATTGATCAATATTGAGTTCGACACGATAATAGCGCAACGTTTGACCAGGTCTTACTTCTTTTTAGTTCAAATGAGGTAGAAATGCATATACCTAGTAAGCTAAATTTAGATCCTTTCAATAATTCAAGTATTGTTGGATAACACTGTAGAAAATAGAATCTAATAAAAACCTATCTTAGGGAGGTTTCATTCCTCTGCTATTTTGGGAGCTAATTAAACAAAAAATTTAAATCCTTTTTCTTTGAATGTGCACTGCCCACTGTGATGCTAAAACAGGCAATCAATCAGGTGTTTATTTTTAACATAACAATACTGAAATTTCTACAGCAAGCAGGGGGTAACAGGTTAAATTTAGCATGTTTAAGAAACCCTGTTGCATTTGAAAATAAATTTTTAATTAATAAAACAGTGAGATAGCAAGGGAGAATTAGTTTGTTATTGTCAAAAGATGGTTAGTATAGATAATATTTCAAGTTTTTGGGGGTAACTTTTATATTGTGCGATAACCAATGTAAAATGTAATTTAATTACTTTCATGCATGCTTCAGAAATTATTTTAATAAGCAAATAAATTCCTTTCAGAGTTTGTCTACTACAAAATTGCTTTAAAGTGCTTACATTGAACATACAATGTACATGATTATGGATTCACAATTTTCAATAATTTAAAATGTTAACTAAAATCAAATATCTGCACATTTTTTGAGTTAGCCATTCCAATAATTTTAGCTTTGCTTCAGTTGTTGAAATGTGTCCCTTTAGGCTAGGGCTGTGGGAATTTTTCAACTATGCCGATTTTGATTGAAGTAAATGTAGAATAATTTAGCATTCTTAACATTTTGACTGTTTTAAAAGAGCTTTTAAATGCAATCAATCAATCAATCAATCAATCAAAAACTTTATTAATGTGTCGTAAGTGTATAGAGAACAACATTAAAATAAGCCGGCCATAAGATGAGTACTTGCCATCATTGTTGCCAAGAGTTTAACTTTTACAAGTCCTAAAATGGAAAAATTATTAATCTAGGAAGTTAGTACTACGGTTGACTCCTGGTCACTACGAACCCTCAAGGGAAATTGAAAAATGTTTGAGTTATCGGGAGTTCGAGTTATCAAGGGTAAAATGGGTAAAAAACGACTTGAAGGAAAACTAATTTACTTAGAGTTTAATAGCGGAGGTTTGAGTTACATTAATTTTGTATGGAGCAGAGAGTTTGAGTTATCGAGGGTGGCTAGACAAAATTAATTTGAAATTGTCAAACTGCCCTTTTGCCACTGACCCCTTCAATTGTTTTTTTGACAGTAAATATTTTTATATTTCTGCTCTCTCGAGAAAAGAGATTGAGCATGCAATCCAGGGCTGCTAATAATTTTTTTTTCTTGAAAGGACATATGTGTCCAACTAAGAAAAATTTTGGTCGGACAAAACAAAAATGAGGTTGGACATCATATTACAGTATTGCTTGATAAGCGAACCTGCTATAAATTTAACGTGTTGTCATCGCAGAGTAAACTACATGTAGTTTGCATTTAGAATAAAACTTGTTGGCGTTTACGTTGGAAGGCAAAAAAAATTGTCCGGACATTATGTCCAACCACAGTTTGGATTTCATCAGACATAGCAAATTTTGGTCGGTCATTGTCTGATGACCGACTGTTATTTGCAGCCCTGTAATCCATGTATTTTTGCTACTACATTTCAGGAAAATAATTTTTAACAGCTGATATACAAATCGGGATTGACAACTCTTGACTAATAAACATTGTTTTGTGAGAATGGAAATTTTTGCTCAGAACCTAAAGAAATTGCTAGGAATCGTGAGACTCAAAATAATTTACCAGGAAAGTACAATGTGCATGTACAATGTAGATATCAATAATTGATTGAATAACTATGTCAATAATAATTTGCAAAAAAAGATCGGGAACATCACACATACACAACGTACATGTACATGTACACGGCAATGTTGAAAACAATCAGGAGAACTCTCCAAATTTTCTTGACAACTTTCATCACTACAATGTAAATGTACATGTACAGGGTACTGCTGAAACAGCATTTATAAGAGTTGTCACCTCCCCCTCCCCCCTTCAGAACGTTTACATGTACACATACATTTACTGTAGTATATTAACGCCCGGGCTTTTCCCAAAAAGCGGCAATCTAACAACCCAGATGCCTATTTCTGGCCATTATCTCAACAGTTTAATGTCAAACTGTCTAAAACTTAGTTTAAAACACGGCAACTAACATCCCCTTCTACGTAGAAGCAACGAATTCAATATTTTTCTCGGGCATGCGCAGAAATCAAAATTTGGACATAGTTTTTGGGTTTGAAAAACTCACCTGACTTTAGGCTTTTCTTTTCCTTTTATTTTTTTTTGCCGTTCTTGCTCTCCTTTTTCTCTCCTTTTGTTTTGTGGTTTTGTTGGCCTTTCAGTCGCCTTTGTTCACGTTGAAAAAGTTTTAAATTAAACGTTGGGAAAAGGGAATTTTTTGACAAAGAGTGTCAATGGTAGTGAAGGTCGCGTTTTTGGGTGATTTTGGAGGAAAAAATCCAAGTTGTTTTGTGTGTATCTCTGCTCCAATTTAACGTTTCGTGATCGTTTAGGCATGGTTTGTTAGACATTTTCCAACTCTATCCGTTGATTATCAAAGACATCCTCTGGCGTAAAAAGTGATGACGTCACAAGTGGTAGAAGTTCGTGGTCTCCTCTTGGCCGGTTATGGCCGGTATGGGCGTCAATGTGTTAAATAATAATTGTTATTATCCTGTCTCTGTTTTCAGGAATGTGAGCTGCCGGGATCACCAAGATCAACTTTCCTTGTCTGCTTCAGTCCAGATAAGTAAGTTAAAATAATAATAATAATTACATATACATGTATGTAATTTAATTTATAATCTTTCGAAAGAGATTAACTGCATGTAACATGGCAGGTGTGTAGGCAGGATTTTGTATGGGGAGGCGCATGAGAGCACCAAAGGCGCGATCTCTATAGGGCCAATTTTCTCTTTGTTTAGTTGTTTCTGTATAATGTAGTCCTGTTGAATGTGACTGTATTGTTTTTTACCGCAAAAAATGGCATTGATGACGTAGCTCTACAGATCTGTGTAGTGCCTCTGATTGATTGTTACTTGCACACAAAAATTCAAAACCGAGCAACAACCAATCAGAGACACGTGCTACACTGTACATGGATTTCTGTAGATCATAAAGCTGCATCATCAGTATGGAGTTTGCGGATCAAATCTCAAACGTCCCTTGAGTGGTGGACGCAACAAGAGCCTTGTGCGTGGGCAGCAACACACCAGTGAGGGACGCAAACCGACCCCTTTGTTGTACTCTGGCTACTTATTTATACATGTACAGTGTAACTTCATCATCATGTCCTTCTCCCCAGTCCTACTGGGGAATAGTGCCTTGAAATCTATATCACCACGCTTCTCAGTCTTTTGCACGTCGCACCAGCTTTTGAAACCTAACTCCACCCTTTCCCTCTCCACCATTCATTTAACATAACTAACATAATTTTGTCGTCATTTAAATTCCAGGACCAAAATGGCCTCATCTCACGGCGATCATACAGTGCGTATAGTTGACTGTAAGACCTTCAAATGTATCAATACTCTGAGAGGTCATCCTCGCACTCCATGGTGCATTGCATTCCACCCATCATCTGATCAGCTGCTGGCATCAGGCTGCCTCGGAGGACAAGTCAGAGTATGGAATTTAAAGGTGTAGTATTTTATGCTTTAAACCTTAAACTCCCAGAAGCAAGCATCAAGTCAATAATTATTGTGTTTCTTAAAGTGCCCATAACCTTTTTTTTTAATTTTCTCATCTGAATCTAAACATTACCCCAGGAATTTCTGCGAAAAAAATTTGCGATTTGCAGAAAACGCGAATTTTTTATGAATGTTTCAAATCTTCAAAATCCTATTTTTGTGTGGTATACCCGTCCCGCTGTAAGAAGGCCGACGGGCTCACATTTTCCTGAATCTACGTCACAATTCCTTTGTTTTGAAGCCATGTGTTCCTTAATCTACGTCACAGTTCCTTTGTCTGATGTCACGTGTTCCTTAATCTACGTCACAGATCCTTTGTGAACCGAGAAGGACCCAGGGGAGACTAAAGCAAATGGTGATCCAAAATGGCGGCAAATTTGAAAGTTTTATAAAATTCATAAACAATTCGCGTTTTCTGCAAATCGCAAAATTTTTTCGCAGAATTTCCTTGGGTGGTGTTTAGATTCAGATGAGAAAATAAAATAAAAAAGGTTATGGGCACTTTAAGTCTGTGGATGAAACCCTATTGTGTGACCATTCAAATGAAAGCTATTGAGCAAGCTCATACTGCTGTTATTTCATTATTTAGACAGGAGATAGTGAAGTGTACACTCCTCCTGACAAAGCTGTTGTAGCTTCCTTGGCCTTCCATCCCACAGATCATATACTGCTGATTGCAACCAGTAACAAACTGTTCTTCTGGAGCTGGGATCAGCCGGAGCCTTTTGCTTGTATTGAGACTGCTTTGGCAGAAGAGAAAGTCAGGTACAGTTGCTGCTTGAGTGTGTTCAATGTACACAGTTCTCAAATCATAAGTAAAGCCACACTCAGGCCAAACTGCTCCACACTGCTGGTTCCATAGCGCAAAGCTCCGCAGGCCTGAAGTAATAATTTTATTGCTCCCCCTGGGTCGATGCTAGTGAAACACCCGGTTACTCCCCCTTCCCCCAGCAATTCGCTGGTACTCATTTATACTCCTGGGTGGAGAGGGGCATTTTGAGAGTTATAGTGTCTTACCCAAGAACACAACACTTATGGCCTTGGCTAGTGCTCGAACCCGAACCTGTTGCAGGAAAAAATTTGGTCCCTTGTGTGTGTCGACCTTTAACCCTACCTAAAATATATCCAAGATGGTGGCTGTTCGGAAATCATGATGTCATTTTGACGCCAATTGATGTCATCATCTCATGTTGCATACCTCAAAGGAAACATTTCTGGATGCACTATGTATATACATGTTTCATTGTTGTAGCTTTGATACTCTTGGAGTAACTGAGGGGGTAGGGTGGGGGGGGGGGGGGGGGGTGGAATCTCCCCCGGTCTGAATAGGGTTAAGTCCCAGATGAATATCATAATTAAGCTTATATGTTATTTTATATATTGCTTGTTTGTTTCAGGTTGGTGGCATTTTCTCCTCTGGGTGACCACATTCTTACTGCAGTCACAAATATTGTACCACAAACAGTAAGTATTTCTGAAAAGCATCAACAACTTGTTGATTTAAACTGTTTAACATCCTGTCAACATTTCTTTTTCATTCTGAGTACCGATTCTAAGAGTTGAGAATTAAAGGGAGTGTTTCATGGTTCTGCGCATGTGCACACTACTATAATCCCATTTAATTTCAGTGTTTATTTGCGAGTCCCTGGGCGGGAAATTTGCGTGTGACTTATGACCAAAATGCACAGAAAATTTCAACAGATTTCACCAACAATGTTGACATTATATTTAGTGTTGACCCGTCGACAGCCACCAAAATAAATACTTCGGACCAAAAGATTTATTCTGGTGTCTGTCACGGTGCGCATACATATATACAGTACCGCTCAAATGTAAGTTACCACCGTCTCGTCTCGCGAGACGCGTCTCGTTTCTCGCGAGACTCGTCTCGTTTCTCTCGAGACTCGTCTCGTTTCTCGCATGTAGCTGTGAACTCATCATTGAATACTGACTGACCGCAAAATTTTCACAGGCAAATTTCCTGCCCGAGCTATCCACTCACTTCCAGTTGGTTCATAAACACTGAAATTGAAAAACTTCCAGATGTTCGGTTAGTAAGGAATAATGAGCAGAAAAAGGCGAGGGGACTCCATTTTTCACTCTGCTCCCCACTAACTGAACACCTACATGTAGAACAAGCTAAGAATTAATTTTTAAAGCTGAACATTGTATCCTATGCATGAAGGAATTGAATTTGGATCTCCAGTGGCTAATTTAGCATACAAATTCGGGAGATCGCCAATTGTGCTTCCCTGTAAATGTCCTCTTGTCAACCCCCCAAAAACGGACTTCCTAAAATTGTCAATAACATGTCCAACAAGGAGCTATTTCAAAAAGAAATAGTGTTTCGTTTCCGGAACGATTGGAAGGTCAGGAAACTTTGGGGAGACCTGGGTTTTAGTACTTGCTGAGAATATCCTGGGGCAAGGGTGAGTATTATGGGTCCACGGCTTCACGGTCGCGAGTGTGGAATTGGCTCACAATCGACAATCAAAGTCTAGCAGTTGCCTCCCCTAGTCTTTAAACTTTTGAAATTACCTAGTGAAAACTTGCGTCAGCTCATACATGTACTCGTTGGCTAGGCGTTATTTTCGTATGGGACGTTGAAGACGACCGATTCCAGCCGAGAGGCCCGAAAAACATCCGAATAAAGCTCGGTGCGGCCCGAGCAATTAACCCGTAAACATCTTTCCCTCAACTTTCCGTTCCTCGTTCCCCGTTTCCCCATTCTCGGTTCCCTGTTTTAGAAATAGCCAAGATATTAAGTCAATAACAAAGTTGAAAATACAGCTAGAATATTTACATTACAATTAAACACGGAAACAGATATCTTTGTATTTTTCGCCAATACATCGCTTTAATCGAACTTTGAAGCATTTCAGTCGTCAAATATTTCTATTTGTAATACATTTGAATTTCTTATTGTCTCCGTGGCGATCATTTTATCGATACTTGAACAACATGTGTTCGCCAGTTTGTTTGTCTTGGCTAGAACATGTTTACATTGCAAGCTACGAGGGTTATTCTGATTGGACAGTAGCCCCACTGTGTAAATAGTTCACATCGGATCAAAAACAATACCGTTTCGTTTCTGAGGAAACGAAACAAAAAAGACCAAAATAACTGGATACAGTAGAAGCTCTTTGAGCGGACACTCTCGTAAGCGGACAGCTCTACTTACAGCCGCCTTAACGAAACCCCATTTGAACTCTACATGTACATGTAGCTCATACAAACTCTGTATTTACACTTTCCCATAAGCAGCCAGCTCCAGTTGTGGACACTTTTTTTTTTTTGCTTCCCGAGGGTGTCCGCTTACGGGAGCTTCAAGCTTACTGTACTTCAAGCATTTTACTCCGTATCTGAGAGAATTGACCTGAACCCTTCCAGAATAGATTTATAACAGGGCCATTTTTCCACATGCTGATGATCAGTATTTAAAACTTCAATTCACTTAGTGTTGTCTTTTAATTTTGTGATCACTTTCTCTTACCACAGGCTGCTAACCCTGGAACATTTGCACCAAGGAAGTAAGAAACTTGACTGATTTGATTGAACTGTTGGAGGCAAATTGGTTTGCCGGCATAGTGTACTCTTTCCAACAACGATTAACCCTTTCACTCCCATGAGTGCTAAGCTCAAAACTGAGGAAAAAATCTTGAATTTCATTTTGTAAAATTGTCAAAAGCAAACAGCACCACATGAAAGTAGAGAGACGTTGGTAATTTACATTTGAGCGATACTGTACAAAAATGTATGATTGTGAAATGTCAAGAAGCATTTATTTTTGCTACTTTCCTTTCAAATCATCAAATATTGTATTGTCATGGAGACAGGTAACGGGAAGAAAGCAATGAGATATCATGATGTAACACTGAATTCTTTTAACTACCAGTAAGTTACATGTATTGCAATGAGTAAGGAGAATTAATGTTTTGAGATGGTACGTAGGGACTGAATGTAGGACTGACTGAAAATGTCATAATAACCTCTGTTTTGCTTTGCAGTCGTTCATCCGCCGTGGATCGTCTTCTTCATTCAATTGGTAACTCCCGTGCGGGCACTGGGGACCAGTTTTCTGCTTACGTGTTACGCCCTGCTGCGTCAAATAATTCTTCATCTTCAACACCTGCATCTACAGATTCGGATCCTATTCCTGAAACAACTAGTGTTACTGTAAATTCTCCTAGAACCACAGTGGACTCAAATACGGAGCCTGTCACAAGGGGAGGCGAATCTATTTTAAATTCTATAAACAATCAAACTGACGTCACTCAAAATGACGTCACTCGGACTGACGTCGCTCAAACTGACGTCACTCGAACTGACGTCACTCAAACGGACGTCACTCGAACGGACGTCACTCAAACTGAAGTCACTCAAACTGACGTCACTCGAAATGACGTCACTCGAACGGACGTCACTCGAAATGACGTCGCTCAAACTGACGTCACTGACAGCGGTAACCAAGACTACAGGGGTGTGTTCGCCATATTTCGAGCTCGAGACAACAACACGTGGAATTTCGATGTGACTAGCGAAGATAGCGCTTCAAGTAGTACGCTGCTAGAGCAAGATGCTAACACGAACTCGGTTACTTTTGAGTCTGATTCGAGTGATGAAACCTCTGGTGTCAGTATGAGCCTGTCTGCAGGCGATACGGACGTGTATTCTGATGCGGGTGATGTTACACTTCAGGAACCGCCTGTGAACTCTGACAGCATGGAAGAACCCATGCCTTTTAGCTCACAGTATTTCTCAACCGTTTCCTCTGAGGCGGTACCGGCTTCAGAAGACGCTGGGGACCGCGTCGTAGGAGTCGGGCGCGTCATCAATGTGGGCCCAGGCTCCTCACGGACTAGTTACCTCGCCCATGGCTCCAACCACAGTTCGAGCTTCGCAACTTTAAGTGGAAGCCAGGGATCTGGGACTGCCGTCGCTACGGCAACGGCGCGGACGTTTAGGCACGTGCATACTGCCGTGGTGGTCGCTGATGGAACGAATGGAGGGCCCCAGTTTGCTCTGAGGACTGCAATAAATAGGGCCATAGCTGGCGCGTTTGCTGGCTGCGGCGAAGGAGCCGTAGCAAGTAATATTATCAACACTACCCATCGCTTGCAGTGGTGGGACTTCTCACAAGTGAAATTACCCGATCTAAAGAGCAGTAAGTATCACTTATAATTATTTCGTTAGCTATTCATGACAGTAAAAGAGGTTCGTAGGAAACATTGTTGCAGAAACATTGTTGCTCATAAATGATAATGTTTTTATTTTTGGTGAGCAAACGAGTTGGAAGCTAAACAATGTCTTGCTTCCTTGCTGTGCACACCAACAAACATTGTACGGGAAACAGATGCTGCGAACACGCCATGCAATGCAAAACAAGCCCCGGAATTAATCTAGTCAACATTGCTTCCTCGGCGAGCAAACGGGGAAACATTTGTTGCGGACGCAAAATGTTTGAAAAAATTCAGAAACATTTTTGCGTTTCGGACTAAAAATTTGCGTCTGCAACAAATGTTGCGTCCGCGGGCAAACGGGGAAACATCTGTTTCCGCAACAATGTTTCCCCGTTTGCCATGGTCTTAATGTTTCCTGGGTGGCTAAACTAGCGGGAAGCACGAGAAATGTTTCGCTGCTCTGGTGGCTAAACAGGAAACATTGTTTCCTCCGTGGCTAAACTGGGAAACATGTTTTGGAAGCAAAATTTGCAACAATGTTTCCTATTTTAGCCAGGCCCTTAGCAGTTTTAATACATGTAACATTAATTAACTCCGTCGGAAAGAATCACTCGCGACTATGCGAGATACTCCGTAGGTAAGTTCAAGCGTTTGAAGATTTATACGGACTTGTACGCCGTGAAAATCCAGTTTTAAAATATGAAATCAGTGACGGCAAACTACAAGCCGAAATGTATGCAATTAACTGACCATTACGCAATTAACTGACCATTTTAGAGCGGTATTCAATTGAGTGTTGTAAAACCAAAGTAATCCCTCTGGCTAATCACAACAGACGAAAACAACACAAGGAACCAATCAGAACTCGAAGCAAATACATGTAGCCGGCGCCAAGCGCGGGAAAACGCGTGCGACCAAATCACGATTGGTTTTAGTTTGGCATCTGATTGGTTAAGAAAGTGGCGCGAGTTTTTCGAACCAATCAGAGACCGTAGTAAAGCAAAACCGAAGCAAGCGCATGTTTACTTTCGACACTCAATTGAAAACCGCTGTAAACAATATTTTTTGCTCAACAACTTTCTTTTGGCTGCGAAGGAGACTAAAATCGATAGTTTGCAAACCCTGGATGCCTATTTCAGCGTGATCAACACGTGGCGAACACGTTATCAATAATTGTAATACCTTATTAGGTGCTAACTCAGGCTTATTTTCAGGTGAGTCTCACGTGATCGCGCCAAGCTGTAAAATCCACAACGATGCCAGCTGCGACATTTCAAACGATGGAAAACTACTGGCCACGTTTGTACCTAGTGCCCAGGGCTTCCCGGATGATGGCGTGGTGGCTGTTTATTCTCTCGAAAAGGCCACTTTAGGGCAGTGCATGTTCACAAAGAAATTTGGTGAGACTTCTCATGACTGTGAATTTCCCTTTCATTTTTAACGCAATGCGCCTGCTAGGCGCCTGGTGTGGTCCACCGTGGTCAAACGTCAAACAAAAATAAACTACGCCGACAAACCTCATGATTCTAACTTTTTTGGTAAACGTCCATAAAAAATTGTAAATCAACAGATTGCTGGAAATGTACTGAACTTTGTGTTTGAAAAGTCTAAACTTTTCCTTTTACTTACTTTTGTTTCCTTTCGCAAATTACTATCAAGGTTTTTATTTCGGGTTGTTGCAATGGTTTTCCTTCAAAATTTTGCGCGGGAAATTGCCGCGCGGGCGACCAGAAGTGACGCCTTTGCGCATGCTCGAGCGTTTGACAGCGGTGAACTGGTGTGGTGGCCTAATGGTTAGCGTGTTGATTTCAGTGTTTTGCACTGATTTGATTGGCTAATAGAAGACAAATTGTGTATATTTCAGGTCCAAACGCAATCTCCATAAGCCTGTCTCCCCTCAGTCGGTACATCATGGTTGGCTTAGCAGCCAGGCGACTTCACTGGCATCTCACATCACGACAGGCAAGTCAGATTCCCTCGTAACATGATAGGTTGTGTAGCGTGCTATTATGGTTTTAATAGTCTAGTGTCTTTAGGCCCGTTGTTTTCCAGTTAATCGCAGCGCGCGTGAGAAGCTAAGTTGATTAAATGCGCCTTGCAGTGACTAGCAGTCTAGACTGTGAACAGTTGCGCTGAAATCGTCGCGCGTCACGTTCGATCGTGGAGCCGCCATCTTGGATTATTTGGCGAGCACCGCCAAATAATTGTGAAGTCACAAGGGTCGCGAGAGTTGAGGGATGAAATTTGACGAGACTTTTCTTCTTCTTCAGCTCTCATCTACTCATGATTATCAGACCAGTTGAGAGTACGCTTGAGTTGACATCATCTGCCTGTCAAATGACCCAAAACTCTCGTCGACTCTCATGGAAATTTGAGCAGGTTCAAATTCGATGAGAGTCGCTGAGAGCGCATGAGAGTCGCTGAGAGCGCATTAGAGTCGATGAGAGCGCATGAGAGTCGCTGAGAGCGCATTAGAGTCGATGAGAGTCGCTGAGAGCGCATGAGAGTCGCTGAGAGTCGCTGAGAGCGCATGAGAGTCGCTGAGAGCGCATTAGAGTCGATGAGAGTCGATGAGAGCGCATGAGAGTCGCTGAGAGCGCATCAGAGTCGCTGAGAGCGCATGAGAGTCGCTGAGAGCGTACGAGAGTCGCTGAGAGCGCATTAGAGTCGATGAGAGTGCATGAGAGTCGCTGAGAGCGCATTAGAGTCGCTGAGAGCGCATGAGAGTCGCTGAGAGCGCATTAGAGTCGATGAGAGTGCATGAGAGTCGCTGAGAGCGCATTAGAGTCGATGAGAGTGCATGAGAGTCGCTGAGAGCGCATTAGAGTCGCTGAGAGCGCATGAGAGTCGCTGAGAGCGCACGAGAGTCGATGAGAGCGCATGAGAGTCGATGAGAGCGCACAAGAGTCGCTGAGAGCGCATTAGAGTCGATGAGAGCGCATGAGAGTCGCTGAGAGCGCATGAGAGTCGATGAGAGCGCACGAGAGTCGCTGAGAGCGCACGAGAGTCGCTGAGAGCGCACGAGAGTCGCTGAGAGCGCATTAGAGTTTCAGGCCAAACGAGAGCGAGACTTTGAACACTCAACAGAACTGGAGTTGTTAATGTTAGGACGTGTTACTGAAAATAGATAAATTATTCAACAAGTTGAATTTTTTGTTGAACAAATCTTTCTACAGATGGTGGCGCAAATCTTTCGGCTGACAGACAAAGATAGTTCTTCGGACTCTGTAAAGGTTAGTACATCCAGAACTTAATAAAGTAACATATCGTTTCTGTTATTTGAAGTGTTCAAGACGACATTCAAAGGACATAGATGACTTGTTAACCTTTCATAGCCAAGAGTGCTTAAGCTCCAAATCGAAAGAAAATCTCATATTAAAGTTTGCAAAATATTGAAAAACAAGTAGCACCGCATGAAAGTACTGCTCAGTATCTTTCATTTGAATGGTCACATGCTAGGGTTTCAATAACAGACGTAAAAGTTAGAACCACCTTGTACAGCATAATAAACAGTACCATAAGAAAGTACTGCTCCATAGCTTTCCTTTGAATGGTCACACACTCGACGATCATACTTAATGGTTATGCTTGTTTGTGTTTTCATCCATAGCCCGTAGTAAGTATCATGCATGAGTGCGAGGCTGATCGACGAAGTCACGTGAGCGTCAATGCAGCGTTCTTCCATCCCCTGGTTGGGAGTGGATTGGTTTATGGCACCAACCGAGGACATTTACACATGCGCCAGTTTGGGTAAGGGCTTGAATTTTTTGGTTTCACGACACTTTATTGAAAACACACTAATTACTTTTCGATGCCTTTTCGCCTATCATCCACACTACAACGATCGAAAACGCTGATCGTTTTCATCGAAAACGCATACATTTGACAACGCTATCCAGAGTGGAGACATTTGAAAACGGAGCCCTGGACAGCGAAAACGGATGCTTTAGAAAACGCTGACGTCATTCACATCTATTTGTCGCATGCGCAGATGACTGTTGTAGCGTTTTGGAGCGTTTTCGTGTAGACGGGGAAAACGCTGCGAAAACGATCTTGTTGACGCGGAGCTTTTGATGCGTTTTCAGTAAACGCATTAGTGTGGACGTGGCCTAACATTAACGACCTACTGTATGGCACTCAATTTTTGCGTTTTTTTTTTTCTTCTTCTAAAAAGTTCCCCCAGAAATTTACTCCACTTTTGAAATGATAAATATTTGACATCGCCCGAATGTTCATCAAGTGGTGCTGCGTTGTTATCGTTGCCTCCACCATTTTCAGAGCAACCAACTACAGCAGAGAACAAGGTGTTGCTGTAATAGACTAACAATTAAACCCTGATTAACGTGTTTTAAAAGTGTATGTTACGTTTTAAAACCTGTATTTCGATTACATGTATCGAAAAGCAAACAATATTACAGTCGAAGCTCGCGTAAGCGGACACCCTCGGGAAGCAGAAAAAAATTCCGCAACTGGAGCTGGCCGCTTACGGGAATGTGTAAATATAGAGTTTGTATGAGCTAGAGTTCAAACGGGGTTTTGTCAAGACGGCCGTAAGTAGAGCTGTCCGCTTACGAGAGTGTCCGCTCAGAGAGCTTCGGATGTACGTTGTATTATGAACATAATTATTGTAATTTGCATAGGTAATAGCATGAGTTCTGTTGTAGTGGTGTTTGGTATAAATGCCGCGATTAATATTTCAAAATTATCCAAAATATCACAAGTCGCTTCAGCTAGTATTATTTTGGACAATTTTGAAATATTACAAGCCGGTATTATTACTAAATACCACGTACAACTCATGCTATTATTTGTTTATAATACAAGGCAAATAAACAATATATATCCTACCCGAGTAGCTGGCTACGACGATCGTAGCTGATTTGATGTCGTTGAAGCTTCGTTTTGAAACGTTTAAGCAATGGAGTGCTTTTTCAGCTCGGTTGCACCACGTAGAAGTGTTTTGCTTCCAATATTCGTAGTTTTTTGTATGCTTTGACGGATAATCTCGTTGAAATGCCTACTTTTGTCCACACGCTAAACGATAGAAATGTCCGCCATCTTGTCTCTTTTACACTTGCCATATTTGGAAACTGTATTTCTACATGTAGATAACTTCAGTATTTGAGATAAATCTAACCAATCACCTTTCAGAAAATTTCTCAGCCTGGCTCCGGTTGTTCAAAGGGTGGATAACGCTATCTACCGGATAAATCGCTATCCAGTAGATAGCGTAGTTTGTTTTGTTAACACTTATCCACTGGATAGTGATTTATCCGGCTGATAGCGTTATCCACCCTTTGAACAACTGGGGCCAGTACAATAGCTCTGCACGTGCCGTCGTGGTTGCTTGTAATAAATAACAATAACAATAACAACAACAGCAATAACAATAATTTATTTAAAAAGTCGTTACACAGGGAGTGGTTGCCCATTCTCCCGAGCCAGGGGCTCTTGATAAAAGTGCTCGACAACAGAAAATACAAAACTCCCTAATCTCTCCTCTTTCCTTCTTACAGGCCACGATCCACGTCCAGATTGTCAAATCTTACTGCCTGAATTATATCATCCCAGCTGCTGGTACTGCAAGAATTTAGAAGCAAGACATTCTAAAGACCTTAGACGTTCGCTTCACAGATGCCATCGCCATCGCGACACGTATCAAGCCGAAGAACCAACCTTGTTCGTTCTCGAATTTTACTCGTAGGACCTTGTGGGTCTTCAATGAAAAATTGCGACATTGTAAATTAAATTGGGTTCGTTTTATATTCCCGGGGGGTGGGGTGAGAGTCGTTCTCGATCAAGGGAAAAAGAGACGCGGAGATGCGACCGAATCCGTCCGTGAGTTAATTAATATCTGCCCACCCCCCCCCCCCCCCAAAAAAAAAAAATTAACAAAATTCGGCGACAATTTCTGACCCCAAAATACTGAAATTAGCATTTCAAACCCCTCCCCCCCCCACGAAATTTCCTTCGCACCTCCCTGTCATTCTTATACTTGAGTGACCCTCCTCCACCCCCTCAGGGTATATATTGTGCAAAAGTTTACCTGACTTACACATCGTTCGTGGGAGAATGTGACGTCACCAGTACTCTTTCATCCCGTGTCAATAGTGCGTCTCTGTTGCGTACGAGCATGCGCTTTGCAAGCGTTGTAAAAACAAGCTCATCAACAAAATAAATTATTTTTCTTTTATCTCGCTCGTTCATTACTGAGTTCGTCCACGGTTCAGTTAAACCCCCCTCCTCCCCCCCCCTCCCCCGATCGCAAGTTTTGCTGAAGATAGCCTCCGTAGCAGAGGCTGGAGTAAAATAAAGCGCGAGTTGGAGGGACACGCGCCCCTCCACTCAGCGCTATCTGAAGATGGCCCACACTGCCGGCGCTAACTCCGGTTTCCTTAGCTTGAGCATGAAGCTACTATAGCACTATTGCTACTTCCCCTCCCCCAGAAGGAGATTCTTGTCCATTACAGGGCTCCCCTGAATACTTGCTATTTGCCGGAACCCATTCAAACACCTGGGTGGAGAGAGACTGGGAAGAACTGGCCTAGCCTGCGAGACCAATCAGAGCGCGCGTTATATGATCAAAATTTTATAAAAGTGCTTTTGAACAACACAGTCGGGGAAACAACTACCAGATTGGATAATAAGAATCGGAAACTCTTCGAGTGCTTCAACGAAGATTTTCCAAACCGACACTTGTTCCCCTGACTGTTCAACTGCTGCTAAAACAACGAGTGACTCAACATGAACTAAATGAACAACTCTCAATTTTATTGGTATTCTGGAAGGTTACTATTTTATAGCAGTTTTATTGTTTATGTAGGCTCTGCGTTTCCCCATAACCTGTTCAGCTTGTATGTTTAGCATCGTGGCTTTCGTCCGGCTTTATTTTCTTGTTTCAATTTCATGGCAATCATACAGCATTTGTTTATTTACCACTGAAATTTAAAAGAAACGTTTAGTTGTTTATCATGACTATGAATACCATGGCCCCAGAGGAACTCAGAGGTTATCTTTCTTCTCGTTTCAAAGACAAACCTCTGAGCTGGAACTATCAGAGTAACTGTAGGCGTGGTTTAAAAACAAGAAGTTCCAGTATAAAAGAGGCCTGGCCTATAACCCACCGCGCACCGTGGTCAAATGCTCGAGCATGCGCAAAGGCGTAAATTCTGGTTGCCCGCGCGCCAATTTCCCGCGCAAAATTTTAAAGGAAAACGATTTCAACAATCACGCAAAATTTGCAGAAAACATCGAAATCTTGATAGTAATTTGCGAAAGGAAACAAAGGTAGGTAAAAGGAGAAGTTTAGACTTTTCAAACACAAAGTTCAGTATATTTCCAGCATTCTGTCGACTTACCATTTTTTTTTTTTGACTCTTACCAAAAAAAGTTGGACATGTTTAAAACACGGTGTAATGTTGAAGATTGTTGGCGTGGTTTATTTTTGTTTGCATGCTTAGACGTTTGACCGCGGTGGTGGGTTACCAAAGCGTAAACAGCTGAAAAACAACCTGCGCTTTTTCTACGACCGGGCGAGGAGGCTTATTAGAAAAGCTTATTTCAAATAATAAATTTTCGAGAAAATTCACATTGATTTTTCAAATTTTACTATTACACCACTAACTAAAACATAACAACAAGAAATGGGTTATGTATCACCGTCTTACAAATGCAATGCCATTTATACCCTAAGTCAATGATAGTTCTGGAAATTAAAGACAATACAATACACAATGACTGAAACGCCAGAAAATATTGCCCGACGGAAGGTGGCGGGGGGGGGGTTCAAAATCTGACTTCCAAAGGGGGCGCTTATTAGAGAGGGGGGCTTAATAGAGGGGGGGGGGGGGCTAAATAGAGCTTCTGCGGTCAGAATTGAGCATTTACGGTAACTTTTAAATGAATGCAAGAGGTTTTAAAATATGTCCACTCACCTGGCGGCGGCGTGAGTTTGATTGGAAATTTGCGTTGGGCTGGAAGAGTTGCAATAGTCCCCAAAACAGCAGCAGAAAAGTGTCGGTCCCTGATCACGCTTCCGAAACACACACCCGGTCTGCGAACAAGCATTATCTTGCTTCCAACAGCCTTTTAGCAGTACCTGTTAAGGTAGATTGGTTTTCAATGGAGTCTCGTAAACCAAAACCAAAGAAATTACAATGAACAATCATAACAAACGTAAACAACACAATGAACCAATGAAAACTTGAAGCAAATACAAGCTAGTAACCGGCGCCAAGCGCGGGGAAAACGCGTGCGACCAAGTCGCGATTGGTTTGGGTTTTGTATCTGATTGGTTGAGTAGGTGGCGCGAGTTTATTAAACCAATCACAGAGCGTAGTAAAGCAAAACCAAAGCAATGCCGGACTACTTTCGACGGACCAAGTGACTCACGCAGTCGGAGCTTAACTCCAGTTTTGTGTTACATGATGCGACTAGGAGCGTTGCTACTATCTCCGGATTGGATACTAGCCCATCACAAGTTACCCAGGCCCCGGCATTTCTGTCAGGTTTCGCCAACAACTTGCCGGTACTCATTTATATTTCTGGGTTGATAGAGGCACCATATACATGAGTTCGGTGACCATTCTCGGAGACAGGACTGGTATATTTACTACTTCCCCACGGAGAGCGGTTTTCAATTGAGTATTGAAAGTAATCCTGAATTGCTTTGGTTTTGTTTTACTACGCTCTGTGATTGGTTTAAAGATTAAAACACGCGCCACCTTCTCAACCAATCAGATACAAGATCAAAACCAATCGCTACTTGGTCGCACGCGCCGGCGGGCGGGATTCCCGCGCATGGCGCCGGTTACGTGCTGACTTGCTACGAGTTCTCATTGGTTCATTTTGTTGTTTACGTTTATTGTGATTGGCCATTGTAATGGCTTTGGTTTTATGTTTTACGACACTCAATAGCCCTTTTCACGGTTAACTTGTGATATTTGCATAACAATACACTTGAACATAGAAGCGAGGCAATTTCGGGCACAAGCTGCAAAACATCGTGTTTTTCTTGAGCTCCTTCAACTCTTTTAGTATAAAAACAGTTTTAAAATGTAGAAGAACTACAATTCTTTTAGTTTACGTTGTTTTAAGAAAAAAATGTAAAACGACTTTTCTCTATTTTAATAAAGAGTAGATTCGCATAAGCAACAGGGAGATCGGGTTACGATCTTTACGGAAAACTTTAACTAAAATAGTTGTATATTAAGTTATTCTCCGTTTTAAAACTATTTTTATGCTAACAAAGTTGAAGGAGCTCAAGAAAATCACGATGTTTTACAGCTTGTGCCCGAAATTGCCTCGCTTCTATGTTTAGCTGTATTGTTATGCAAATACCGTAAAAGCTCTATTTAGCCCCCCCTCTCTATTAAGCCCCCCCCCCCCCCTATCTATTAAGCCCCCCCTCCTTACGTCAGGCTGATGTAAATTACTTTTCAGCAATATTTTCTGGCGTTTCAGTCACTTTATATTGAAACGTGGTCTTTAATTTCCAGAACTATCGTCGAGTTAGGGTATAAATTACGTTTCTTTTGTAAGACGGTCATACATAACCCATTTCTTGTTCTGTTTTTGTTAGTGGTGCAATAGTAAAGTTTGAAAAAATAATGTGAATTTTCTTGAAAATTTATGATTTGAAATAAGCCCCCCCTCTCTATTAAGCCCCCCTCTCTAATAAGCCCCCCTTCTTGAGGCCTGAAATTAAATAAGCCCCCCGGGGGCTTAATAGAGCTTTCATATTCAGTCCATCCATTGCCAAAGCAAAACTTTACTAGCAAAGCATTCGATGCTTCCAGAGAGTTTGACACGGAGGTGTCAAACTCCCTGGAACTCTACAGAGCGAAAGCCCGACAGGAAATCAAACATGACCTCTAAAAATTTGCTAGAGTGAACACAGTTGTTGGCGAAGAATGGTTTCGCGCGATTTATTCGCATCTTTCTGATTTCCTCGGAGAATGAACTCGGGACAACTTATTTCTCGCTGTAGAAGCGTGCGGAGAGACCTGTAGACATTACAGTCAACGGACACTTGGGATTTGCTACTTCGGTTGAAAAATCTGACTTCAGAGTGGCTAATAGATGTTGAATATATTTTTTTAGTTATTTATTTTATACTCAGCAATACTAATAGGATTTGGGGAAATAATCTACGTATTACAACTAGCAAATACTCATATGCGGAGCCGGTCAACATATATTTGCCACGTGGTAATGCAGTAAGCCAGTAAACGTAGTACACGGCCGGCACGCGTTCTGGACGGACTTCATTGCCAACGTGCAAATAATTTGAACCAAATAGAGCGGTTTCAATTGTCTGTGGAAACTAATCACTGAATTGCTTTGGTTTTGCTTTACTACGCTCTGTGATTGATTTTAAAACACTCGCGTCATCTTCTCAACCAATCAGATGCAAAACCAAAACCACACGCGTTTTTCCGCGCTTAGCGCTGGTTACGTGTATTTGCTTTGAGTTCTCATTGGTTCGTTGCGTTGTTTACGTTTGTTGTGATTAGCCATGAAATAAAACGTTTTTTATATTTTTCATTGGCCTTCACTGTGTTGTTTACGTTTACTGTGATTGGCCATTGTAATTGCTTTAGTTTTGGTTTTACATGCAACACTCAATTGAAAACCACTCTATCCAAGCAAATATGTGATTGCTTAAAAAGAAAACCGACATCCTCACTGTCTCAGCTACTGGTGTCAGAGCTTCTTCCCTACTCTCTCTAAAGTGAACACTTCCCTAAGGCGAAACAGTTGTTGCCGGTTTCGAAGGTGCCCGTCTTAGGGCCTATTTACTTGGAGAAAAGTTGTCCTTGGTAGGAGAGTTACCCTCCATGCCGAGCCACCCTGGGTGAGAGAACTTTTTCATACATATCTTTATAAATAGCAGTGAGCCGTTTACATGAGAAATCGCAAATGTGGCTCGGGAGGGGGGGGGGGGGGGGGGGAAGGGACAGGCTGACCCTGGGTGGAGGGTCACTCGCTGTGAAGCCAATTTGTTTCCATATAAACACTTTGACAATCTCGTTCCCAGAGTCCTCGTTACCCTTGTCCAGCGGTGGAGCGGGCAACAAGGACCTCTGGGATAGAGTGATCCGCCTGACTTGCGCAGTAAGACCGAATGTCCAAGAATCTTGGCGTCCGTTAGTTGAAACATGGGTCGAACACATGCGCAGTAGATCCGGAAGTCCAAGAATCCGGTCATGGCGGATCGCTTCCCCCCAGAGCTCCTTGTTGGCCGCTCCAACGCTGGACAATGGTAACGAGGACTCTGGGAACGAGATTGACACTTTGACTGTTTGTACTTCGCCTAACAGCGACAAGTCAGGACATATAGAGCATGCGCGAACCCAAGAGGGCTAAGTTTTGGCTCGGTCAGCAGAGACAAATTTTTTCATATACTGAAAGCTCGGTAAAAGATGGCTCGGGGAGGAGGGTAACACTCCTACCAGGACAGCTTTTCTCCATGTAACTAGGCCCGCCTTAGAGAGAGTTGACTGATTGTATTATATTCTAATACCTGTGGCCGTCCATGCACTGTGACATAAAGTGAGTAGCACTTCTGATCATCGGTGTCACAGGTTTTTACAGTTTTACATCCCTGACCCACACATCTGTAGTTGTAATAGTTACACGTTCGGCCCTCTAAAAGAGAGAAGAGAAGAGAGGTCAAAATATATTCTATTGTAGCGATCTTAACAAAAATATAAGCCTGATCCAAAGTGGGCGAGCGAAGGAAAAACAAAAGAGGAATTATCTCGTTGGCTTCCTCGCGCTCTCTCCGCTTTTTCGCTCGGCATTCCCACTAACTAACGCTTCAAAAATACATTCCCTTCCCTACCACCCCTCTTTGCCTTGATAAGGATCAATATATCTTATTCACGATGGTTTCCATACAGCGATTTTCAATTGAGTGTCGTAAACCAAAACCAAAACCAAAACCAAATGTAATTACTATTGCCAATCACAAGATAAGCTTTAGTCGCCGTCAACTTTGAGTTCAGAGATGTTTACGGTCTGTACAGTTTAATGCACCTCTAGTTAAGGGGGGACTTCACCTAAATTTCAAGGAAATTTTTAAGAGGTTTAAAGAAGGAATAGAAGAAAAAAAATAATTTTTGGAACACCAACAGACAGTTGATACCCACGCGGGTGCTCTTGCGTGGTTATCAACTGTCTGTCAATTGTCAATCTACTAATTTTTAACTTCAAATTCTAATTTTAAAACTACATCAAATCTTCAATATTTCTCATTTTCCTAAATTTTACAACTCCTTTGAGAAAAACTATTTCCTCCCAAATATACCCAAAAATCACCCAAAAATTTACAAAACACTCCATAACATAGATTCATGGGATGAGCATAGAGTTTTTGGATTGCTTGAAACGTGAACGAGATATTTCCATTTAACCCATGTTATTAAAGTCGCGGAAAAATGGCTAAGGCTAAGTCCCGCCTTAAATGAATTTACTTTACTGATCAGTTTTGTTGATCAGATTTACGCCTTTTCCGGCAGTTTTCCAAATATCTGTCTGTTAATATTTTTCTTGATTTGGTCTTAGACATTTTTTTTTCAAAATGGTTAAAACGCGAATCTACTCTGTTTGCAAAATTCTTTTTGGCAATCTATACTTGTGTTATAAAATCGTTATAATATAAAAATTCATCAATTCTAGCTGTCTATAATAGAAAGATTAAGCATCACGTTTATTTTTCCCGCGAACGGCAAAAATCCAATTTTTTGCAGTCTGCCGTTTGCCGTTTCTACGTGAAAGTGAGTATAGTTTTGCGTTTGTCTTGAACGTGTGAATTCTTAATTTTCGATTTTTCTGATGGATTTATTTAACGATTCGTGGAAAAGTAAACAGAATCAACTGCAAGCTGACGTCTGTCGTTTGCCGTAGAACTTGGTGCTTAATCTCTCTAATATAACAATTATGCGTTAATTATCAGGGCACTTACCCGTTAACAAGAATTGAACTGCAATAGTTGCAAGTAACATCAAAAGCTTTCTTTCCATCGTCAGGCAGACAAAACAACGAACAACTTGACCTGAGAGAGCAATGGGTATAAATGACTCTAGCAAAGGGTGTGTTTATAACGGATCAGTATAAGTCTTGGGTATATAAAATGGCGTGGGTAGTATAAAGTCAAGCGGCGTGGGTATCAAGGGTCTTAAAAACACCACCTTGCATATATAGATCATTTCACTGAAATTTGAATCTACGCTGAAAGTAGCGTTCTGTTTGTTTAATTTTAATGCTTCTAAATTTAGATTGATCTAAAGTTTAGAATAATGTTACTTTGAAATGAAGTACATGCACATGGCATACACAAGTGTTGCTTCTAAACAAGAGCACTCCATCTTTACCCAGAATCACTGATCTATCTTATCAACGCAGGTCCACGCGGCTAATTAACTCCCACACCCCACATCCCACAATCATTATCGGTGCACTCTGAATTCGGGCTGATTCACAAAACCGCGACTAATTTCGCGGAAATGTTTCTGATTAAGTACAATTATTAAAAGCGATTTTTCCTTAGTTCATGTTAGTTGTTTAAAATACCATCAGTCATGTATAGAGAAGTTGCTGAATTATTTCAGTTTGTCAAGGAAGACTTTGGGAAAATTGTTGTTGCTACTTATAATGAAAATGCTAAAATCTAAGCTAACGATTCCACAAAGTTGTTCTGATTCTACCTGAATTTCAAAGAAATTTTAAGAGGTTTAAATAAGGGATAGAATAAAGAAAATGATTTTTGGAACACCAACAGACAGTTGATACCCACGCGGGTGCTCTTACGTTGGTATCAACTGTCTGTTGGTGTCCATCTACTAATTTTTAACTTCAAATTCTAATTAATATTTTAAAACTACATTAAATCTTCAATATTTCTTATTTCCCTAAATTTTACAAATCCTTTGAGAAAAACTATTTCCTCCCAAACATACCCAAATATCACCCAAAAATTTACAAAACACCCCATAACATAGATTCGTGGGATGACAGAGCATAGTTAGAGCGAATAGTTTTTGGATTGCTTGAAACGTGAATGAGATATTCCATTAAACCCATGTTTTAGACAATAATAAACGATTATAATAACGGAAAAAATAAAACCACAGCCAACAAACCGATCTATTGAAGACCTACAAAGATCAAGGGAATACTTCATTTACACAATCGAAAAATTGAACGGCAAAATGATCCCGATGGTGGAAAAAGATGCGCGAAAATAAGATAAAACAAATATATATAAAATGTAAAATAAATGTATATAAAATATACTTTGCCCAGTGCGAGGCCGCCGTGGCGCGGTCAAGTCGGTTAGCGGGTCTGACTTGAGAGCTGATAGTCGATTGCTGTGCACGCTAGGCAAGACACGCACATCGCTTCATGTCAATCAGGTGTATAAAAAGATCTTTGGTGAATCTTTGTTCTGGCAACTTGACAAAATGACGCCGGGGTGGTGAACTGCGTTGTACTAGCCCTGCTCCATGGGCTCCATGGGAGGGTGGGTTGGGGGGAGTAGTTATACTGACCTCAATGCTACTACAGTAGTGGCTTCATGCATCATGTGCTTCTGAAAACGGAGTTAAACCCTGGTTCATATAGGCCAGCATACTCGTGAAGACTTTGTACCCTACTTTACGCAATATTCTATAGGCTCCGCAGAAGCTTTGCGTCATCATCATCGCGTGAAATATCGACAAAAATGGGTATTTTTTCATGGATATTTTTTTCTGCGTAAGTTTTCCATTCAAATTTTATCCTTCATCAAACGTTTCGTATTGCACAGTGATCCAATGTTTTGCTTTGAAGAAAAAGCATTTTAAGACTGTTTATATACTTCCACACGGGGGCCAAAATATTTTAGACATTTTAGATTTATATTTCAAACTTATATATTGGCCGGGGCAAAGTATATTTTATATAAATTTCAGCCGTTTCGTTTTCGCAAACACCACTAAGAGGAGCGTGAACCGACGTTGTATACTTGGGCTATATAAATTTATGAGCTGTTTGTTTTATCTTGTTTATGGATGTATTATTTCTACCAAAGACATCGTCGGGTTTGTCGTTCAATTTTTATTGTGACCGCAATATTTATGCTGGCTCAACATCTTTTCATAAACCGTTGTTGCACAAACCAATACCATTGCGCTAATTTGATATTTTCAGGCACGAGAACTATTTTAAAAGGGTCTCAAACTAAAGATTTCCGAATAGGTGACTGCTAATCGGCGGATATTGAGAACAGAATCTGCTTTACTTCTTATGAGCTTTATGACCACCATGTTGGTATGGCGAATGCGTCAAAGAGCTGTACCCTTTTCAAAAATTCGTACTACCAATATTGTTTGGTTAGAAAGAATAGTTTTGTTTTTGTTTGTGTTGTTATTACAGCAAGCAAACAAATTTGCGTGACTGCATCAGTTCAAGACCGAAAAGTCCGGTTATTGGTTTTTTGAGAGGCACTGAGATGACGTCATTCGAGCTCTCGCTTTGTTGAGTAAAACTATTGCGTCAAATTTGCAGTGCATTCTATATATTGCTGTAATCTAAATGTGTTCGTGTCAAAGATGATATAATTTCTAAACCCGCGAAACTTTGCGGAAATTTCGTGCGAAAGTGTATCACAACAATCAAAGCCACGACATTTTTGGCAACTGTAAATCTTTAGCTTTTCCGGTCCTAAGATTCAAGAATGCGCTGCTTGTTTTTAATATTTCAGTAATTTGCCATATGACGCTTACCTTAATCCACTTAAAACGGAGCTTGAGACTGAGACATACAGCTGTTTCAAGAAAGGTTGTCGAAAAAAAGCGCACGCGACAATCCCGAAAGGTAATCTGGGATATGATCAGCAAGGTACGTTCCTGACACTGTAGCTGTCGAACCAACTTTTGTTGCTTTCTTTTAGCACTCGCAAACATACGTCCATGGCGTCTCGTGCCATTTTCTCAGATTTCCCTGAAACGCTGAAGTCAAGGAACCGTGAACCTTAAACTACCCACAATACCTTTCGGGATTGTCGCGTGCGCATTTTTGCGACAGCCTTTCTCGAAACAGCTGTATATTGAATGCGAATTCACGTAGTTTGGTTGTGTGTATATTTTGCATACTGGGTGAAATACTGCCTTACAACCGTCTGGAACTAAGTAACTTTAATATTAAGCTTTGTTTTAACTATCCTATGCATATATGAAATCGAATGAATTAAAGCTAAGATCTCTTTCTCTTTAAATTTAAATTGCCCGGTTTACGCGTACGACGCAAGCATAGCGCAAGGGTGCGATAAGCATAAGCACAAGGTGACGTAAGCGCAGGCGCAGTACCTTTAATTTTTATTACATTGCATCGTGGGAATCCAATATGGCGAACGATGAAGGTTTCCGAAGACATGTTGCGACTTTTTTTCAGTTTTCTTGTGTTTGCGCATGCGTTATTCCGTTTACACAGGCGATGCAACGACGCAAGCATAAACGCAAGCACAAGAAAAAGGAAAGATTTCTTTTGCTTGCGTTTATGCTTGCGTCGCATGAGTTTACACAACTCCGTATCTTTTCCTTATGGGGCTTGAGCTGACTCGTCCCCAGTCGTCTCTCTTGTAAAATATTAATAGGAGAGAGAGACGACTGGTGACGAGTCAGGGGCTTGAGCTCATGCTTGCTTCGTACGTGGAAACCAGCCTTAACGGGTACATAGAACTCGCAATTGACTAACAAGCAGTCCCTCACTTTTCTCAGGGATAGTCGAGTGGAGAGCACGCGAGCGCGCGCGAAAATCACCTCGAGGAGACGCGACGCGCGGCGGCGAGGAACTAGCAATTGACCTTCACACCTTAGTCTGAAGTGTCAGCCGTCTTCTCGCTCTAACCCCCCCGTGGGCAGGCGAGAAGAACGTCTGAAGGCCGAGCGTTATAATGTCGTCCGGTGACGTCACGTACTCTTGCGGAAATGGTAGGTAGATTTTGATTGGTTTCCTATCTAATTGGTTCCCGATAATATAGATGACCATTTCTTATTGGTCACAAAAGGCAAAAGCTGTCAAAGTATGCCGGCGGGAGGTGTGAACGTGGTGCGAGGAAAAATTGTAATAAGCACGTACGCCGAACTCAGAAGTGATGTATCCGGTTTCCCGGTGTGATAAAAATAATTTTTCTTCGGTTTTCTCAAGCTTGATGTATATCACTAAAGGAATGACATGTACATTTTCTCAAAGTCGAACTATTTCAAGGTCAAGGCAAGCCAAATAACTCAGTTAAGTCTTACCGCGGTCGTCCACTGTGTTTATCTGCAAGAGCATCTGATCTAGCGTTTGTCCGTCATCATGTGTAAGTCGTGTAATGTCTTCATAATTTCCCCTTCTTATTTCACTCCGCGTTCCATGGACCGATTCCTAAGCTTTATATCTCATCGATTGCGGGTGAAAGAACGAGAATAAAACCATATCCAGGCATATCGCGAATGGGAATTTGTAACTGGCAAGCCGCGATGTGTGTATAATATACAAACGTGTTTTCAATGAAATTTTAAAATGCAACATTGTCATAAATTAGAGCGTGACGTCACCGGACGACATTATAACGCTCGGCCTTCAGACGTTCTTCTCGCCTGCCCACGGGGGGGTTAGAGCGAGGAGACGGCTGACACTTCAGACTATTCACACCTCAGTGGCACAGCGTTTGCGACGGCATCGGGAAGGTCGTGGGTTTGAATCCCGTAAAGCCTGAATTTATATTTCAGGCTTGAAAATTGCTTTATGATATGCTTCTGTTAATACCAACGAAGATCTCTGTTATTTTAATATTAAGCTCCGCCGCAAAATAACTCTAATATTTAGAAATTCTTCTAATAACAAGGTCTTCTTTGGTTTCCCTGCCCAAAATAGATGGAAAGAAACCATAAAAAGCTTGAATGTCATGTTTACGGGCACCGAAAGCCCCGTTGCATTCGTCGTAGGATAACAGGGAGCGCGGGGCTTGATGGGAAGGAGGTCGTCCGCTTCAGTCCCACAACTCCACGCGCACCGCGCCTGGGGACGAGGCAGGAGAAGAATTTCGTCTTCGTACGAGTCAATGGCGCGTAGAAAAAGAGTTGATGCCATCCAGGGGCACCCAACGACAAAATTTTCCTCATGCAGGTGTCAGAACATCGTTGTTACGTTATAATTGTACTTTTTGTGCAGTTTAATGGATTATTTTGAAACACTAAGAAAAATACATCTGTTTGGATACGTTAGCTGAACTTTCAAACTTCAGAAATATTAAGAAAGTTCGAGATGACATTTCCCTAACCGAATATCTGAGACGATTATAGGCCTTCCGAACAGATATTCCACCGAAACGATCAATTGGGTGCCCCTAACAATTTATAGCCTAAAATTATTCAGTTCGTCATTCGTAATCCATCCTAATTGTCGCCAATTTAAACCAGCTTTAAACAGTCCTTGTTCATTTCTGGAGTATTGTAATCTTTTTAGTGTTTTTCTACGCTTAGTAAACTATCATTTTGAGGTTTCCTTCGATGTAATTTTGTACATCGCACAACAACAGAGTACTAAGGGTCTTGGTGGACACGGATTTTGTTCAAAAATAGTCACGATCTCAGAGTTCCTGTGATTTTAATTTGACCAAATGGCGGCATGGCACGTATTTAACCCTACGTGATGCATTTGCAGTGCTTCCTCTCCTCATTAGAAACACATCTAAAAATACTTGTTAAAAGTCGCTTTAGGGCTATATAAGTACGTTTTTTCAGCAGATTGTAGTAATCTCAGCCCACTGACTGAAAATTTCGAGACAAAATGGGTCATAAAAATAATAAAACCCGTCTTAAAAACACTTGAAGTAGGAAGCCAACTTGTTTTAAGGAGTTTTTTAGTTTTAATAGACCTTTTTACCGATGCCACGCAAAATTGCAATTTTCAGTGATTTTCATTAAAGCAAAACAAAAACAACTTCATAGATCGATTTATCATACCAAGAGAAAATACCGAATTAAGTCAAAGTGCAAAGTTTTGTAACAATTGGCCTGAAACTTGCGGAAATATAAAACTTCAAAACTTTCCGTCATATACCTTTCTTTCTCAAAATTGTCAAATTTGGGGTCTTATATTTCAGCAGAGTTTTACGAAACCTCCACTCACAATTTTATGAAATTCAGTTGATATCATAAATTAATCTATGAAGTTTTTTGTTTTAATAAATAGCGCGGAAAATTACACGTTTTCCGGCGTTAACCATAAAAAGTCTTACAATTTAAAAGAGTATTATAAAGTTAATCTCAAAAGATTATAAGAAATATATAATATCGATGACCATTCTCTGAAGGCCTTTCGCATTTAGCTCGTTTGATATTATATTCAGTTCCTTATCTTTTAGAAATCTTTTACGGCGCTGTCTGTCCTCAAATGGTAATTGCCGTGAAAGATTGATTTAGATAAAAGGCGAAAAAACTTTGACTTAATTTGAACGACTGTGTCCCTGACTTTTTTCATCAAGAAGCAATGGAAAATGATTCGAAATGATTGATTTGCTCTAGGCGTGTTTTAATAGACACCCACGAACTCTTTTCATTTTTTATTTCCTTTTTTATTCATATTGGTTTTGCACGCAAGCAACTTACAAATGCGCGCAGTAAGACAGGCGGGTTTTAATTATGATATTGAACCGATAGAGCGGTCTTCAATTGAGTCGAAAGTCAAACATGCGTTTTTTTCGGCTTTGCTTTACTACGCTCTTTGATTGGTTCGAAAAACTCACGCCACTTTCTTAACCAATCAGATGCCAAACTAGAGTTCTGATTGGTTCCTTGTGTTGTTTTCGTACGTTGTGATTGGTCAGAATGATTACTTTGGTTCTGGTTTTACTACACTCAATTGAAGACCGCTCTATCTACTAGATCAAGCGCTCGGCAGGGAACATTTTTCCAGCGATAATGCTGATTAATATTAACCCGTAGATAAACTGGAATATAGGTCGTCTGACAGATATGCTAAAGTTTTTTCAGTAGCAGTTAAGTAATTTATCGGTGGGATTGTTTGCCAAGCAGGCAACTGTTGCGGCAAACCACCAAAAATACGGTATAAAAATGTTAGTTATACGGCTCTTATCTTTGCGGCAAGGAGGAATATGGAGTTGTACAACAGACAGCAAAAAATACTAAATGATGTAACGAACAGCTGTGTTATTATTAGTTTTGGCCAGAAAATACAAACAATTGCTTTTGTTCCTGTCCCAGAAGGCCAGAACAAGCTCTTGTGAGTCGAAATCGACGGGAAGACTCATTTCCTAATTCAACGCATTTGGCTTTGCTGTCGAGTCATGTCAAAGTATGACATGAAAAGGTTAGGTCGTCTTGCTTGTTAGGGGAATAAAATTATTCCTAAAAAGAGGCGTCCCGAAAAAGGGTCGTGTTTTCTAAACTTATTTTATGAGTATAATATATTTTCTGGTTGAAATCAAACCACGACATATTCACGAAATTAACCAGTATTTGTTTCGTAAGAGCTGAAAACTGATTACATTTGAAAACCTGAAAAAATAAAAGTTAAGCTTTTCTAATTTCATTCTACTATGAATGGTGTTAGGGTTGAAATTCAGAGGGCTTACCTTTCACCAACAAGGACTGAGCTCCGTCTCTCAGCTTTGAAAGCGCATTCACAATGACTACGCCTTCAATTGAAGCCAATCTTTATATAATAAGCCCGCCCACTTCATTCCAAGTGACTATTGTTAGCATCTCGGGAACACGGAATGACCTATGGCAGATAAGCCGACAATGAGGTAATGAGGAAAATGACAGATTTAGTATATTACTGCAAGGCACTTATAGCCTAAAGAAATACAGCTGCATCAAGCTAAATATCTCGGAGTTGAAACCATCTTCAAACACAACAAATTCAATATAAAACCATTAAAAATGCTGAATCAAATCAATTACTTATATCTTATTCTCACCTATTTTCACGAGTATTAATTTTCGCGGCGATGTAGCAAAAAACGCGAAAATAAAGACGATAGTTTTCGCCAAATTTTAAGCCTATTTTGTGCCCTTTTTTCTCTGAAATCGCGAAAATAAAACCTCGCGAAATATACGGATCTGTCGATTTCGCGAAATTAAGTGCGCGCGAAAATTAGTGAGAATAAAGCATCTCTCGTTTGCTTTAGTTGAATTTTTAACCAAAAGCCTTATCAATGTTTTACGCTCAGTAGTTTTTTGTAAAATCTATTTTAGTTTTCTTAGCTTGCCTGCAGCTGTTGTTTGTCATAGATAGAAAATGTTTAGTTTACACGCTGCACAAATTATCATACATGTTTAATATTAGATTCGTATCTTCCTTAGACCTTCTTCCTCGAAGGCAAGGTTTATTAATGGTCCAAAAATTAATGTAGATTGTATAATCTTGATATCATTAAAACCTGTGTAAATGCCGATAAAAGCTCTTTATTGACAAATCTTCCACGAAAACGTGTCAGTGCTGTAGTAATCGCTATATTTTAATGCTTCCTAAAGCGTCCAATTTGGGATCAATTTCGACGCGAACAATTACACCCTTTTTCTTCAAATTGACCATCATGAACGCTCGCTGACTTTTAATTTAAAAACTATATTAATTTTTTTGCTTTAAATTGTCTGCCGTGTTTGAAATGTGAAGAATTCGACAATACCAATGTGGTTTAAGAGGGGCTTTAAAACGACTTACAATGTTATGACACTGTTTCTTGGTTACTGTTAATATCGAGAATGTGGTGCGAGAAATCAATAACTTCAAGTAGTCTTTCCTTCCTTTTCCTGCTTAAAATTGAAGTAGCTTTCATTTTCAGACGAACGGCTAATATAATTCTCCATTTTGCGGAAAACTTTTACTCTATTTTGTGAAACGCAAAATAACGCCTTTTATGGACGAAGATTGTGACAAAGACTATTTCGGTTGAATAATGCTGCATTTTTAGCTGCATTTGATTCTTTATACGTCTGATGAATGTATAAAGTGTCGCTTTCCGGTAAGTTTAATACCCAACCAGCGAAGCGCGTTTTACAGGGCAAATTTGTGGCTGACATACTTTTGTCATACAGTGTTTTTGTATTTCCTAATCCTTCTACCTCGAGCTCATTCACAAATTTCGAATTCTTCTTATATTAAATTCTGGTTTCTGTACGTATTCCGTGCGATGTTCTGACATTTATTTTCTTCGAATTGGGAAAGCCATTACGGGTCCATTACTAGTTTCCCTCGGAAATGGCTTCTTTGTAGATTTCGCACAAAAACTGTCACGGAAATAATTTTTCTTCTTTTCGCTTTTAGATTGTTACTATTTTAAGGTTGAACTTGCCCTGGGGGAGAATTTTAGGAACATTAAAGGACACCATTGCCAACATTTAGGCTTAATTGTGCCTTCTATACCTGACGGCTTCAGACTATAAGTCAATTGAAAAGTGAATCAACATTTGAATATAGAGACTGGGAATTTTAACAGCGTTTAAAAATGATTTATCCGTATCCACAGAGACATAATTTTGACTTCATTATATTTGGAACATCCGTTCTGGAATATCCGTTCTAACGCCCTTTTATTTTTAAAACCGATTTTCCACTGATTTCTTGTCTAGTTGTTAATGCAGATAGCTTTTTCTTTGTGTTAGGGCCTCCACAGACTAGAGAGATTAAACGGTTGTTGTCGATGATAAAAAAGTTGTCGATAACAAAAAAGCCAGTGTGCGAAGCTAGTTATCGATAACTAAGGGCCTTAGTTATCGATAACTAGCTTCACACACTGGCTTTTTTGTTATCGACAACTTTTTATGACCGACAACTAAATAGTTGTTGACAACTATCTCTCTAGTCTGTGGAGGCCCTAAGCGACTTAACTTGTAGGTTGCGCTATTCGCGTCATGCAAAAATCGTATACAAAAATCCTACGACATTTTTCGGTTCGTACACGAAAATCTAAAAAAGTTTAAGTTGATTTACACGAAAAAATCGTGCCGTAGGCTTGTCGAAAGATGTCGTATGCGACAAAGTTGTCCGTCTAAATCTGCCTTAGGAGCTACTGATAAATTCGAAAGTCGTATCGATTTGTCACTAAAAATGTGATATAATAGAGAAAAAATTCAAGAGAACTTAGAAATTTCCAAGAAATTAAAAAAAACTCACTGAAATCGTTCAAAACCAGTCCGGAGATGACAGAACATTAAATACATCGCAGCAGCAATTAGACAAGGTAGTACATTTTGAATTTGCAGTTCCTCGGGTACGTTCCGCCCATCATGAAACGCTTGAAATTTAACAAACGCTCACAGCATGGTTTCCATATGATCGCAACGATCGTAGTCCAGCGATCGTTGCGATCTTTGCGATCATATGGAAACCACTCTTACGATCGTTGCGATCATATGGAAACCACTCTTGCAATCGTTGCGATCATATGGAAACCACTCTTGCGATCGTTGCGATCATATGGAAACCACTCTTGCAATCGTTGCGATCATATGGAAACCACTCTTGCGATCGTTGCGATCATATGGAAACCACTCTTGCGATCGTTGCGATCGTTGCGATCATATGGAAACCACTCTTGCAATCGTTGCGATCATATGGAAACCACTCTTGCGATCGTTGCGATCGTTGTGACTGCGATCGTTGCGATCATATGGAAATGCTTCTCAATTAGTATACATTTTGTCTTAAATAAATGCCCTTTTCTTCAAATTCTTGTGGGATGGAAAAGGCGACAAAATAAAACGAACAGAAATAATAAATGACTATCCAAATGGCGGACTTAAAATGCTGGATATTAAAAGTTTTAACCGTGCGCTAAAATCAAAATGGATACAAAAATACTTGGATCCCAACTGTCACGGAAAATGGAAATTATACTTTGACCTTTTCTTAACGAAGCATGATGGTAAACTACT
The DNA here is from genome assembly GCA_029204205.1 of Desmophyllum pertusum. Lineage (NCBI taxonomy): Eukaryota > Metazoa > Cnidaria > Anthozoa > Scleractinia > Caryophylliidae > Desmophyllum > Desmophyllum pertusum. Next base: position 849,758 of record MU825416.1, on the reverse strand, counting down.
TCTAAATGGTAATCTTAAAAAAGAAGATGTGGCCTCCTTAAATATTCAGGATACTTTACAACAGAACTTATTGAGATTTGGAGTGAGCTAAATTTCAAACCAGAACCAACCAACTCTTTTAATTCACCAATCTGGTATAATTCTCTGATTCGGATTGCAAACCAACCCTGTTTTTATCGCGACTGGTCTGTTGCAGGAATTACCTCCGTTCAAGACCTTCTTGATGACAATCTTCAATTTTTAAGTTTTGACGCTTTCAAAAGAATGTATGCCGTGAAAGCCAGTTTTCTTCATTACTACAGCGTAGTCTCTGCTGCCTCAAAAATTAGAACCGCTATTTTACAACAAGAGACAGTTAATTCCAATGAGCAAAATCAAAATAAGCCGCTGTCAGCCACAGACTTTACCAAAGCTGTTTACAAACATCTTAATATTGAATGTATTGGCACCACCCCTCTAAAAAGCCAAAATAAATGGATTTCAGATTGCAATCTAGAAGAGAAAACAATCGACTGGAACAAATCTTATAGCCTTCCCTTCCTTTGCACAAAAGAGACTAAATTAAGAACATTTCAATTTAAGCTTCTACATAGGCGAATTGCTACAAACGACTATCTATTTAAAATCGGTATCAAGTCATCTGATTTATGTTGCTTTTGCGAACAGTCTAATCTCTTTTGGGAATGTGTTCATGTTCAAAACTTTTGGAATAATACTAAAACCTGGCTGGCTAATTACTTGTCCCTTCCAAAGGACTTCTCACTTATGATATGCTTAGGTCTAGTAGATAATACAGCAAATATTCTGTTTCATCATGCCCTCCTTATTGCCAGATACCACATTTACTCTTGTAAAATCAAGCAAGCGTATCCCTCACGAGAAGCTTTCTCGCAAATTGTTCTCAACTGTTTGGATATCGAGAAGCGTAATGCACACGAATCCGGCACGATGAAAAAATTCAATTTAAAATGGGGCGAGTTTCTTAAGAAAAAATGTTAAAAGTAAAGCCGTTTGTTTGGTGGGGGCTTAAGCACGAGCAGCCTATTTAATTTGTACTTAATTTACTTATTTATCTTTTTTTGGTTTTCTTTCGCTTCTCTTTTCTTTATTGTTACTCTGTGTTAACGCTTTTTTGTCCTTTTGTTATTCGTGGACCTGATTGTGCATTGCTTTATAGTAAATAAATACATTGTAAGTAAAGTATTGTAAGTAAAGCATTGTAAGTAAAGCATTGTAAGTAAAGTATTGTCAGTAAAGTATTGTAAGTAAAGTATTGTAAGTAAAGCATTGTAAGTAAAGTATTGTCAGTAAAGTATTGTCAGTAAAGTATTGTAAGTAAAGCATTGTAAGTAAGGCCCAGTTCAGACGCCGTACTTCACATGAGCCGAATCGAATTCGATGAATTAAGTTCATGTGAAGTACGGCGTCTGAATCAATTCGGAACGGCCGAATGAATTCGGATCGGCTCAGCCGTTCTTCCCGCCTGACTCAGCCGGGAATAACGGCTGTGGACCGGCTTTGATTCAGACGCCGAACTTCACATGAGCCGAAATTATAACGTATTTTTCAATATAACAGCAATTTTCCCCTATTTTAAGTTCGGCTGAATTAAGCTCGGCGTCTGAATCAATTCAGCCGGGCTAAATTAATTTGGGTCGGCCTAAATTCGAATTCGATTCGGCTCATGTGAAGTACGGCGTCTGAACTGGGCCTTACTGACAACTGACCATGGCTAAACCGACAGACCGAGGCACTGAATGACCCAAAGTCTTCCTCTGAATCTTCATGCAAAGATTCATGTCGATGATATACACTTTGCATTGCTTATAGGACAAAAGTAAGTTGTTCTAAAAATTGGAAACGCGTGCTATACGTCTGTTCTGCTTCAAATAGAAGCTCAGGTGTAACCGAGTTAATTCATTTGAATGGCGATTGATGTACGAGCCCTAAAATGAGTTGAAATCGGTTATGAAAAATCAGGCTCCAAAGTCCATTCAGTGTGGGCAAATGAACTTCTAACTATTGCTAGGCAGTAGAACGTCACTTTTACATGCTCGTAAGCAACAGACCATTCTGTATTTGCATGCTCAGTCACGAACTTCACTGCAAGAGTTTTCAAGTTGTTTTACGCAAGGTTGCATGGTTCTTGACCATACTGGTCAGGAGTATTAAGGCAAATATAACATGGATTCCTAATTTAAGGCCGTGGCAAACGAGGAAACATTGTTGCGGAAACATTGTTGCGGACGCAAATGTTTCCCCGTTTGCCCGCGCACGCAACATTTGTTGCGGACGCAAAACCGAGACGCAAAAAATGTTTCTGAATTATTTCAGAAACATTTTGCGTCCGCAACAAATGTTTCCCCGTTTGCTCGCCGAAACATTTGCGTCCGCAACAATGTTTCCTCATTTGCCACGGCCTTAACTTCTTATTCCGACAGTCAGGGAACTTCGATTTCTCGAACCTCCACGGGAAACGAAACTGAATTGGTTCGAGAAATCGGGAAGTTCGAAATATCGGGGGTAAAAATTACAGTGAAACAAGTCCAAGGGAAAAAACTTTTGGTTCGAGTTATCGGGGTTTTTGAGAAATCGAACTGAGGTTCGAGAAATGGGGGTATCTCGTAGTGAATGTCGAACAGATTAACTGGATTTTGGTTGAACGCGAATATTATTCTTACGCCCAAAATATCGAATATTTTAGGCCCCGTCCATACTGATGCGTTTTCGTTTGAAAACGCATACTTTTCGATGCGTTTTCGCTTATCGTCCAAACTACAACGCTGAGCGTTTTCATCGAAAACGTATTTGAAAACGCTGTCCATTTGAAAACGCTGTCCAGAGTGGAGACATTGGAAAACGGAGCCAAACGAAAACGCACCAGTGTAGACGGGGCCTTGATTAGTTTTTTGACCCAGAAATAATGAATACTTGTCACAAGAACTAAATAATGAATTTCGACCTGAAAAGTGAATAGTTATAGATAAGGTACGAGTCTAAAAACAGAGACATGTAATTGTTTCAGAACAACGTTTGTTCATTAACGGGAGGGTCTTGTATCGGGTTTGCGCTGACTGTTTTTAACCCTTTCACTCCCAGAGTCAAACCTTGAGCCAACAGTAAATGTGGTTGTACCTTTTGAGTTTGCGGATGAAAACCCTAGTGTGTGGCCATTCAAATGAAAGCTATTGAGCAGTACTTTCTAGTGGTGCTGTTTGTTTTTGACAAATTTGCAAACTGAAATTCAAGATTTTTCCCCTCAATTTTGAACTTAGCACTGTTGTTTCTTGTGGTCGTTATTTGTGAGTACAGTTGTTTCCAGGGGAATTGATTTCGGAATTCGCCCGATGTAAAACTGTAAAACTGCTTCGTTTGTGCACAAAACAATGATTGCCAAAGCAGTCGTTGAACTGAGGCGAGCAGTCGCCCAGAATTATACATGTATACTCTTCAGCAAACGACAGGGGTTCAGTTCAGTGTATCAGCCTGTTTTCAGTAGGAAAGAGAAAAACTACATGTATAGAATAAATAAAGCATTACGTGATAGAGAACAGCGACTATACTTGTTCAGAGATGAACACCGTAAGATGGGTGACGCAAACATAAAATCAGCACAGAGCTTAACGAAGACTAGCCCAGTTAACTATAAATCACACGATAAAATATTTGAGCTTCCAACTACAGTCGAAGCTCGCGTAAGCGGACACCCTCGGGAAGCAGACTGAAATGTCCGAAACTGGAGTTGGCCGTTTACGGGAATGTGTAAATACAGAGTTTGAATGAGGGAGAGTTCAAACGTGGCTTTATAAGGCAGCTGAGTGCCGCTCAGAGAGTTTCGACTGTAATTGTAAAATATATATGTTCCCCACCTGTATCCGTGCCGGAATGCAACAGCGAGCCTCGTTGAAGCGCCAAGATATGCGAGCAGAGTTTCAATCTTGTCAAAGATGTTTGTTCGACTCAAGTATAAACTTCCACGACGGAAACTGCAACGCGAACGTCTCTAAACAAAAGGTTTAATGAGCAGTACATAGCCTCTGCACGTGCATTGGTACATTTCTGAGCAGTCCTCTGCAAAACAAGAGAAATGATCAAATTCTGACGTGAACCGCAACGACAAAATTTCTATTTGGATTTGAACGCTGCCTTTACATATTCAGCTGAGGATAGTTCTGACACCGATAGATAAACTGAATCGAACTAGAGATTCGCGAAGACGCTGAAGAATTAGGGTTAGGGACCTTACGCAAACCACGACGGCGACGGCAACGAGAACGCCGCTGCACAAAACGTTTAATCAGCAGTACATTGGCTTTGCACGTGCGTGATACATTTGGTACATTTCTTAGCCGTCCTCTTCAAAACAACAACGTGAAATGACGAAATTCTGCGTTTGTGTCATCTGCGGAGAACTCAGTTGAACTACGACGGCGAATTTTTCAAGTTTCTCTTTAGAAATGAGTGCGATCTTTACATATTCAGCTGAGGATAGCTCTGACACCGATAGACAAACTGAATGGAACTGGAGACTCGCGAAGATTCAGAAGTAAAATATAAATTCAATTTTTAATCGACGTTTACTTCGGTGTTGCCGTCGTCGTTGCTTAAAAACTCCTTATTGTTGCAATACGTTACGCCGGAGCGACGATAGATGCAACTGGTTTGTTTTGTTAGTTATAGATGGTGTTTCCATGTAGCTTTTGTAGTCTGCTATGTAATTCACGACGCCTAAATACAATTTTTGTTGGTACGTACCGTTCAGTTAGTACGTAACCAAGCTTAGGCGGTTATTCTTAATCCGAGTGAAAACGAACGCAAGCACAAGCACAAGCACAAGCACAAGAAATATTCACCAGCAAATATTTGATCATTGTTAACACCAGGTTTTTGTGCATTTGACTGACGGAAAACATGAATCTACTGTTTACTCATTGACTGAAAGCTCAACGTTTCTAGCCAGCAAAATTTCGAGAATCAAGGCAAGCAAAATAAGCACAATAACTCACAAATAACTTTCGGAAGATGATTTCAGTGAACTAACCTTTGTTTTGTTCAAAAATTCCTTCAAAATGATATAAAAATCACTGCTTTTTCCTTGTGCTTGTGTTATGTTCCGTTTTCACATGCGACGCAAGCACTGATAAGCGCAAGCACAAGAATCAAAATATTTTGATCCTTGTGCTTATGGTTGCGCTTGTGCTTGTGCTTGCGTCAAGCCCGTTTTCACGGCGAAATAAGGGCTCTAGTGCTTGCGCATATGCTTGCGCTTGTGCTTGCGTTGCTAGTGAAAACCAGGCTTTACGTAACCAAGTTTAGGCGCTCATTACGTACTAACCATTATTATCGTCAACATAACGAAGCCAGCATCCCCATAGCTTCCCATATAGTTACTTTGCACAGTACGACGTTTAGCTGAACTGACATGAGTCATATGTCCACGGAGCTTGACAACTGCTTCGATTCTCGTTGCCTTACATAATGATCTAAGTGTTGAAGCAAAATGGCTGTTTTTCCCTCCCGTGAAAAACACCAGCAAATATCGAGCAGCAATCAACCTTGGCTGGATTCCAGCTTCTTTGGTTCATCATCTTGTTCACGCTGGCACGCTCACAGCTGTAAATTTCAACATAAATAAAATCAGAAATTAGTCTATCCGTAAAGTTGGGATAAAATACGATGCTTACCTTTTTGAGAACGAAGATTTAAAAATCCACAAAACACGATACAAACGCTATTCTTTGTGTTGATCACCAACTCTGTCTCGAGTGCGAAGTATCCACTTTTCAATTTTTTTACTTTGCTCTGGCGGTTTCCCTTGTGTGGTATATTGCTAGCCGCATATCATCGATATAGTATTATTGGTACAGTTCGGTTCTTAAGTACCGTAAAATTCCGATTATGTTTAGAGAGTTTCACCATGCAGTATTCTTGAATATGCACCTAAAATTTTTCAGATGCAAAATAATTTCCAAATTTCTCCTGATTACAAGCTCACCCCCGCCTCCCCCTCTCAACATTTTCCGAGAGCCGATGTTGAGGACGTTTGACACCCCCTCTCAAGGTGTTGAGACGAGTTACTTTGTCTCAACATCTTCTCAACATTTCTTTTGTTCTCGAAATGATGAAGCCGTTTGACAGAGTCCCAGACCTCACGAATCTCACTTGTTAAACATTCGTTGAGGCCGTTTGACAAGGCTTGGTCTCGGGCTACTTCTCTCAACATGACTCAACAAATGTTAAGAGAATGTTGAGACCGTTTGATAGGGGCTTTAATAGCGATTTGTGGGAGGGGAATTCTCAGAAAATTCACACACTGTCTAACAATTCAAGTCCAACCTTGTTTTATGAACAAAAATAAATACTATTTACAATTCTGTTCAAATAATGATGGTCATCGGAAAACGCATTCACACGACAAACTCTTATTTACAAAAAAAGCTGCAGTATTTGACATCCATATTTACATCTACCGCTTTACTTATTAGTTTCCATTCGTTTAAAACGTTTAGAAACATTTACCGATAACAGAAATTGAATTGGGAATTAAAAAATCGCGTTTGCTTGCACTTCAATCAAAGTTTAAATGAAGAAAGAAAGGAACACTCAACCAGAGTCATTTTAATCTACGAATAATTTAACTTGTTGAGGTCTCATTGCTTTCTCGTCTGGATTATTATGGCTCTTTTGTAGTCCTCAATGGCGGGAACTTTCTTTCCTTGTTTACCAAGAACATCAGCGCGTCGTTTATAGACCAGCGCATCTCCAGGTTTGAGACTCAAGGCTGAAAAACGCTTGAAATTTAACAAACGCTCACACCATGGTTTCCATATGATCGCAACGATCGTAGTCCAGCGATCGTTGCGATCATATGGAAACCACTCTTACGATCGTTGCGATCATATGGAAACCACTCTTGCGATCGTTGCGATCATATGGAAACCACTCTTGCGATCGTTGCGATCGTTGTGACTGCGATCGTTGCGATCATATGGAAACCAGGCTTACGAACGTCTAGATCGATGAATGTGAATAAATCAACTGATCCAGAAATCCAGTTTAAAAAAATTGCCATAGAAAACTAGTTTTTCAGCCGACATTGTTTTGATGTGCTCGAATCCGTCCGTTTTACCGGCCCGTTTCTTCATTGCGGTTTTCCGTCTCATCTACGACGTTGTTCTCTTTCAAGTGGCCAAAATTTCAAATGGTAAATATATCTTCTCGCTTTCTCAGCATCATCCTTACTGACAACTGACCATGGCCAAAAACCTTTAACTGACAACAGACCGAGGCACTGAATGACCCAAAGTCTTCCTCTGAATCTTCATGCAAAGCTTCATGTCGATGACTACACACTTTGCATTGTATATAGGATATAATTTAAGTTGTTCTAAAAATTATTGGAAACGTGGTACGTCTGTTCTGCTTCAAATACTAGAAGCTCAGGGGCACCCGAGTTAATTCATTTGTATACGAGCCCTGAAATGAGTTGAAATCAGTTATGAAGAATCAGGCTCCAAAGTACATTCAGTGTGGGCAAATGAACTTCTAGTCATTGCTAGACAGTACAACTGACGTGACTTTTAACGCTTAACAGACCATTCTGTATTTGCATGCTGTCGAACTTCAATGAAAGAGTTTTCAAGTTGTTTCACACAAAGTTGCATGGTTCTTGATGTGTATACTGGTCAGGAGTAGGGCAAATCAAACATGGATTCCTAAGTTCTTTTTCTAACTTGGTTTAATTTGTTATATCTCGTAGTGAATGTCGGACAGGTTAACTGGTTTAACCGAAAACTGACTTGGTTGAACGCGAATACTATGAAAACTGTTTTACGCTCTAAAATATCGAATATTTTAGTTTCTTGACCCAGAAATAATGAATATATACTTGTCACAAGAACTGAATAATGAATTTCGACCTGAAAATTGAATAGTTATAGATAAAGTACGACTCTAAAAACAGAGACACGTGTAACTGTTTCAGAACAACGTTTGTTCATTGCACCGAGGGAATCTTGTATCGGGTTTGCGCCACAGTGTTTTTAACCCTTTTACTCGCAGAGTCAAACGTCGAGCCAATAAATGTTGCTGTACCTTTTGAGTTTGTGGATGAAACCCAAGTGAAAGCTATTGAGCTGTATTTTCTAGTGGTGCTGCTTGTTTTTGACAAATTTGCAAAATGAAAAAAAGTTCAAGAATTTTTCCCTCAGTTTTGAACTTAGGGAGTGAAAGGGTTTTAAAATACAACTGCCGTAAAAGTAGCAAAAGTCGTTTAATAAGTACCTAACTGAAACAATGTTTATTGTCTTGTCAACCACATGAAAGCATCAGTGATATCTCGCACGCTAACTCGTACAAACGACACTAAGTCATCTTATTTCTAACCAAACATGCAAGAACTTTCTCGTGGTCGGTCATTTGGGTGCACAGTTGATTCCAGGGGAATTGATTTCGCCGGATGTAAAACTAGACTGCCTGTCGTTTCAAAACCCACGATGTTACAACTTCGATTGTGCACAAAACAATGATTGCCAAAGCAGTCGTTGAACAACTGTGGCGAGGCGAGCAGTGGCCCAGAATTACTACTCTTCAGCAAACGACAGGGGTTCAGTTCAGTGTATCAGCCTGTTTTCAGTTGTAATTCTAGTTACCCTGGTTAAATAAAGTGATTTATTATTATTTTATTATAGTTAGGAAAGAGAAACTACATGTACGGTGTAAATAAAGCATAACGTGATGGACAAGAGTGACTATACTTGTTCAGAGATAAACACCGAAAGATGGGTGAGGCAAACATAAAACCAGCACAGAACATGTCAGCCTTGTTAATTATTGGCAGTCAAAACAGAAAAACAAAACATGGAGATCTTGAAGACAACGAAGGCTAGCCAGTTTACTATAAATCTTGAGCTGCCAGCTACAATTGAAGCTCTCTGAGCGGACACTCTCGTAAGCGGACAGCTCCACTTACGGCCGCCTTAACAAAACCCCGTTTGAACTCTAGCTCATCATACAAACTATATATTTCCACATTCCCGTAAGCGGCCAGCTCCAGTTGCGGACACTTTTTCTGCTTCCCGAGGGTGTCCGCTTACGGGAGCTTCGACTGTAATTGTAAAATAGTATATGTTTCCCACCTGTATCCGTGCCGGAATTCAACAGCGAGCCTCTTTGAAGCGCCAAGATATGCGAGCAGAGTTTCAATCTTGTCAAAGATGTTTGTTCGAGTGACTCAAGTATAAACTTCTGCGACGGCAACTGCAACGCGAACGTCTCTAAACAAAAGGTTTAATGAGCAGTACATAGCCTCTGCACGTGCGTTGGTACATTTCTTAGCAGTCCTCTGCAAAACAACAACGCGAAATGATCAAATTCTGACGTGAATCGCAACGACAAAATTTCTCTTTGTATTTGAACGCCCTTATTTCGCCGTGAAAACGGGCTTGACGCAGACATAAGCACAAGCAAAGTACAATGATCCCTTGTGCTTGCGCTTATGCTTGCGTCGTATGTGAAAACGGAACATAATAACACAAGCACAAGGAAAAAGCAGTGATTTTGTTATGATTTTGAAGGAATTTTTGAGCAAAACAAAGGTTAGTTCAGAAAATTATCTCCCAAAGTCATTTGTGAGTTATTGTGCTTATTTTGCTTGCCTTGATTATACGAATCAACTGACGAATCTTGCTGGTTAAAAACGTCGTTGCCGTGAAAATTGTTCGTTTGATTCGTTTTCAAGCGAAAATAACATTATTCGAGCTTTCAGTCAATGAGTAAAATAAATAGATTCATGTTTTCCGTCAGTCAAATGCACGAAAACGTGGTTTTAGCAATGATCAAATCTTGCTGGCGAATATTTCGTTCTTGTACTTGTGCTTGCCCGCCGTTCGTTTTCACTTGCACATAACTCTTGTGCTTGCGCTTATGCTTGCGTCGCTAGTGAAAACCAGGCTTTACGTACTAACCATTATATTATCGTCAACACGTTATGATAACGAAGCCAGTATCCCCCATATAGTTACTTTGCACACTACGACGTTCAGCTAAACTGACACGAGTCATATGTCCAAAGAGCTTGCCAACTGCTTCGATCCTCGTTGCCTAAAGCCTGGTTTCCATATGATCGCAACGATCGCAAGAGTGGTTTCCATATGATCGCAACGATCGCAACGATCGCAACGATCGCAAGAGTGGTTTCCATATGATCGCAACGATCGCAGTCGCAACGATCGCAAGAGTGGTTTCCATATGATCGCAACGATCTTGCGATCGTTGCGATCATATGGAAACCACTCTTGCGATCGTTGCGACTGCGATCGTTGCGATCATATGGAAACCAGGCTTTACATAATGATCAAAGTGTTGAAGCAAAATGGCTGTTTTGCCCTCCGTGAAAAACACCAGCAAATATCAAGCAGCAATCAACCTTGGCTGGTTTCCAGCTTCTTTGGTTCATCATCTTGTTCACGCTGGCACGCCCACAGCTGTAAATTTCAACATAAATAAAATCAGGAATTAGTCTATCCGTAAAGTTGGGATAAAACACGATTTTTACCTTTTTGAGAACGAAGGTTAAAAATCCGCCACAAAAAACGATACAAACGCTATTCTTTGTGTTGATCACCAACTCTGTCTCGAGTGCGTAGTTTCCCTTGTGTGGTATATTGCTAACCGCATATCATCGATATAGTATTATTGGTACAATTCCGTTCTTAAGTATCGTAAAATTCCGATTATGTTTAGAGAGTTTCACCATGCAGTATTCTTGAATATGCACCTGAAACTTTTCAGACGCAAAGTCCTTTCAAAATGCCTCCTGATTACAAGCTCAGCCCCTCTTAACATTTGCCGAGAGCCGATGTTGGGGCCGTTTTACACCCCCTCTCAAGGTGTTGAGAAGAGTTACTTTGTCTCAACATCTTCTCAACATTTCATTTGTTCTCGAAATGATGAAGCCGTTTGACAGAGTCCCAGAACTCACGAATATCACTTGTCGAGCATTTGTTGAGGCCGTTTGACATGGCTTGGAAACATAACTCAACAAATGTTGAGAGATTGTTGAGACCGTTTGACTGGGGCCAGGCTTTAATAGCGATTTGTGAGCGGGGCATTCTCAGCTAGAAAATTCACACACTAACGATTCAAGTCCAACCTTGTTTTAATGAACAAAAATAAATACTATTTACAATTCTGTTAAAACAATGCTGGTCAAACTCTTATTTACAAAACAAGCTAAAGATGTAGTATTGTACATCCATATTTAAAAAATCGCGTTTGCTTGCACTTCAATCAACGTTTAAATGAAGAAAGAAAGGAAGACTCAACAAGACTCATTTTAATCTACGAATAATTTAACTTGTTGAGGTCTTATTGCTTTCTCGTCTGGATTATAATGGATCTTTTATAGTCCTCAATAGCCGGAACTTTCTTTCCTTGTTTACCAAGAACATCAGCTCGTCGTTTATAAACCAGCGCATCTCCAGGTTTGAGACTCAAGGCTGAAACAAAAAATAATAATCAAAGGCTGCTACGGTGGAACCTCTACTTTGGGACACCTCCATTGACACCTCCTTTAAGAGGGCACAAACTTTTCTCCCGGCGCCAAAATTAACGCTAGTATAATCTTTGTGATCTATTACCTCTATTTAAATTAAAGGGACAGACATTCTCTCGTCCCGAGGGTATCCCTTTAATGGAGGTTTCACTGTATGAGCTTACTTGTGAATGAATAAATTAATATGCATAAATTAATAGCGCGATTAAAGTTTACATGCAGCTCATCGACCGACCGAGCGACCGAGTGAAATTTGTCCACCAAATGCTATAACCCGTCATTGCTTTCGCATTCACGAGTTAAAAAGGAAAAAGAAAAGAGCGCGATCAAAAATATAATATTTGAAATAGTGGAGAAAAAAAAACAAGCACAAAACTGCACTTACCTCTAGTGTACGGGGGGGGAGGGAGGGGGGTTCTTATCTCTAGTGTAGGGAGGGAGAGAGGGAGGGGTGGGTGGAGTTCTTATCTCACCTCTAGTGTAGGGGGGGGGGGGGGATGGAGGGAGGGGGGTTCTTACCTCTAGTGTAGTCATCTTCAGACTCTTTGTATTTCCTCAGTGAAGCGTAAAGGTTGGCGCGGTTAAAGTACACATGAGCAGCGTATGGATTCAGCTCCACTGATAAGAAAACCAAAGCAGAATTGTAACAGTTGCTTTCAAAGATCAACTACTATCAGAAACTTCACACGATCCAACAAGCTTCTTTACAAAATGTTTATGACTGGGCAAAATTTCATGCGTTCGGTGGGCAGCTTTCTTGTGTGAAAACACTCGTATCGGAAATGTAGAAAGTAAGAGTATTTTCACAGCGAAACACTCAGTCTGAATTGAATAATGACTTGTCACTTTCAAAATACTTTGTCACTGGATGGTATTTTGTTAAGTATCCAAAGTACTTTTGACCAGGATTGTAGTTTTAAACATCGTAAAAACGATTTAAAATTTGGTGACAGCTAATTTAGTGCAGCAGTTTGGTGAAAAATTTTGAGTGAATTGCTCATTTTGAAGTACAAGCATGAAACTTGGCACAGTGATAGAGCTTCGGGTATTGAGTAATTCTGGATGTGGAGGCACTTCTCTGGAGAGAATCTTCCGTGTTTAAAGCAATGTTACAAATTGCCAAATTATACCCCCCGCAAAGAATTTTCATTTCTACATTTTAAGTCTAAGATAATGATAATTGCTGACAACTCGAGCAGCAAAATGAAGTTTTAGAAGTAGTTGTCTCTTGATCTATTGAACATGCGATGAGTGATGTCCGTCCCAGTAACTGAAAAATATGCTCAGTGTAAATAGGTACAAATTATGCAAATGAAGGGCCCGGATTTAACAAATTGTTGTTTTTCTTCTGTAATCTGCAACTGGAGTGAATTTTGCTAGGGCATCACAAATAACTGTGGAAATGGTGAAAATAGAATCACTGTCATAAAATAATGACTTAGTTATAATTAGCCTTGTCATACAGAGCATATAAGGGCATTCCGTTTTATTGCTGTGCACGGAATCCGTAAAGGCTTTGGGGCCTGAGAAATACATTCATGGGATGTGATCAAACCTCCTATTTCGCTGGCATAGGAAAATTAGCCATGCTAAATTAGATGCTCCTGAATAAATATTGTTGTAAATAAATAAATAAATAAATAAATAAATAAATTCATCGGCGTTGGAGGCTTGAATGGCACTTGACAAGGTAATATTAGCAATTGCAGCAATCAGTAACTCTCCAAGCAAAGAAGTGATTGTAGAAAATGTATTAGACTTTGAGAGATATGTAGTTCTCCTTTATGACAGAACGAGCACATGTCTTACAGTAAATCAAGCACGCAAATACCTGTTTACTTAAAGGGAAGACTACGGATACAATTCCACCAACTTCTGCTGCACTCTTCCACTGCACATCAAACAGGATATTGTTGGGAACAGGCATTGGTTCCCAAGCCATTTCTTCCTTCGCCCTCTGAATGGGAGTGGACAAAAACAGGAAACGAGCGATGGGAGCTAGTGTGGACCCCGCTACCTGAAGCGTTGAAAGCATGTTAACAGCTAACTGAGTGAGCTGTCAGCGACATAACGGGTGTAAGGGGAACTGTAAGTGTGCCAAGTAAAGGCTTACATGCACCGCCTTGTGCAAGTGTGGGGGTGCCTGCGAGCATAAATAAAGAAAACATAGACCAAATGATGCAAACAGTCTGTATATGCCCATTTAGGTCATTACACGGCACAGACCAGCAGCAAAGAGGTTGACGAAGAACACATATGGCGGTGCCAGGGTTGTCACAGAGCACAGACAAGTTATGTGCAGATATCTTTTAAGAACATAGACTGGTTGCAACGAAATCAGAGTAGAAGCAAGAATAAGTGGGGGGTCATGTTGCAAAGCAAAGACGTGCGGCGCAGAAGTCGCCACTTGAAGAACAGATACTCAGATTATGTTAGGGCGTCACAGAGCACATACGTGCGGCGTCGACTTTTGTGTAGATGTTACATGATGGAAGTGGATTGTTTTACGGTCAGAAAATGGAATTTGCACAATTTTTGAATGACCTTTATATTGGCAAAATAACCGATTAATTACATGGGTTTACAGAAGTGAAATTGTCCTAAATCTAATCAAGGGTGCTAAGGCCTCGGTTTTAGCGGGTTTTGGTGAAAACAAGTTTTCTATGTGTTTCTTTTTTAACTTATTCGTTGGAGAAATGAAATAAAATCTTGCATGCGCGTTTTCCCCGGCTTTTAGCAAGATTAATTGAATGCGTTTTCCACTATTCTGGGAGGCTTCCGTAAGTGGTATATATCAATCTGTCCTCGCAGAGGAATAGAATAGGAGGATTGACCCATTTTGCTATTTATTGCCTTAATCCGAAAATGATGTTTCAGGTGTGCATGAGGGCAGATTTGAATAGCCCCCATAAGAGAAATCCAGTGACACGTAATGAGTTTCTCAGGTGCACCCTATTTTCACTTGAATTTCTCAAAATTCAGTATCACGTGATAGGCCGGCCGTGGTATATCTTTAGAAGTATTGGTGGTCTTAAAATGTTCAAGTCATAGACGGAGCCAACGTGTCTCGATAAAATAATATTTTCGGTCAAATGGTATTAAAATCAAGATATTGTTTTTAGCCTTGTTTTCGTGCTGACTCAGGCTCTATAAACACCCTTACACACTTTCACCGTGAATATTCGAAGTAGCTCCTCCTGTGATATGAATTTTAGAAAGTCTCTTACCCGTTTGGAACTGTTCAGATATATTAGACTAAGATATTACATATAATGCTAAGACTCAAAATTGTAATTATCTATGCAAAAACCTCACTTTACAGGTCTATGCATTTGCATGAAATTGACAAGTAGTTCAACCTCAAGATACAAGTGTCCTTTATATCCTTTTCAACTTTTTCCACATAAATTGGTAGTAATATTACGGTGTAAAGCAGTTCTATGCTTTGGATTTCAAAGATAATTTATGCCATAGCTGAAAATACGGAAGTACCCATTTTGGCGATTGCCTCCACATCCAAAATTATGTAGTACGGGAAGCTCTATCACTGTGCCAAGTTTCATGCTTGTACCCCAAGATGAGCAATTATTTCACCATATTCTTGGACTAATTAACAACAAATTCTGAGCTCAAGCTAAGACAGTTTTCCGCTACTTACCTGCTCGATTAAAATCTTGTATTGCTCCCCTAGTATCTTTCATCATCACCTGTACAGAGAGAGAAATATTCCACTTGAACACGCACAAAGCCGTTCAATAATAACTGAACTGATAAGGCAGCAGGTGGTGCTGTTTTTATTGGGTAATAAAATGAAAATGATGCACAGATTTGTTAAAAAAAAATCAACCCTGAAACAACAGTTTCGCTTCAAACTCTTACAAAATTCAAGGAAATGAAAACCGGAAGTGACGTTTAGTTTTGCCGTTTGACCGCTGTATGTGTGTGTAACGTTACACAGCGGTCAAACGCAAAAACACAATATCACTTCCGGTTTTCATTGCCAAGAAATCTTGTAATAGTCTGAACTGAGCGTACCGTGCAAGACATTTGCAAGAAAACGTTACAAATATTACGTACAGTTGTGGTCAACCAAAATACGACACTACAGAACTGTTGGATAACAATTATTAAATTCTGTACGCGTATATTCAGCGTTTTGGAGGATCTCATAAATTTCAGACAAATATTTGCAATTGGCGGTGGCAGTTTTGGCGGGAACTGCACACGCCACACACGCGGCACGTTTGACCGCTGCGGCAGTTTTGGCGGGAACTGCACATTTGCGGAACGTTTGACCGCTGTGTACGTGGTGTAACGTACCTTGGTTATGGCTCGGTTTAGTACAGCGGATTCATCTTCAGCATACCACGACAATGCGTTGTTGTAGTAATTGAGCGCCTTTAACCAGAGAACAAAACAACAACTGTTACAACCTAACCAAAGGCTAACCCTAACTTAATCCAAATTGTAACCGTAACCGTAACCCTAATCCTACCCCTACCCCTAACCTTAAGCGACTTTTAAAGTGAAAAACCAAAATAATTCGGAAATAATGCTAACTTTCCACATGCATTTCACGAGTATCGCATAATTTCAAGAAATCTGGGTCAATTCCGTAATTTTGCAAAGCTCTAAAGAGAAAACAAGATTTACGCCAAAACGAGGCTAAAGTACGCGTAGCGTATGGTTATCAACTGTTGTCAATGTCAATCTACTCCCATGTTAAGTGGCGGAAAAAGGGCATTCATGTGTACCCCCGCCTTAATCCTAACCTTAACTAGTGTTAGGATTAAGGTTACAGTTAGCCTCTGGTTGGGGTTTAGGGTTAGATTAGCCCCGTTCCCCGTTCCTGGTTTTAGTAACATCCCCTTCAGTTTGATATACAGTTAAATGTATAGCATTTGCCACGTTTGACCTAAATCAAAGGTGTGTGTCTGTTTCTATATCAACAGAAGCATGGTGATAAGCTTGGTGATAAGATTGCTTCTCATATCAATAAGTGACAACTCACAAGGAGTATTTTTACTTCCCCTAGATGGGAAGCTAGTCTATTGTCGCTCCGCGTTCACCAGCATTTTTTCAGGTTGTCCCTAACACAGCTGTGTGAAGAACACAACACGAATATAACAGCAAGGCTCAAATTCTCAACAGGTTGTTTACCATTTACTCAAAAATTTCGGTCGGAATTAATCAGGTAAATGCCCATAAGCAACTGACCTGTTTAAATTGTCTCTGTCTAAAGTACACATTAGCTGCATTGTAATAGGCCAGAGCGTACGATGGATCGGCTCTTACTGCCGCTTGATAATCACGGATGGCGTTCACGAAGTCACCCATAAACTGTGTAAAGAAGAGATAATAATATGAGAAAGATATTATTCAGTCAGTGACACAAGCTGCTCGGAAAAAATGTCCGAGTTCTCCCAACAGGAGTTGAACCGATGACCTTCCGCACACCGGTCGGACGCTCTACCACTGAGCTACAGGAGACTCGTGGGAGCTTAGACCATATAACCAGGTTCAAATGTGACAAACATCCCGCATACTGCTAGGATTAGATTTGTCGATGAGTGAAAATTTGTGGAAAGAAATGATGGTATATTTTAAGCTTGGTAGAAATATGAGAAAGATATTATTCAGTCAGTGACACAAGCTACTCAGCGTAAAAAAATGCCCGAGTTCTCAGAACAGGAGTCGAGCCTATGACCTTCCGCACACCGGTCAGACGCTCCACCAGTGGAAAGTTGTCAAAAAGATGTCAAGACGTAATCAAAAACCTGATTTACCTGTTGTACAACACCACGATTGGTCAACAGCTCAGCAGTCTTTGAAATCTGATCAGACAAGTAAAACAAACAGTTAGCTACAAAACTGAGCAACAACCAATCAGAGACACTACACGGATCTCTGTAGATCTACGTCATCAGTATGGAATTTTTCAGATCATCTCTCAGACGTCTCTAGAGCGCGCGGGGGAAGAATTGATAAATAACCAGAGCATTTAGTTTATAGTATACTCGTATACCTTTATAGCATCGTTCATATCTACAAATGCACCAAACGTGTTTCCCATCTGCAAGTTTACAACAGCTCGTCCTTCCAAAGCCGACTGACATGCTGGAAAAATAGAAAGTACAACAGTTAAAAGAGGAAACGTTACTTAGTTTATCCTTCCCCGGGGTGGTAAAGGGTCTCAGTGGCGCGCACAGGGGCCACCAGGTGTAAACTGTAAGAGTTCCGAGAAATGCATACCGTGCCACAGGCCCTGCCACCAAGTCGGCTGCAGCACGTCCTCGCGTAGTAATCCTGGTAATACAGTCCTACTGCAGCAGCTAAGCGACAACGGCTGACAAGACGAGCTTACGGCACCTTTCAATAACGGGGCACAGTGGCTAAGGGAAGGGCACCCTGACAGAAATCCCTGGCCCTCTAGGTTCCCGTAAAAAAAAGATATGATTACGGAAACTAGAGGAAACGTTACAGCAGTTGCTAATTAATTATTTAGAATCTTTCTGGACATTGGCTTATTTTTACTGAATGTTTCAACTGATTTGTTTTAGTCGAGCCCAACTAACCTGAATCGATGGTTATTGCAGCAGAAAATTGATTCCATGCAGCCTGATACTTTCCTTCCACCTGTTAAAGAACCAGACGAAATTAAACAGATAACCAAGGAATGAATCAATTGAAGGGGCTGTGTGGCTGTGTCACGCTATTTTTTGGTTATTCTTTCCTGTATTATTTTTTTACGAGCTCTAAACTCAAACATGTGAACGAAATATTAATTCAAAGATGGAGCCTCACTTGCATAACAAACACAGATGATTTCTAAGCATTTTTTTTACCACTGGTTTCAAACAAATGGACATGTTGGGCCGTCGTTTTTCAAGTTAACGTTTTCGCAATCCGTTTCAATCTTGTCCAATTTTGACCTTTAAACCATTATTTAGTGCAGGTTTCAATCTATTTTAAGACTAGATTGAATGTGTAACAGAATTTCCGAAAATTGCGCCTTTAATCAATCGGTCGATGGGTTGGTCGGTCAGTCAGTCTGTTCCGGTCGGTCCACAGGAAGCCCAACTAATTTGATGGACCGATTAACTTTACAGCTGAGCTGAGCGAGTAAAATTTCTCCCCCAACTGCTATAACCTATTCATCGCATGCGCATTCACGAGTTAAAAAGATTGCAGCGCTTTATGTTGCTTACCAATCTCGTTCCCAGTCCCAGTCCTCGTTACCCTTATCCAGCGGTAGGAACGGGCAACAAGGACCTCTGGGATAAAGCGTTCCGCCTGACATGCGCAGTAAAACCGGACGTACACATGCGCAGTAGAACCGGAAGTCCAAGAATCCTGTCATGGCGGAACGCTTTATCCCAGAGGTCCTTGTTGCCCGTTCCTGCCGCTGGACAAGGGTAATGAGGACTCAGGGAACGAGATCGGTTGCTTACCTGTAGGTTGTAGCCCAGGTTTACTCGTGCAGATAAACAGAGTGGGTCCATGTGAAGAGCCTTCAAATAATCATGCCTGAAACACATGAGTAAGAACTAAATTCAAGAGGACATGATGTACTACCAAGCGTTTGTTTTCGAGACAAAATCTAATCTACTTTTTGCACTACAATGTGCCTTGTGTCAGCTCGTTAGGTCATGTGAACAAACTTTGTACTTGTTCATATGTATACTTGTATTAAATTTATATTAGTTATTTTTTTATGTTGTAACTCGACTCATTAGCCGCTTAAGGCGGGATTCTACCTGAATGCCATTTTTCCGCGACTTAACATGGGTTAAATGGAAATATCTCGTTCACGTTTCTAGCAATCAAAAAACCCTATGCTCATCCCATGAATCTATGTTATGAGGTGTTTTGTAAATTTTTGGGTGATTTTTGGGTATTTTGGGGAGGAAATAGTTTTTCTCAAAGGAGTTGTAAAATTTAGGGAAATAAGAAATATTGAAGATTTAATGTAGTTTTAACATTATAATTTGAAGTTAAAAATTAGTAGATTGACATTGACTATGTATCAACACGTACGGCGCAAGCATAAGCACAAGACGCGTACGTGTAAACCGGGCAACGCAAGCACAACCGGAAGCACAAGAAAATGAAATATTTCCATTTTACTGTGCTTGCGCTTACGCAAGCAAGCAAGCAAAGTACTCACCTTCCAAGAAACAGTTCCATCATCGTGTCCAAAGTCCATTAAAGCATTTCCGCGCCCATTGTAAGCCTCTACGAAAAACGGATCGATACGAAGGGCGTCGTTGTATGATTTCACGGCTTCCTCCAAGCGGTTTAGCCTAAAACAAACAACAAAATCCTTATGGATCCTATAATGCCGTCTTTCGTATGTAAAAGTGAGAAAAAAAAATCACGATTTTACGTACCACTGAGGATATAACATATTTTAAGTCATTTTTGCGACGTGCAAAATCACCTTCAAATTGAAGAAAGCCTCAAAATAATAGTTTACTAAGGCAGAAAAACACCAAAAAGGTGAAAATAAACCAAACAGGAACAAGGATGGTTGAGGATGGAGAAGATTAAGATGGATTGCGAATGGCGAACTTGAAAAAATTGGCCAATTTTTTCAAAATGCGCCATCCGTGACGTAGCTCCTTTAAATTACCACCATGCAATAAAGCAAGAAGATTGGAACTAACCTGTGGTAACACAAACCCAAGGTGTGTCGAATATGAGGATTGCTCGGCGAAACCTTTTAAAGTAACACAGTAAAACAGTGACTTTAGTATTGTTATACGTGGACATGACAACCTATAACGTCGAGAATAGTATGTCTACAAGCCTAGTGGCTTTAATCAGGCTAGCGTTTAACTCCGGAAACCATAGTATGAAGCAACTAGGAGTATCGCTTCTCGTCCCCCAGCATTTTGTCAGGTTGTGCTAACAATTCGCCGGTACCCATTTATACTCCTGGGTGGAGAGAGGCAATGTGAGAGTTTAACGATCCGGAGTCCAACGCGCTAGGCCACCGCGCTTCCCGAGAGACAAATCAGGTTATGTATGAGACTGAACAAGCAAGGAAGTAAAAGGGGCCACGTGCCTCCAGAAATAAACTGAATAAGCAGGCGTTTATGTACATATACCTTAGTTGCAGCCAGAAAGTCTTGTAGAGCGTTTTCCATGTCATCTATTTCGAAATACAGCAATCCTCGATTCTGCAGAACCTAGATTATGACATAAAGAAAAAAAACACAATATTTTTAACTGATTCAAATCCCAAGATAGGAAAGAGAGCGATCATTGAACCTTACTCACCTTAATGTTAGGACTGTCCTCAAGTAACATCACTGTTCCATAATCCATCAGCGCCTGTGGATTGATGAAAACGGAACGTTATGTCCCAGTCTATACTACTGCGTTTTCGAGACGCTCCGTTTTTACAGAAAACACATCAAAAGCTCCGCATCGTTTTCACAGCGTTTTCGCGTTTTCTCCGTCCACACTAAAACGCTCTAATACGCTCGAAAACGCTACAACAGTCATCTGCGCATACGACAAATAGACGCAAATAGACTGGGTCGGAGTTCACGAGATGTGAATGACGTCGGTCAGCGTTTTCGAAAGCCTCCGTCACTAATACGATAGGGCTCCGTTTTCAAATGTCTCCACTCTGGACAGCGTTTTCAAATGTATGCGTTTTCGATGAAAACGCTCAGCGTTTTCGATCGTTGTAGTGTTAGACTACAAGCACTAGCAGTCCCTCATTTTTTCTCAGGGATAACGCAGTAAGAGAACATGCGAGCGCGCGAAAATCACCTCCCACTTGACTATATGTCTCCACTCTGGATAGCGTTTTTTCGAATGTATGCTTTTTCGATGAAAAAGATCAGCGTTTTCGATCGTTGTAGCGTGGACGATAGGCGAAAACGTATCGAAAAGTATGCGTGTCCGCTCAGATAGCTGTGACTGTATGTTCATTATATTCCCATACAAACCCTTAAAGTTACGTTATTTCGCAACATCAGAACAACGCTCATATAATGAAGTTGGGATAGCTCAGGTTTTACCAACCTTCTGAAAGAACCTCATTTCATGGTAGCACACGGCACGGTTGAAGTAAGCCAGTGAGCATTTGCAGTCGATTGCTACAGCTTCTGTCAGATCTTTCACGGCAAGACTAAAAGCTTTGATGTTGTACTTCAGGGCGCCCCTATAAGTTATCAAACAAAGAGAAAGATGGTAAATGTTAAACTCGGAGGAGGAGGATCGATTTTAAAGGGCACTATCACGGGATTTGTGCTGCTTTTTTGGTCAAAAACGGCGCTAAAATTATGACTCAGCACATTCGCTCATACACGAAATGCGCCTAGAACATCAAAAGAAGATGTCAAGTGAATTGTTGAAGGGAGAGCTAACCGTAATTAGTAAAACTCTACTAGTATACTAATGCAAAAGACAATCTGATTGGCTGAGCTACTCGTACACTATCAGCCATTAGTGTGCAGTGGCTGGAGGTCGTATACAAAATTGCGGTTCTTCTCGTTTCTCCGAAGTTTCGGAAGAAGATTTAGAGTTAATACTAGACAATTGTTATGATTTTTACTAAAACAATTAGATTATGAGCTCGAGATTTCTATGATGTGATAGTTGATGAGGCCGTAGGCCGAATCAACTATCACATAATAGAAATTGAATTTTAAGGGATTTTTCAGACACAAGGGCAACTTGAGAAGTCAGTACACTAGTATTAGTATTTTTTTTAAAACAGCTGGACCATTATTTTTTAGGTTTCCAATGATTTAAATGTGTCTTTTGGGCTTTTGACTTTTCGAAGTGTGATTCATGATAGTGGTCCTTTAACAATAGACTAAGAACGGTCTTCATTAGAGTGTCGTAAATCGAAACCAACCATTACAAGAAATTCAAACAGAACTATGAACCAATGAGAACCCTTAGCAAATACACGTAACCGACGCCAAGCGCGGGAAAACACGTGTGACCAAGTTTGCATGTGATTGGTTGAGTAGATGGCGCGAGCGTTTAAAACCAATCACAGAACGTAGCAAAGCAAAACCAAAGCAATTCGGATTAATCAATACTCTAATAGTTGGTGAAATCAAACCTGTAAAGATACGCCCTGACACTGCGAGGCTGTAGCTTGATGGCTTCATTACTCATTATTCCTTTACTGTATCGACCTTTCATACCATAGTACGCAGCTCGACTCAAAAATGCCTGAAATAAAACAAAGGGCCGATTATTTAACCCTTCATTACTCCCACGAGTGCTAAGTTCAAAACTGAGGAAAAAATATTGAATTTCATTTTTGCAAAATTGTCAAAAATAAACAGCACCAATTGAATGTACTGCTCACTAGCTTTCATTAGAATGGTCCCACACTAGGGTTTCATCCACAGACTCAAAAGTTAGAACCACCTTGCACAGCATAGTAAACAGTACCACATGAAAGTACTACTCAATAGCTTCATTTGAATGGTCACACACTAGGTTTTATCCACAGACTCAAACTGAGTACAACCACATTTATTGACTCAAGATTTGACTCAAGGAGTGAAAGGATTAATCGCACAAGTATTTTCTTCAGCGTTCGCGAGTATCTATACAGCAGGATTAGACTGAATTAACTTCGGGGGGATTTTCCGACGATTTCCGAAGATGACCCGAACCCCTCCGAAGATTTCAGAAGATGAAACGAACCGTTCCGAAGATGAACCGAAGATTACCGAAAATCATCCGAGTTCCGAGATTTTCGAACGTGATCGTAAGGTCGGCAAATATCTCCCGAAGATTGTCAAAGACATAATAATAATAGATCACTGACTTACCTGGAATAAAGTAGGCTTGATGGCCAAGGCTCGGTTAAAATCATGGATTCCTTTCGCATGCTTCAGTTTCATTTTAGTGAGTCCGCGTTGGTAGAAAGCCTAAGAAAAAGTCCAAACCCTTTAGTATCACCAAGATCGAAATGTGAACCGGGATAACTATAAGTCCGGTAATTTTAAATTTCAACACCCTAAGAGGTCAGCACACACGAGGGGACAGGTCCCTGCAACAAGTCCCCTGTAGTGGTTTACACGAGGGGAACGTGTTGCAGGGACTGAGTCCCAGGGACAAGTCCCTTGCGCGTACATACGAGGGGAACTTGTTGCAGGGACAGTAGATTTGGTCTTTGATTGGTTTATTTTCTTATTTGGTCACAGAGACTTCTCCCACGTCCTGTCCACGAACAGTACACAAGCATAATTTGAGAGGACATGTCCCGGGGACTTGTCCCTTCAATTCAAACCAGTTTTAATTCGTGGGACAAGTCGCTTTTGTCCCTGCGACAATATTTTTTGACGTAAGTGGGTAGTTCACACCAAGCGAAGGCCTCGTGTGTGCCGACCTTAAAAGGCACAACGATCACCCCCGTTTCCTCAACTTCATCTATGATCACAGGACTGAACAAAACTGTTTACCTCGGGACCAATCATTAAGTGTATATTGTTACCTCAGCATAATCTGGGTTCACTCTTATCGCATTATTAAAAGCATCCAGGGCACCAAGTGGCCTCCCAAGCTCTGATTGACACATGCCAATTAAGAAATGAACAGGAGCGGCTTCTATTGGCATTTCCATACGAGGATTCCAAGGCGTCTGTGAGAAAGAGGTCAACCAAACATGATCAGAACCTGTATCTACTTAAAATTGTAAAATTAATGCGGGTCTTAGTGATCACAATAGGAGGGTTGTCCAATATACGTTATTTGAGTCACGTACAGCGGAGTCATCGCAAGTCAGATGGAAAGAGACATCAAAAGAGACAGAAAGAGACAAGGTTTAACTGAAGGGTGAGCTCGAATAGTGACGATATATAGTCAACTCTCGTTATAGCGGACACGCTCGGGTCGTAGTTTGGAGTCCGTAATAGCGAGAGGACGCAATAGCAGGAGTCATTTTCAGTCAAACCTCTATAGCTTTTGGTGGAGGGCTGAATTTTGTCCGCAATAGCGGGTGTCCGTAATTTCGGGGTGTCCGCAAGGCGAAAATCCAGCCCTCCCCCGGCGGAATATAGAGGTTTGACTGAAAATGACTCCCGCTATTGCGGACTCCCGCTATTACGGACACCAAACTACGTCCCGAGGGTGTCCGCTATAACGAGATTTGACTGTATAATGAAAACGTCAACCCATCGTTCTGAAAGTGAGGTCCTCAGAGACAAGAGAGAGAAGGAAGGAAGGAAGGAGGGACGGAGGGACGGACGGACGGATGGACGGACGGAAAAATAGGGCAGGAGGGATAGATGGATGGGGGAGAGGGGAGGGAGGGAGGGGAGGAAAACTATACAATGTTTGAGTAATCTTGTGCATGCTCTTGGCGTTTACAGATAAAATCCTGTAGTTATACGCGCGCGAAAATAAAATGCATACATGCACTATATAGAGAAAGAAAGAAAACCTAGTTTCATACCATGATCTCGATGGCTCTATCAAAACTCTTGATAGCGTTTTCAAATCTCTTCGCCTTCATGTTGGTTTTTCCCAGGAGAATGAACAAAGGAGCCACAGGCCTGACGCGAGTCGCTCGCTCAAGGACTTCAATGGCCTGCAAGGGAAGCAAGTATTTGTGAGAAAAAACTTACATGTAGTGCGGAAGTTTATTGGCAGGACATTACTCAGTTTACTAGTCTTATTATACACTCAACTCACTATCTCTTTTCTGATTGCGAAAGCGTACAGTGAATTTTCGAAATCAGCGCCTTTGAAAGGCATCTACGTCATCTACCTACAGATTATCGAGAGGATCACGGGTAATAACGTGCATATTATACAATAATCAGGTCAAGGACACTCAAGGTCACGGGTAATCATGTCATCTATGCGCGGTGCATGATTTCCAAGGGTAATCATTTAAGAGCCCGCACTTTGCGTTGCTTGCCGCTAAATAACATCGGTGGCAGAAGCGTTATTCTTTTCGTTGAATGTACAATAAAACTATTATTAGATTCGGTTTTTGTGATATCCAGAATAATCAAGGTCGAGGTAAGAGTTATATCACAAAAACCTCATCCAATAATTGTTACTTAACATTACCTGGTCGAAGTTCCTCAAGAAACTCTGGACCACAGCCTGTTGTGTCGCGGATGCTCCTAACCCACGGTTTAGATCAGCAGCTTGTCTAGTGAAAAAAAAAATGAACCCCGTTGTCAGTTACTCTTTTTTCCCTTGTGTTATTTAATTATTTAGCTTCCATTGCCTGGGTAGCAGGGATGGCGCAGTGGTGGCGCTTCCCCCCCCACCACCATGTGGCCCGGGTTGAGTTTGTTGTTGGTTCTCATCCTTGCTCCGAGGGTTTTTCGCCGGGTACTCCGGTTTTCCTCCCTCCACAAAAATCAACATTTCCAAATTCCAATTCGATCTGGAAACGGTGGATACACTCTGTGGATTTCCACTGAAATTCCCATTTATTACTTTATTATTTTAATTTTATTAATAGTTAAATGTACTTTCGCTGATTTCATTTCAGCACTGGTCTTTTCCATTTACTTTGTCTAAAGTCATTATTTATTTAAAAGAAAATCGCCAATAAAAGTACACTAAGAGAAACAACAAACACTGGAGAGAGAACCGCAATTTTTACATAACTTGCTAATAAAACGTACTTTGACGATGGATGTTAAAAAGATAAACCGCGAAAACAAACCTGACATGGAAACTGGCGAGCTCCAATTTGTTTTGCTCCAGTAACAGTTTACCCTGAAAAAAGGAACAAACAAACATGTTAGTTAGTAACAGCTTTTTTCGCGAGTATCAGTTGTGGGCCAATAGGCTCGTGAAGACTTTTATACCTTGATTAGTGTAAACTATAAAACAGATAGAGCGGTTTTCAATTGCTGCGCTCTATGATTGGTTCAAAAAAACTCGCGCCACCTTCTCAACCAATCAGATGCAAAACTAAAACCAATCATAACTTGGTCACATGCGTTTTTCCCGCGCTTTTCGCCGGTTACATGTATTTGCTTCGAGTTCTGATTGGTTGCTTGTGTTGCTTTCGTCTGTTGTGATTGGCCAGAGTGATTACTTTGGTTTTGGCTTTACTACACTCAATTGAAGACTGCTCTAACAGAGATGTGTACTTACTCTCGCCATGTGGTAGTCTGATATGTCAGGTCTCATGTGAATCACTCTTGTGTAGTCCAAGATTGCATCTTGAACCTGTAAAAAGACAACATGTATCAACGAGACACCTAGTCTGGAAGATGGTTTGCAATCCGTCTCAATCTTCCCCAATCTTAACCATCCGTGTTCTTTCACGGGTTAATACACCACTCTAATATTTTTCTACCACAATAAACTATCATTTTGTGGTTTTAGTGAAGGATAGGTAGTACGTTGCAAGGATGATTTCAAGAACAAAACTCATAAAAAACGTGTTCTGATTTTCTTATTGATTAGAAACTTACATTATTTTCTCCCGCATGCGTGGAAGTGTTTTATTCATTTGTTTGCTCATTTAAAGAAGCTACGTCACGGTTGGCGCATCTTGAAAAAAATGAACAATTTTTTTTTTCAAGTTCGCCGTTCGCAATCCGTCTTAATCTTCTCCATCCTCAACCATCCTTGTTCCTGTTTGGTTTATTATCACCTCTTTGGTGTTTTCCTACCTTAGTAAACTAATATTTTGAGGCTTTCTTCAATTTGAAGGTGATTTTGCACTTCGCAAAAATGACTTAAAATATCGTGACATAGCTCCGTTAAAGTTGTAAAAGCATGAAAGTAACAATGATTGGGGAAAAGGAGTATCATAATATATACTTAGGTGGAGAAACAAACTCGCGATACACTGTGCGAGTCTCAAGTCTTTTTGCAGTGGATTGCAAATCAGATGTGAATACAAAACATCATGCATCGCACGAACTTGACTCAATACCCACCATGTGAAGTTTGTGATACGCCTCAGCTCGGCAGATATAAGCTCTGATGTACGTGGGATCTACACGAATGGCTGCGGTGTATCGACGAACAGCCCTATGGGAATAAATAACAACAATAGTAATAAAGATGACTGGTACGGCATTTGAACCGGGCCTTTGGGCCTCGGCAGACTAGAGAGACAGTTGTCGATAACTACGTGTATTGGACAACTAAAATGAACCGACAACTATTAGTGCTTGATAGAGCTTTTTACACACTAGAGGACAAAATGATCAATAACTAATATTTTAATGCGAGAGCTTGGTAACTAGCGTTCTCTGCGCATGTCAGGGCGAGTGAAAGAACCAGAAACCACTGGCAACAACCATTGACATTGATAATGCATTGATAATGGCGTAGTTTTCGACAACTGTCTCACAGACTAGGAAAAACGAGTTGACAACAATAAAACTGCCGCGTTAAACTGCCGCGTTTGTTATCGACAACTAAAGTAGTTTTCCTTTTGAAAAGGAAAACTGTGTTGTTGTCGATGACTACACACTGGCTTCTCTTGTTATCAATAATGTTTAGACACCTTCAGATCCGACAACGAGATTAAACTGAGAGAAGTCTGGTAACGACTCATTGTCGTCTTTGTCACTAAGAACAACTGATATAAACTCCAATGAAAAAGACAAAAAACTTATTGATCCTCACTTGTGATAGTTGCTATATTTGGTGATATAAATCAAACCAATGTTAACATGAGCACTCGCTAAATCTGAATCCAACTCAAGAGCAGCTTCAAAATCAGGAACAGCATCTTCCCATCTGGAAAACAAGCAAATGAATTCAAACAATTACAGTCAAACCCACGCTAACGGACACCTCCCGAAGGCGGACACCTCTCGTAAGCGGACACTAGGTCATGTTCCCAGCTACTATACAAACACTACATTTTTAACCTCCCATAAGCGGACACCTCTCTTAAGCGGACACTTTTTCTGGTCCCGAGGGTGTCCGCTTACGGGAGGTTCGACTTGCAATATCATCTGAGTATGACAGTTTTAGGCCTAATTCATATGTCACAAGCCGCAGAAATCTCGTTGGTATTACTTGATTCGACTACGTTGCAATACACCATGGAAGCAACGTGTTTCACCTTGCTTTTTGTGTGGGCACTGCACTGATTTAAAGTGATTTGCGACGTATAAATTGACCCTTAAGCTCTGGCCAAACGGAGACGCAAGTAGACGCAAGTTGAACTTGCGTACAGACTTGCGTTGGTGGCCAAACAGCCAAATTTGATCTCGGTCAAAGTGAACGCAAGTCATCGCAAGTCCTGGCCAAACTAAGTTGCAAGCCGGTTGGAAACATCTTACCTCTTAAGATCGGTGTACAGAATTGCCCGGTGCAAGAAAGCTTTGACATTCTCTTCAGAATTGTCTAGGAGTAGAGAGACGCTGAGATCTTGTAGGGCTCTCCGTGGATGAATTCTGAAATCGCAAAGCAACCAGGCACAAATTTACCTTCAAATCGAGGAAAAATCAAACCAACAGTTTTTCATACAAAAACAATTTGTAGCAGTTACGGGACGTTCCAACTCAGTTAGCGAGTCAAGATGCGAATGGTGTACAATTATTAATAATTGTTTTATTATACTTTCAAAGAATTAAATAATGCTTTTTCCACTGATGTTGTTTACTTAGCGGCAAGCAACGCAAAGCGCGCGAACTTGACATGATTACCCTTGGAAATCATGCACCGCGGTCATAGATGACATGACTACCCGTGATTACCCGTGATCCTCTCGCGAACTTGACATGATTACTCGTGAACTTGAGATAATTATTGTATAATCTGCAGGTAGATGACGTCGATGCTTTCAAAGGCGCTGATTTCGAAAATTCACTGTACGCTTTCGGCCAATCAAAAAAGAGATAGTGAGTTGAATGTATAATACTCATGATTAAACGCCTTACTTTCGCAGTAAACAGCCTCTGTGGAAAAACGCTACGGCATTCTGAGGATCATAATGAACAGCAGCGGCAAGGTCTTTCAATGCAGCCTCAAAATTACCCTGCAACAAATCAAAACTCTTCAAATTAGGCTGATTAGTTGTACTGTCACGCAACGAGTAACCTGCTACACAGACATTCCTTTGGCTCGTCACACAACCTAACGATTGCATGACGGATTGGCTAGTCACGCAATCTTTCCTCCCTCTCTCTAACGATTGCGTGACGAACCAAAATAACGATAAGAGTGAGTAGCGTAAGTAGGAACAAGTCAGACTGCTAGTTAAGTATAGGAGTTTAATTTTCAAAGAATGTGACTGAGATTGCCACGCAAAATATTGTGAGGTATAATTTTCAAAGAGCGTGACTGAGGATGTAACGCAAGATATTCAAGCGGGGTATTATTTTCAAAGAGCGTAACTGAGACTGTAACGCAAAATATGTGAGGTATAATTTTCAAAGAGCGTGACTGAGGATGTAACGCAAGATATTCAAGCGAGGTATTATTTTCAAAGAGCGTAACTGAGACTGTAACGCAAAATATGTGAGGTATAATTTTCAAAGAGCGTGACTGAGGATGTAACGCAAGATATTCAAGAGAGGTATACATTTTCAAAGAGCGTGACTGAGACTGTAACGCAAGATATTGTGCATACCATCTTGGCATGGCCTCTTGCTCTGTAGGTATAAGCTTTGGAATCCTCTGGATCTTGTTGGAGAATCTCTGTAAAATCTCTCAGAGCCGCAGTCCAATTTCTACGATAACGAAACAAAATAATTAGCGCAAGATCACATGGCACCCTGGTCGCGTCTGTCAGCGACGGAGAATGTACAAACCAACGCAATGTACTTACAGAATGATATATCCATGGGACCTCCATTAAGGGAACACCCTCGTGACAAGGAGAA
Organism: Desmophyllum pertusum; assembly: GCA_029204205.1. Taxonomy (NCBI): domain Eukaryota; kingdom Metazoa; phylum Cnidaria; class Anthozoa; order Scleractinia; family Caryophylliidae; genus Desmophyllum; species Desmophyllum pertusum. The sequence continues at coordinate 819,395 of MU825416.1, read as the reverse complement.
GTGTTCCCTCAATAGAGGTATCCCTTTTAGTAATAGAGGTTAATAGATACAAAGCTTATATGAGCGTTAGTTTTGCCGGGACAAAAGTTCGTGTCCCCTTAATGGAGGTGTCCCAAAGTAAAGGTTCCGCTGTACACATGGAAAATGCGCTATATGAATTCATTACCATTAACACTCACTCATTGTTAAAACGAAAGAGGCTTATCTCGAACATGGCGTCTGTCTTGGAAGGCAAAAGCTTCGCTGCTATCTTGTAATCCTCGAGCGCTAGAATCATGTCTCCACGCTGGAATAACATTTCAATAAGAGAAAGTGTCAATAACTAAACATACTTTTAGTTTAGAGCGGTTTTAAATATTGTGTCGAAAGTAAGATGCGTTTGCTTTGATTTTGCTTTAATACGCTCTCTCTAATTGGTTTAAAAAACTCGCGCCACTTTCTTAACCAATCAGATGCCAAACTAAAAACAACCGTGAACTCTGTCGCACGCGTTTTCCCGCGCTTGGCGCCGGTTACGTGCATTTGCTTCGAGTTCTCATTGGATCAGCAGTTAGTTTCTCCTTACAATGTCCATACATAATCAAGTAGAAAGGTGGGGAGAATACAGAAAACCACATGATCAACTAGAGGACATTGCTTATACCGTCACAAAAATAACTTTTGAATTGAAACTAACGAATTAAGAAAACTTCTAGCCCAAGTAAACAAACGTCTCTCTTCACGCACTCAATTCTTTCCTAGCTCGAGAGACGTCTGAGATTCGTCCCGAAAAATTACATACTGATGACGTAGCCCTACAAAAATCCGTACAGTGTCTCTGATTGGTTGTTGCTCAGTTATGAATTTTGGCGCGCACGTAACAACCAATCAGAGACGCCACACAGATCTCCGTAGAGCTACGTCATTAGAATGGAATTTCTCGGGTCGACTCAGACGTTTCTTGAGCGGGGGAAGAATTGAGTGAGCGAAGTAACTTATGAACTGAATAAAACTGAAATAAGAACATTATAATTAAGTTACCATTTTAAACATCGCTGCTCTCTGGTAATACGTCTCAGCATCGTTCGGATTCAGTTTAATCGCCTGAAACACAATTACTCAGTTACTTAGAATCACAAACAGAATTCAAATCAATCAACAGATTAAAACATAAATCATAGTACAGTCAATCCTCGTTATAGCAAACACCCTCGGGACGTAGTTTGAAGTATGTAATAGCGAGAGTTCGCAATAGCGGGAGTCATTTTCAGTCAAACCTCTATAGCTTTCGCCGGGTGAAGGGCTGGATTTTGTCCGTAATAGCGGGGTGTCCGCAAGGCGAGAGTTGACTGTATATTAATTAAGTCATTGTTACCTGAGAGTAATTGACGATAGCCATTGTCGCATCATTCTCTTGACGATACAATTCTGCCCTGCAGTTTAAATCGGACATAATATGTCAACTACAGCAAAACGAACAAACTCGAATTTATATATAATTAAAAAACACAAAGTACGTTCGTCAGAGTACACTATCCACGTCATACTTGTATAAATTATGGGTCAAGCTGGTTTTCCCCCCTCTCCTATACCCCAGCATTTTGTCAGGTTGCCCTGACAGTTCGCCGGTAACCATTTATACTCTTGGGTGGAGAGAGGCACTGTGAGAGTGTCTTTCCCAAGAACACAACATAACCTCCCTAATGATCCAGACTGCAACGCACAAACAACTAGGTCACTGCACCTCCCAAGCTTCGTTAATTTGTACTTAAGAATACAGTTGAAGCTCTTTGAGCGGACACTCTCGTAAGCGGACAGCTCTACTTACGGCCGCCTTGACAAAACCACGTTTGAACTCTAGCTCATACAAACTATGTATTCACACATTCCCGTGAGCGGCCAGCTCCAGTTTCGGACACCTTTTCTGCTTCCCTAGGGTGTCCGCTTACGGGAGCTTCGACTGTAAAATAATAATACCTTTTACCAGACTAAAGATGATTTCCTCATTCGGATTCCGATAGATTAATACCGACAACGGTGCTCTAGACCAAAACTGAGAGATTTTCATGCCCTGCTTCCGACTAGCCCGTCGTCGTGGACACGGTGATTTCAATGATATGAATGGATAACATAAATCACATTAAGTGTTGTATCTACAGCCTGCGTAGAAAGCTCTCTGGGGACGGAGGGTGGCGAGAGGAAGGGAGAGAGCTCATTACCTCCCTTCCTCCCTCCACCCCCAGAGAGCTTGCTACGCAGGCTGTTGTATCTACAAAGCCACTGACCTTGATCGGAAGGCTCGCGCATGCGTGCTGCTGTTTTTGATGATGAAGGCCAAGTCATCCAGTGCTGACTGAAAGACAGATAGAAGGCAGTTTGTCAGAGAGCGCGCGATTTAGCATGCATCATTGCACAAATCTACCAAACTTAATGAAGATTCCAGAAGATTTATAAGGACTTATTAGAACACTGGAACTCGTTACCCCAGACAGTTATACAATCATTTCATCCCAATACCTTTCTGTTGTCCTGTAGAAGATTCAACAGATGCCTGTGCCAATAAGCATCCAGCAGTTTGGGCTCCAGCTCAATAGACCTGCGAAAACAAGGTATACGACATGATTTGAGTGATACAGTATACGCTTATGATAAGCATTACACCATACAACCTGATAAAGTCAGGTCTGCCACATGAGTTGTGCCATTCAAATGCTTTCCTCACCTGTTTAAGTCATCCCAGGCCTTCTTTAAATATCCAAGCTGTAGATGAAAATAAAAACTTACTTTTAAGTAAAATCACGGACTCATCAGGGATATAGAAGATAGAATATACAGAACATACATATACATAGCAACTCACTAACTCGAATGTAACAAACAAACCTTGTGAAACCGTCCATTTCTAAAGACATTGACTGGACAAAATCACGTGTATAAAGAACCCCGATATAACGAACAAACCTTGTACAACCGTCTATTTCTAAAGACATTGACTGGATTTTTTCATACGGTACACGTTTTACATGTTCATGTAGCAACCCCCGAAAGTGGCGAACCCTCCGTAAGTAGCGATAGAAAAAGGCCTTTGCTAAATCCTAAAGAAACGAGGTTTGTTACTTTTGGAACTTTACGGTATCGGTGAACTTTCACATAAAGGGCCCCCAGTGTTAATTTACCTTTCGGAACACAGCGCCTCTTCGGCACAAAAAGATGGCTGAAGACTCCTTCTTGTGTGTAGTTTCGATCAAATCTGTTAGTCGCACAACTTCATCTTGAAGAGCCTGTCATAACAAAGATAATTTTAAGAAACTGAATAAAAACAAGTCCCTAATAGAGCCGGGTAAAGTGTGACATCACAAATTTTCAAATTATTTTTATCAAGCCTTAGATAAAGATTGCTGCTGTATGATCAGCCACAAAATTTCAACTTGTTAGCACGAATAGAACAGACAGATTAAGATATAGAGGTTCAAAGTTACAGTAGGTACTGTCCCATGCAAACCTCTCTAATTTTGCGCCGGTTTTAAACTGAAGGAACCGACGCAAAATTAGAAGGGTTTGTATGGAGAAATTAAAACCTGAAGCGCCCATATCTCAGCCACAAATTGCATATGGAGAGCTACTTTTTGGCAAGTGGACGTTTCTTGGCGTGTTTCCTCCGAATAGCCAAATTTCATAATTTCGCGGCAAATTTAATTTTTGTGACGTCATACTTTTTTTTAGTTGGTACTCTATGCTTGTAGGTTATCCAGGCTGATGCGCAACCTCGTTCCCAGGGTCTTTCTTCTTCCCGCCAAAAGAAGAGAGACCCTGGGAACGAGGTTGGCTGATGCGTCGTGTGTGTATAAGAGTTGGAAATTGAAACAAAAGAGATAACTTACGTTATACAGTTCCTGGTCTGAGCTTCTTATCTCAGGCTCAATGACTTGGATGTCTTCTAATATGTCGTTGTCTATAACCACTCCTGTGGACTTACTAAAAGGAAACAAAACTGTGCTATTATATGGAACCATACTATACGTATTACGACTAGAAATAACCACTTCACAATCATACACAATTGACAGGTCTGTTGTTAGTTTAGTAGGACACGCATACATGTACTTTAGGGCGGGTTTCAATTGAGTGTCGTAAAACCAAAACAAAAGCAATTACAATAGCCAATCACAACAAACGTAAAATTAAAATAAAAAAATGAACCAATGAGATCTCGAAGCAGATACAAGTAGCCGGCGCCAAGTGCGGGAAAACGCGTGTGGCCAAGTCACGATTGGTTTTGGTTTTGCATCTGATTGGTTGAATAGGTGGTGCGAGATTTTTAAACCAATCACAGAGCGTAGTAAAGCAAAACCAAAGCAATTCCGTTCAATACTCAATTGAAAACCGTTCTATTTATGGAATAATTGCTGAATACGTCAGTTTATTAATTAGTCTCACCTTTGCGTGTGTAGTCTGGGAGTACTCAAACTTTGCAAATCAACTGAGGAAACAATTACGAAACGTTAAATAACACGATTTTCAAGTAAAAAGGATACCAAATTCACATCCAAAAAACTGACATAATTTTCATCTCTCTTCATCTACTCTTAGAAAGTATCAGAGCTTTGTCTTTTGATCAACCGCTTTCATTTACCACCAATTATTTCGATGTATGCCAATATGGCTGCGGTGTAAACCACCTGTAAGCTTACTGGATGGAGAAGGCTATAGTTGACTACTTCTTGAGGGTGGTTAAGAATGGGGAAGATTGAGATATATTATGAATGAAGCGAATTTGGAAAGCTAACATTTCAAGCGTTAGCCTTCTGATGAAGGGCTAACATGATTGCCACAGACATAACAGTTTTCAAAATTCCCTGACTTTTCCCTGATAAAAGTAAATTTCCCTGACCAAATAAATGCCAAAATGACCCTTGCAGCCAACGTTTTTTGTAACTTACGTTGACAGTGACAGTTCGCCTTCTTCATTAAACAAAACATCGCTGAGATCACAGTGACCTGAAATGTTTCTTCCAGCCTTCAATGGTATTAAATGTCAAAAATTTCAAATAAAATTTCGTGACTTTTCCCTGACCTTGAACATTTTTTTTCCCCTGACCATTTCCTGACCTGTGGCAACCAAGGCTAACCCTCAAAACGTCAGCTTTCAAAATTCGCTGCGGCGGTTAACTATATATGCTTCAAGTTAATTATGAAGCAAGTGTTTGGGAAGTAAAGGTTAATCTTGAACTTACATTTGATTTCAGGCATTGGAGGCGTGGGTGGGTAGACTTCATCAAACCACACATACCAAATACTTTCACGTACGTTATCAAAGCTTGCGTCACTTGACCTGTCGGGGTTCAAGGTTAAACTCTGTTAAAGGGAATGTCGGCTGAAAACCAAGGTATTATTCTCTTTAACTAGTCTTGGGTTTTATTTCGATATCTCCGAAACCGGTTCGAATGCGAAGTGTTCGGTTTTCCATTTAAATATATATCCCGCTCGCCGCCATGTTTCATTGGGTAATTTGTGACGTCACTGCGGGGTCGGAGATTTCAATATTGAACCCCTAAACCAATTTTACACAAACACCAACTTATGATTTGGAACAAAACTGCTTTTTCAGCCGAGATTCCCTTTAAAATCCTAGAGATAGGAGGATTCTGAAAGCTCATCAGTCTCCCCTGGATGAGACCCTAGTCCAGAAAGGCAAAACTGTGAGAGTAAAGTAGACTGATTGCAGTCTCTTTCTATCTCGCAATAATCTTGTTGTGGCATGACAGGAACACTGGGCGTGGGTTTGAGACAAGAAGGGCTCCAATCCGTTCTTGTCCATATCGCCATTTTCGGGCTCGCGGTTGATGGTATAAACACTCTCTTAAGAGAAAAAAGATCGGAACTACAAGAAGACGAAGAGTAAAGTGTCTTGCCCAGGAACACAACAAAACAACCCTCGGTCAAGAACGAACCCGGATCTCTCAATCTGAAATCCACCGCACCTGTTGGGAAAATGTTTCCACATACAAGATCCACACAAACAAATTTACTGTACCAATAAAGACGTTTTCAATGCACCTACCCTGTGAGCTCGTTTTTCATAATCCTGTCAAAGTCCAAAAGTGCTGGTTCACTGGTCACTCTTGTCAGTTCAGACCTGTACCAGACAACAGTTAATTGCAAGTCAATTGACGTGATTGAAAATTAACAGCGGCCATACTAAGCCCCTGTCATACGGTCTCAAAGATTTGTCGAGAGCCGATGTTGAGGCTGTTTGACACCCCTTCTCAAACAATGTTGAGAGGTGTTGAGACATGTTGAGAAGAAGTTTGATTTCGTTTAAACTTTGTCTCAACATCTTCTCAACATTTCTTTTGTTCTTGAAATGTTGAAGTCGTTTGACACGCTCTCTCAACACATTGTTCTCAGTCCCAGACCTCACGCATCTCTTTTGTTGAGCATTTGTTGAGAGGTTGTTGAGGCCGTTTTAACACGGCATGGTCTCAACATCTCTCATGGTCTCAACAGCTCTGATCCTTCCATGGGAAAAGCCTTGACCAAAACCCAAATTCTCACAACGACAGTTAAAGAAGATGAGTGAAGACAGTTAGGAGAATTTAGACATTACCTTGTACTGATACTTTCCCTTCTCTGTGAAGTGTTTTCTCTTTCTAAATTTCTCAGATCAGTGAATGACGTGCATCTGCAACGATACATTTGGCACGATTAGTACTGATAGGAATCGCATGGGGCTGAGTAAAATAATTAAGGAATAATATCACGCATGTTTTCAAACATTTTTCTTCAGAAATCTTCGAGTCATCTTCGGCAATCTTCGGAAGGGTTCGGGTCATTTTCGGAAATCGTCGGAAGTCTTCGGATCAAATTTGGAATCTTCGGGAATCTTCAGAGTAATTTTTCTCTCCAGGAACAAAAATTTAATGAAAAATGCCCTCTGTCTAAACCAATCAGAATTCAGTAAAATGGGAGACTGGGCAAACTTACATCGGCCTCCAAATGCATATAATTACCGCTAACATACCTCGAAATTTGCCTTGCTGGTTGATTCAAAAATTTTCTTATTTCTTGCTCTCTTTCCTGTTGTAAAATTGAAAGAACTATAAGCAAGAAGCTAACACAACAAAATAACAAACAAAAAAGCAAAACAAACGTGAAGTATTTTAAAATGAAAATCAGCGAATAAGTCGAACAACATTTTGACTTCTTCATGACGTCATGAAAATGGCAATGTACTGTAAGGCCCAATTTATACGATCCAATTCAGTCGCGTCAAATATAATTCAAGCCACAGAAATCTCGCTGGTATTACTTGATTCGACTACGTTTAAAATACACCATGGAAACAACGTGTTCTACTTTGCTATTTGTGTGGGCATTGCGCTGATTTAAAGCGATTTTCAGCGAGTTTTCTGCGACTTAAATTACATTCGACGCAACTGAAATGCGACGTATAAATTGGGTCTAAATGTACAATGTACGTTGGAGTTAACCATAAAAATTATTCATAAGAAGTGGTTGAAGTACAGGAAATGATTACATACCAACTCTTTTTTCGTCTTCTTTCTCGTTTTTCTTGAGGGAAGTCTCCTAATTAATTCAATACAGAAGAAAACATTTTTTACCATCTCAACTCAACTCAATTTAACTTCAACTCAACTCTACTTAACTTACATGTAACTGGACTCGACTTGACTCAACTCGACTTGACTCAACTTAACTCAAAATCAACTCAACTTGACTTAAAGGGACACTGTCCCGGCGTATTTGCTCAAAACTGTTATAAATGCATGAAATGGTCCCTAAATCTATGAAATAAGAACTTAATAAACGCTAACTGCATCATAAAAAGCAATTTCTTCAAGAAATTCCATACTGCAACAAAATTTTTGCAAAATTTCAAAGATTTCCGAGCCAAATTTGAAACTTTGAAAAACTGACATCCTGACGTTTTTTCAAAACTCCATATTGCAATCCATTTCCATCCTCGCTGTCGTTCGTCATCCTCACTTCCTAATTGGTTCCTGTCATTTGTCGAGTGTTATTCTACAGAATCAAACCGTTATTGATCAACTTCCTATGATCTAGATATGTTTTCTGAGCTTCCCAAAATCATGCTAAAATCAGGACAGTGTCCTTTTAACTCAAGTTGACACAACTCATATCCCATTTCCTCTCCACCCCCAAACAACAAGAATAACAACTGACAACAAACAAAACTCACCTACGACTAGTAGGACCAGTTGTGCCTGTTTGTATTGACATGCTATCCCCTGCATCTGTCCTCCCCTCATCAGTATCAAACTCATTACATGTTCCTTGCAAATATAAAACGAAAAACAATCACTAAAAGAACTGTCTTCTCTTTGGAATTATTTTCATCTCATTTGAACTGCATTTGTATAAAATCCATCAGCACTCGCGAAATTAAATACCTGTGAAAAAGGTGCCGCGAAAACTGAACTGAGCATTGTTTGTGTGAAATGACTAATACAAAAACGCTAATAAGCGTACTTATCAAGTGTTTTGTTACTTGTTTTGTTCTAAATACTGATACTTTCTCAATTGAATGTTAAATGGTGATAACAATTTGTGATATTTTCGCAAAATTTAATACTCTTTGGGTCCATTTTTTACGTAAAATCGCAAAAATTAATACTCGCGAAATATGGCTCTGTCATTTTCGCGAAATTAAGTACACGTGAAGATTAGTGAGAATAAGGTACAGTAAGTTGCATTTCCTTTCGAACTAGCTCAGAGGCCTTTGCATTAATGGCATGAAAATGACTAGACTTGCCACCAAAACACGAAAAACGGAGTTTGAGAAAGTCTAGAAAATGACCAATGCTGGCAACAAACCAAATTTTTCCAAGGAGAGTAAAACATCATGTCTCAGGAGTTTCAGCTTCAAAATTCTCCTTGAGCACTGCTCCAGATTAATCTTACCCATGATGGTACCGCGCTCAATCTGTGATGTCACTGTCGTTGCTGAAAATGTTTTTTCCTGAATAAACAAACAAGGTAATTAGATATTATGAGTACTGTAAGTTTATTTTAGTAACATTCTGTACTAAACAAAGCCTGAATTTTTTTCAGGCAATTCTCTTACAACTGCTTTACTAAGTAAATTGCGCCTCGTTGGCTATGAGTGAATGTACGGATCTACTGTACCTTCGTTAAATATATTTCTCCTGCAGTTCAATACCTACAGTTCAATATTACAATTTTCATATATTCTCATTCATTTATTCTCTGGCATTTACGGGTATAATACGAACTCTGCAGCTCTCAGCGGGCTTGATAGCTCAGTTGGTAAAAGCATTGCAAGGTCATGGGTTTGAATCCCGTTCAAACCTGAATGTGTTTCAGGTTTCTCTTTACAACTGCCTTATTATACGTTGTAAATCTTTCACTCAGGTGATCTACCTTCGTAACAACAGTGCGCTGTACCTGACAACATATACATATACAGTTTGTACCTTGGGAAGGTCGCTATCTTTATTTTCCTCGTTTTCTTGTTGTTTGTCTTTGATTGCAGCAACCTGATCGCGTTGGTAATTCAACTGAAAAATACATAGAAATTTACATGTAAAAAACATTTAATATTATTTTAAAAAAAGCAATGAAAGACTAATGTGACTGTAAAGATTATGAATTTCGTTACAATATAATAATTATTTTGGACTTTCAGTTACATCGTACAATATGTATTTTTTATTTTTAAATCCTGGCAAATTATGTTTGTTTGATACTGCACTGGAATGTGTATACAAAAAATGTACAGAAATGTCCTACAGGAAGGGATAAAAGGTAAAGCCACACTCGGGCCAACAACTGTCCCACACACTGCCAGAGCTTATCCCGGTTTCCTTAGCATGAAGCTACTCCCCCTGGATGGGATGCTAGTCCATCACAGGTTACCCCCAGCATTTTGTAGCCGGTAGCCATTTATACTCCCGGGTGGAGAGATGCACTGTGAGAGTAAAATGTCTTGTCCAAGAACACAACACAGTGACCCTGACCAGCGCTCACAAACCCGGACCGCCCACTTTCGATTCGGAGTCCAATACACTAACCATTAGGCCACCGCATCTCCCACAAACAGGAAGGGAAGGAAGGGCTGTAATGTACTACATGTACAGGAAGGGCTACCCAGTGGGGGGTGGCAGTCACCTGCTATGCAGCCCAACGATGATGATGACAATGAATCAATGTCCTACAAAGTAGTGGTTGATGATTCAAAAGGTTCTGTGAACTATTACAACTACAGATGAATTGTTATGAAGTGCAAGCAAGGCTAACAAGTCGTGTACCTCATTCATACTGATGTCATATCCTGTAGGAACTTGGAGAACCTTTTCGCCAAATGACAACAAAGGATGCGACACTGATCTGTAGGACAAACCATTGAAACACTGCATAGTAAATAATTTGTAAGTATGTACATTAGGGCAGTTTTCAATTGAATGTCGTACAACCAAAACCAAAGCAATTACAATGGCCAATCACAACAATGTAAACAACAAAATGAACCAATGAGAACTCAAAACAAATACACATAACTGGTGCCAAGCATGGGAAAAACGTGTGCGACCAAGTTGCGATTGGTTTGGTTTTGCATCTGATTGGTTGAGAAGGTGGCGTGAGTTTTTAAACCAATCATAGAGCGTTGGTAGTAAAGCACAAACTAGTTTTTACTCTGAGTTTAAAACAACTGTTACATAGTTCTCTTATCTCCAAGTAGTACTGTATGTACCTGAAGATGGACAATCCTTGATGTTGTTCTTTCTGTGCAGCTGTACTTTCCTCATCTTCGTCCTGCTCAACATCTTTTTTCTTCTGCGTCATCCTGTTGTTTAATCTCTTGCCTTCTTTTGTCAAGCACTGACACAAATCTGCTTGGAGATAAACTTTGGACAAAGCATTATTTTTAGCATATCATATACATGCAATGTTTTGTTTTGCAAATACATGTACGCACATCAGAGCATGTCATACATGTATATATGTTTCAATTAAAGGTTTGTGAATGTATCATGATGACATTTAATGGGTACATAAGCAGTCATGTTGAAACAAACTAAATATTGAATATTAATATTTGAAGTTCAACACCCTGAGCATTATGTTTCTGTCTGACTATGTTTTGTTTTGCAATATTGGTATCATGACTGTACATGTTGCATACAGTGTAATTTTGCATGTAGCATACATTTTCTTAGGGAAGATCCTGGTAACAGGACTACTTTGTTTCAGGAAATTTGAAATAAGTCAATTAAAATAAATGTGAATTTCAGTGGAAATCCACATTGTGGCTCTTCTATCCAATATTTCCAGATCGAATTGGAATTTAAAATTGTTGGTTTTTGTGGAGGGAGGAAAACCAGAGTACCCGGCAAAAAACCAACAACAAACTCTGCAACCCACATATGACGCCGGGTCCGAGATTCGAAACCAGGCCACATTGGTGGGAGGCGAGTGCTAGACACCACTGCGCCATCCCTGCCCCCCTAAAAATATTTCTAACAAACATCCCTGTGACTTTTACATGGGTGGAGCCTGATAACTGTGTCTGTACCTTGTTCCTCCCTCCCGTCTATCTCTCCTACAAGTACCATCCCTCCTAGATCCGTTTTAGGTCTTTGCACTTGTGATTCTGCTACAAGCTGTCTTAGATCTGTCATGGACCCATGCATCCGACTTAGAATTCTACAAAATGAAAAAGAATATTATGTAAGTTAATAAATTATTGACTTCTGCATTAAGAGAGTAGGGGAATATACAGACTGAAGGAATTGGTACAACCGCACATATGTAGCATTTCAACTTTTGAACAGTTTGTTTATTGCACAACCTTTATACCATATTTCCTCTATTAAGCTCCTTCCCCCCTTCCCCTTTCTCCTCTTTCTGAGTGCTGAATATTCCATCAAATGTTTATAAGCCGCCAATATCTTGGATTAGGAAACATTAGAGGGTTGGGGTGAGAACAAAAACAATGGACAACCCTGCCCTCTTTCACTCATCCCAACTCTCCAGGTTTGGCAAATCCAAGATGGTCAGGCTATTTAGTATTAACACTCAAAAAAATAAGTGAGAAATAAGGTAAGCATTTGTAAACTGAGCACCTGTTTCTTGCCCTCAGCTCTTCAGTATCCAGATCGGCCACTGTTTCATCATTGTCTTCGCTGTCCAAACCTGTTACTGTGCGGAGTTCTGCCCCCAAGCTCTCCTGCAGCATGGACGCACCCTGGTAATCGGGGTACAGCTGCGACCTGATGGTTGCTGGAGCCAGGTTCATTTTAGGTGGAGCTGGAGTCCAATAAAGTCTGTAACATGTATATGAAATGAGTTAGTGATCTACAATCCCCAGATTTGTTGCAAACACTATAAAGCACTGAAGGAAATCTCCTGGGGGGACTTCGATATAAAAGTGATGGGGGAGATTGCCGTACCTTTCAGGGGTAAAAATGTGTGGTTTAGTACATGTACTTACATGTACATGACTTGTAGGGTGTTTAAATCTAACATGACCGCAATCAGAGTTATCCTGGGACCTTTTAGGGTATTAAGCCATAAAAAATAGGATAGGTGTGGGTAGGTAAGGTTGAATATTATGTCAATGGGAAACGGTTTTTGGATTACGTTATTTCTCGAACATGGTAATGAAACAGTACCGGAAACGATCGTTACTATGAAATCCTAGGGCTTGGAACCTAAAGGATTAAGTCAGTATATTCATGATGTTTTCCATTTCAAAGATGATCTGATCAGAGAAGTTTTTAAAAGGATTAAAGAGTGACACGTAGTTATTGTACAATGTCATGTCTGTAATACCTGGAAGTATCATCTTTCAGCTGTATTTTGACACCAACAATATCCAGTGATTCCTCTTGTTCAGCTGAAAACTAAAAAAAAACAACAGCAGACAAATCATGAGCTACATGTATTTATTACATTGTAGTTTGACATTGAGAGACAAAATTCAGTAATAACAGTGTATGCATGCTCTATATGCTCTATATGCTCTGTATGATCTACAGTTGTGTATGCCTACAGTATAAAGTCCTGGCCAAATGGAAACACAAGTAGATGCAAGTTTCTAACTTGCGTCTACGTCATGATGTACAGTTTGTAACTTTCGTTTGGCCAGGACTTGTGTGCACCGCTGTTGACTTGTGGTGACTTACATGTACATTCACTTTGATCAAAGATCAAATTTGAGCGCAAGTACATGTAGATGCAAGTTTTTCACCGTTTGGCCACACAATGCAAGTCAAAATCAAGTCAACGTAAGTTTATTTGTTTACTTTGAGTACTGAATTGCAACGCGTACAGGAGCATTCAAATGGCTTTGTTCTCAACTTGCATCATACTTGACTGTGTGCACTTGCGAGTAAACTAGTGAGTTCGTTTGGCCACCAACTCAAGTCAGTACAGGTCAAGTTCATATTTCAAAACTTGTGACTACTTGTGTCTCCGTTTGGCCAGGGCTTAGTGCTACAGTTTGTACATGCATGTACATACATATTTAATCCCCTAACTTATCTCAAAATATATACATGTACATGTGTACAATCATGTACAACCATCTCACCAGACTGTCTGAAGCCTTCTTGAGCCTGTTCAGAGTCTCATCTGAATCTCCAGCCACTAATGCTTCCATAAGAATCTTCTGAGCCACAACTGACCAGCGTCTCTCTTCAGTTTTTCCCGGCCTGACTGGCTTGTCGTCACCTTCAATCTCACCTTCCTCTGTTTCATCTACTTCAGGCACTTCTTCAAAAATCTGTAATACATATATAGATACATAATACTTTATTTATACTCGAACAAATGAGGCTTCTTAGGCCTCTAGCTAATCGCTAATGAGTTGAGTGACATTACATTGTACAAATATATTTACATAAATAAAATTGGTATTAAGACTAATTACTTATTACTTGATTTAAGCTTAAATTTAAAATAAATAAAATAAATAAATAAATATAAATAAATAAATAAAAATAAAAACACAACAATTACATTGACAGTACACATAAAGTCAAAGAGTCATTTAAAGATTACACAGCTTGAACTACAACATGTATGTACCTATACAAAGAGGTAATGGTATTAAAGCCAGTGGCCCATGCAGTTGGAGCTAAAATATCCTGGTTTCTGTAGCATAAAAACAACTAAGAGTATTGCTACTCCCCCTGGATGGGATGCTAGTCCATCGCAGGTTACCTACAGTACATGTACCAGCATTTTATCAGGTTGCCCTTGTAGAACCACAGTTCAGTAAACGAACTTGACTTTTATTCTACTTCACACACACACACTCGAATACATTATCGCACTCACTTATATACACCAGTAACAATAACTCCAACATGATTGGACGTATTCGCATCTCACGTGCATAGCTGAACACTACATTCTCTCCTTTTCTTAGAGACAAAAATAAAACAAAGAAAATTCTAAATTTACACCAACGTTTCTTAATGTTTCCTAGTGTCCAAAACAAAGTCTTTGAAACGCGAAGGCCTTAAAGTTTTCTTATCTCCTTAATGACTTAAGAGTCACTGAACATAGTCTTTGAAGCGCGAAGGCTTCCTAACAACTCGCGTTGACCTTCGAACAGTTTCCTGACTTGACAACGGACTCGCTGCTGACACTTGGCGTTCAGCTTCTACTCCTTCATTTTCTGATGAGCTAACGGGCGGTACTAGGCTGTTTCTAGATACTGTTTCCGTTGGAATCACCACTTCTAGTTTCTGCCCATCTGCACCGTTTCCATTTCCACCATCTCTGGACACACCAACTTGCTCGTTGTACCTCTTTACAAACGCCGTGTTCCGTTTATATTCCACACCAGCCTCGTTTCTGACTGTTACTTCTCTTCCCGTCTTCTGAACCACTTTGAAAGGACTCGGACAGAAGTTGGTTGACAACTTGTTCGACTTTTCCGCTTTTAGCAGCACTGTGTCACCGACTCGTATGGACTTGGGCGTGGCACCCCTTTTGTCGTCTGCATAAGCTTTGCCCTTCAACTTATTCGACCAATCTCGATCACGAATTTCTTCCCTTGGCAACTCGACCGAATCTCTTCTCAGTTCCGGCAACTTGGACCTCATCTCCCGGCCAAACATCAGGAAAAAGGGCGTGGCGCCTGTGGTTGTTTGCGGAGTGGATCTGTATGCCGTCAACCAGGTAACCAACTCGTTTCGCCAATTCCTCCCCTCTACATGCGCAATCTGAAGACACTTGAGCAAGGAACGATTCTGGCACTCAACCTCGCCATTCGCTTGAGGCCACAGCGGTGTCGTCCTGCGGTGCTCAACACCATGCGTTCGTAGAAACATCTCAAACTCCTCGGACACAAACTGGGGTCCATTATCTGTTCTCATTGAAAACGGTACACCAAATCTGGCAAACATGGGGGTAATTGCCTCAATAACCTTGGTACTTGTGGTAGACCTCAAAATAGCCACCTCCACAAATCTGCTGAAATAATCGACCACCACCAGAACACTCTCTCCTGTAGGTAGGGGTCCTAAAAGATCTGCACCGCAATCTTGCCAAGGAGCAATTGGGGGTAAGACGCGAGACATCGGTTCAGGTGGACCGTAACCCGAAGTAACCTGACAGCCATGGCAAATCTTGCACACTTTCTCTACATCCTTGTCCATCCCCGGCCACCAAACCTTACTACGAAGCCGATTCTTTGTCTTGACTATACCTTGATGACCCTCGTGTGCCAGTCTCACCACCTTGTCCCGCAAGATCTTGGGAACCACTATCCTTGTGCCACGAAGCAAAAGCTCGCCATAGGTGCATAATTCATCTTTGACATGTGTATACGAAGGAAGTGTACACTGTTCCCAGTTCCCAGTTCCCAGACTTCACACAGTTTCTCACTAAGCACAGTTCCTCATCATTGTAAGACGCCTCTTCAATTTCCTTCGGTGATAAGGCTACAGGCACGCAACTCTCCACAATGGCTCTGACGAAATCGTACTCCTCACCGCTGTCCAACTGTCGCACGGAGTTTAACCGAGATAAAGCATCAGCAATGTTCGTCTTACCAGGCCTGTACACCACTTTGAAATCGTACCCTTGTAACCGCAACACCCATCTTTCAATTCGCGCGCAAGGCTTTGACGTGCGTGAATAGATGCGCTCTAAGGGCTTGTGATCCGTTTCCAGCTCAAAGCTTTGCCCGGATACATACATGTTGAACCGCTCACATGCCCAGACGAGAGCCAGCGCCTCTTTCTCCGTCTGACTGTAACGCCTTTCCACGTCAGTCAAGCTCCTCGATGCATACGAGATAACTCTCCACATCTCTCCTTGCTGCTGGGTGAGAACTGCTCCTAAACCCACTGGGGACGCATCTGCGACAATTCGTGTCCTACAGCCAACCCTGAAGTAGGCCAGTGTCTCCGCCTGAGTGATTAGACGCTTCAGCTCCTGAAAAGCTGTTTGTTGCTCCTCACCCACTTGAAGGTGACGCCCTTTCTCGTCAACTCTTGAATGGGCTTGGCTACGGATGCTACGTCTGGCATGAACTTCGCTGAATACTGGACCAGACCCATGAAAGATCGTACTTCACTTGCGTCCTTAGGAGGTCGTGCGTCTCTAATAGCAGCAACCTTCTCTTCACTTGGGTTTACACCATCGCTGGTCAGCTCATGACCGAAAAACGTGAGCTTTGACAGTCTAAACTTGCACTTCTCTCCGTTCACTGTCAACCCCACTTCACTCAGTCTATCTAACACTGCAAAAAGTCGTTTGTCATGTTCCTTGACGCCCTTGCCATGAATGATGAGATCATCCGCAATGTTCGCAACTCAGTACAACCCCTCAACACATCTCTAATAATTTGCTGGTATTTCTCAGGTGCTGACGTCACCCCAAACAGTAGCCGCTTGTAACGATAAAGCCCTCGGTGTGTGACAAACGTAGTGATGTGTCGACTTTCCTCGCTGAGTAAAATCTGATGGAATCCCCACTTGAGATCAATTTTGCTAAACACGGTACTGCCGTTTAAGTCGATTAGCAGCTCCTCCACTGTTGGAATCGGGTGTCCGTTCACGGATGATTGCTTCATTCGCACGACGCATGTCTACACAGACCCTTACGTCTCCGTCACCCTTAGGAACAACTACCAACGGTGAAATCCATCTTGACAGTCCCTCTGGTACTTCCTCAATAATTTCGAGCTCCAGAAGCTCGTCGAGCTTCTTGTCCACCTTCTCACGCAACCCGAACGGTACCCTACGCACAGGCTGGGCAACAGGCTTCACTGAGTCATCAACATGAAGTTTAAGCTCGTACTCTTTCAAAAGACCAACACCGGTAAACAACTCTTTGTATTTCTCTCGGATATCGCTCTCCAGCTGTCCGCTCACAACATTATTTGCTTGAAAAGGACCGATGTGCAAAGACTGAGCGCCTCTGCTGTTCCACGACCTAGTAGTGTTCGACCGTCACCCTTGACCACCACGAAGTCAGCCGTACAACCAGTGTTGTTATCAGCCATCATCACATCTGCGGTAAAAGTTCCAAGAGTTGATAGAGGTTCTTTACTACCGTAAGCAAAAAGCACTTTGGCTGACTTGCGAGACTCGCATTTAATTCCCTTCAGCTTTAACAAGTCCCAGGTCTGCTGGCCCATCACATTACAAGTAGCTCCGGAGTCGATAAGAACATCAGGTACGTCTACTCCTCCGACGACCAGGGTTATCAAACCGCTACCTTGTCTGTCCTGGCCAGTAAACTCCTCCACCGTAAAGGTTGCATTCACTTGGTCACTCTCTTGGTCAGCACTGTTGTTCCCCATCACTTTCAACTGGCGATTAACCGCTTCTTGCGACCTCGCAATCCTTAACAAGTCGTCCAACGTTACTGCTCCCTCCTTTTCCAAGAATTTCCGACGGCATATGGCTCGAATAACACCTGTCAATAAGTTGATCACGGATATAGTCGTCTGCATTAGTACCAAACTCACAACTAATCGCTCGTTGACGAAGCCTACATACGAATTGATCAACGGTTTCTTCGCTTTCCTGTGCAATTTGTCTAAATAAATGTCTCTCAAAAGGAACGTTCGCCTTGGGAACAAAATAGTCATCAAGTACCTTAAGTGTCGCCTCAAATTCAGTGTTCTCATCCGCACCAGCCAGCGTAAAATAAATTTCTTGTACATCCATTCCCGCAACATGTAAAAGTAGAGCCCTTTTCTGTGCGTCGTTCGTAGCTCCTTTCCCCGTTACGTACAAATTGAATGCTCGTTTCCACCTTTTCCATCGCTGACTAAGACTGTGTGGATCGCCTTTGGGGTCAAACGCTTCCAAACATCCTACATCTAAAGAAACCGATGTTGTTCCAGAACTGCTCGCACCACCGCTTGTTCCGCTTGTTTCGTTCGTTCCACCGCCTCCCGGCATTATTGAAAATAACTCCTCGTCGAAAATCCTCGACGAAATCCTCAACGAAATCCCCGTCGAAATCCTCAAAATCCTCGACGAAAAACTTAAAATCCTCGTCGCCAAATGTAGAACCACAGTTCAGTAAAACGAACTTGACTTTTATTCTACTTCACACACACACACTCGAATACATTATCGCACTCACTTATATACACCAGTAACAATAACTCCAACATGATTGGACGTATTCGCATCTCACGTGCATAGCTGAACACTACAGCCCTGGCTAATGGTTTGCATTTTTATGAGAGTAAAGTGTCTTGCCCAAGAACATTTTTGTAACACAATGACTCCGGCCAGCGCTCGAACCCGGACCGCTCGATACGGAGTCCAATGCGCTAACCATTAGGCACCACGCCTCCCATACATGTACGTGTACAAAGAGAACACACTATTAATTTCATAACAAGCCATTATTAAATTAACTACCCCAGCAATAGTACCCAGGTTATTAAACCATTTACATTTGTACATGTATGTACCTTGAAGTTGACATCTGTTGGCTTCCCTGTCACTTTGGGAAATTTATCCCGTGTATGTTCATCTCTTGTCAGCTTGCACAGATGAGGAGGAAGCTCCACTCTGGAAGGCATGGTACAGAAGTGATGGATGTTACGAGTCTTGGAAGGCTACAGAAATAAATAAATAAATAAATAAACAAATAAATAAATACTTAATTAAATACAGTAAATAAAAGAGAAGTGAATTCTTGCCAGTATGCCTGGGCTCTCCAAATTTGAGGAAAATCAACCAAATTCCCTTTGAGTTGCAGCAACTCTTTAAAGGTGCTTGTATCCAACTTTTGGATGCATTGTTTGATTATCGCGATATTATTACATGTATTAAAGTTAAGTCTAAATTCAGTTTTTAATCAATGTTTACCTTGGCATCACCATCGTGGTTGCGTAAGGTTCCTATAAGACAGTGTATTTTGTATGGTCTAAATGTTATGATACATGTAGCTGTTTTTATCAAGTGAATTTCTAAATTCAAGATGTAAACAGTGGAATCAGCAAATTAACAAAGTGCAAATACAATGTACATTGTAAGTTACACGAATGATTACATGATGATGATGAAATCTGTTAATAATTTCTCTGTCAATATTTACTCAATTTCTACAGAGTCTTCTTTCATGAAAGTTCTTCATCTAACCTTGCATTACATGTACTTATGGGAAAAAAATTGAGTCAGACCAATTTTGGCCTTTGAAGTTTCATTATGTACTTGATGTATACATGTATGTTGTGGTTCAAAATTATACAGTCATGTAAGTAGCCTTAGCAGAGTACGTACACCAGACTTCAACAGACCTTGTTCTCCTTTTCTGCATCTTTAACTTCCCATGAGTCCAAAAACATCACATCCTTCTCTTGCTTGAGATCAATCCACTGTTTGTTCAACTCTTGAGGTGAATATCCTGTGCTGTTCACAGGAGCAGTGAACTGTTTAGATCCTATCTCCACCTGCTCACCTTTGATGCTGATGATGTCTTCTGGAGCTACTTCTGGTGGCAGCAACAGGCACTAGACACATTCAAGTGACAGGAAATTACATTTAAGATAAAGAAAATAGCACGCATGTTTACATAGCCTGACGCAAACACACAAAAAAGTTTGGGAGAAATTCAAAATCTAAGCTTCAGTACCTCCATGGCCTGTTCAGCTGTCATGGTCTTTTGACTGGTACGTCCTTGTCTTGTTGTTAAAAATGTAAAAGACCGAGAAGCTGTTAAAAGTAACATGGAAACATATAATTAACATGACTGACATACATGTACATGTACAGTACTGTCAATAGTTTCAGTTGTATTATCATACAAATGTACCACTGTATGGCCCCACTGATGAAATCCTAAAGAACACAATTCTGCAAGCTGATGTGTGTAGGGCCAGATGGGCTGACGTAAGCTGCCCATCCCCGCACATGTTTATTTAGCAATTTGTTCAGCATGTGCAATTCAGAACATTCACCAATACATTTTCTCAGTTTTCCAACAAAATCAAGCTCAATAAAGGTACACTGTAGTTGAGGTTGGGTTGGATGGGAAATAATTTCCTATAATTATTGTAATTACATGTAATCTCGCCTGAATGTGAAGTCTTACTGTAGTACTTATACAATGTACAGTCAAACTCGGTCTCTCCACAACAGCCACTTTGGGGACAGAGGTAAATGCTTATTATAGCATATGAATACGTACACTGTAACACAATCAAAATATATCAATAAAAACAGAAACCAAATGTTCAGAACAGAAATGTTAACATTGAAACAAAACGAGTAAGGTACAGTGAGTACATCAGTTTGTACAATGTACATCGTTCACTTTTAATACTGCAGACAGTTTATTTTCTCATTCCTGAAATGAAGCTGTCAAGGGT
The DNA here is from genome assembly GCA_029204205.1 of Desmophyllum pertusum. NCBI lineage: Eukaryota > Metazoa > Cnidaria > Anthozoa > Scleractinia > Caryophylliidae > Desmophyllum > Desmophyllum pertusum. Next base: position 798,559 of record MU825416.1, on the reverse strand, counting down.
TGTCTGCTTGAGTGAGTGGCTATGAAGTTCTATTTTAATGTGACTTACTGTACGTGCCGCAAGGCTTTTTTTTTTCAATTTCGCAATGTAATTTCAACACAGAGCCTTATCAGCTGTACTCGATTTACGCCAAAAAAATAGGGTTTTGTATACACCATTCGTCAGTCGTTGATTAAAAAATATTTTAGCAGCTGGGACACATTTTAGTGGCCACTGCGTTGTGGAGAGGTGGCCATTGTAGAGAGGTTAAAACAAGAGACGGAGTGAATGTATGGACTGTCCGCCGGGACAAAAAAAAGTGGCCGTGGTGGAGAGGTGGCCGTTAATAGAGGTTCGACTGTAGTTCTTTGGTGGCCTCTCACAAGAAACGAGACAAATCTTGCGAGAAACGAGTCTCGACTTGAGAGAAACAAGATGAGTCTCGAAAGAAATGAGATGCGTCTCGTGAGAGAGACAGTCATGGTAACATATTTTTGAGCTACTATGTACATGTACATACATGTGTAAGCATCCTTTACATGTACATGACTTGTATAATTAATTTTAACTGAGTTGATAAGAGTCTGCAGCTGTACAATGTACATGTACACATACAACTACAAAACTACAACTACACTCATCTGTCAGCAGTAGATAGTAGTCACTTCTAACATTTCAACATACATGTACATGTACCTAGCATAAATAAAGAAAAAAGAAAAAAGAATATTAAAAAGAAAACATACCTAGCATGTCTCTATCAGTCCCTTCACTCTTCCTTGTTTCTGTTCCTTTACCAGCAGTTTGCGGCAGTTCTTCTGCTGTTTGTGGCTTCACGTTAACATCACCAGAAGCACCCATCTCGCTGTTCATTGTAATGGTTCTATCTTTTCTTGGGCTCGTACTGAAACTTTCCTTCTCAGCAACAGAAGCCTTACCACCTTCATCACCCTGCAACTTAGTCTTGCTGCTGACTGCAGGAGCTTTCGCTGCCCAGGGACTGGTAGATGTTTGCTTGGCGTCACGGGAAGACAAGCCCCTAAAAGCTCCATGAATAGAGAAGTCTGTGCTACCATGCTCTGCCATGGCTCGCAGTAACAAACTTTCTTTAGATGGCGAAGATGACGCTGCTGCCTCCTGCTGCCGTTTTGCTTCATTCTCGGCTTCTTCAGTTGCTCTGAGTAAGTTCAGTATACCTGCCTCGGGCAGGCTTATTCTTCGAGTCAGTTCAAGAATCTCAGAGTGGATTCTGTTTATTGGGGAGTCCATCTCTCCATCTGTGCTCTCTGTCTGTAGTTTTTCCACATCATGAACAGAAAGAGATGTTTTAACTTCCACAAATTCTGTATCAGTGTTTTCATCGTGGCCTCCTTTGTCATCAGGTTTTGCACTTGTATCTTCACCAACATCTCCTCTGCTTTCAGAATCGACTGCAGTTTCTACACCTACACCAACGAACTCATCCACTACGTCAGCACCCTCTTGTGTATCCATGCCGTCCTCATCCTTTTGATTGACCTCTAAGCCTTCCTCTTCATCATCAATGTCAGCATTGTCCTCAGAAAGGTTTAGAATGTCAGCTTCACCCTCGTCCAATACATTGGGTGTGGTTGGGTGCAGGATTTCTTCATCCCTGATAAAATTGAAGTCCGATAAAACATGGCTTGAATAATTTTTAATTAGCAATGCATGCATAATATTACACATCTAAAGTACAATTATAGCATTCAAATACATGTACATTTATCTTTTAGCGAAATACTGAACAACAATATTATTACAACTGTAATAATATTTATTGTAATATTCAGATATTATGAAATGTAAGTTTTAATAAGTAGACATTTTACTTACAGGTATCCTGGTGAAATGAAAAGATACATGTAACATTACTAAATTGTATGTAAATCAATCTCATTCCCTCTCATTCTCTTTTGTTCTTTCCGCCACAGTTCACAATGATTTAATAATTCACAGTGTTCCAGATAAGAGAGGGGTCTCACTGGGTCTCAGCTGTCAAAAACCTGTTAGGGTGGCTACATGTACCTGACCCGACAAATTAATAGAACACTTCTGATGATTTGGTGAGTGCATGTCTTTTGACATGTTGCAATTCCTCATTCGACACCTTGCCTTTAAGACGTATCTGGAACACTGATTCATCTATTCATATGATCGCCTGTATGTAAATCTGAAAGTTTCAACATACTTAACAGAAGAAGCACGACTCTTGGTGGATCCCTGATGCGAAGCCCTGGAGGTTGTTCTTTGTTTAGGTGCTGGACGGGGAGCAAGCTGCACCGCTACAGCAGTGCTTTGAGAGCCAATTATTGCTGGCTTCTTGATGGGAACGTCAGACTCTGGCTGAGGTGGCTGAGGTGTTCTGCGTGGAGTTTTAGGACTTCCTGATCTAGCTGACTGTGGTTTTACTGTTGATTTCTAGAAAAGAATAAATCCACACAAATTTACAAACAAAATCTGCAGATCACTTTAACAGCTGAAATGCTTATATCGCATACAACATTACAACCTGGGGGGGAGGGGTACCCCCATATAAAAGTGACAGGGATGATCGGCGTACATTGTACATGTACCTTTACCTTTTAAGCCTGGTTCACATGTACAGTACACATGCTACGCAAGTGCAAATGCAAGCAATGTTCACACACATGTAACACAAATGTTAACGTAAGCAATCTCGCACCCAGAGTCCATGTTCCCCTACATGTATACCAGTGAACGGGAAATTATGCATGTGCATTGGTCTCATCATGCTTTGCCTTTGCATTTGTGCTTGCCTTTGCGATGTTCACATGCGAAACAAGCGCAAATGCAAGCGCAACAAAAGGAAAATTTTCCTTTTCGTTGCGCTTGCATTTTTGATGTTCATTCATTGCACTACTTTGCACCTCTAGATCTCTATAGGAGACCCACTCACAACAACCTCCTATGGAAAACACTATTATTTTGTTTTAATTTGTCTCATATACTGTATTATCATCTAAAACAAAGAAAAATAAAACATCAATTTCAAACAATAAAACAAATTAATTTTAAACCACAACACATTCAGCTCTGACATGTACACAGTCTGTACACTAATGTAATTTTGCATACCTTTTCCTTTAGTTTTGCAGTCGAACTGTTTTCTTCTCCAAGTCCCTTTCCATACATCACAACATTCAACTCGACTTTTGAACGAATAGAAGCCACGCCAGTCGATCGAGATATCAAGTCCGAATTCCTGCGATCAACTCCAATCGAGTCCTGCACCTCTTGAACTGTGCATGCTTTTGTATTAATCTCGTCAGAGTCCGGCGTTACTGCTCTTAATTCTGGTCCTAAATCGATAGATGGACTTGGTGGAGGGATTTCTATATCTGAATCGTTATTTTCTATATCGATGCTTCCCGTCGTTTTTCGCTTGCTCTTGGTAGTTTTCTTAGCAGAGTTGCGTTTTGCTGGCAAGTTTCTCTGCGCCGTGGCCAGAGAAGTTTTTGAGCTGCTCTCAAGCAGCTTCGACTTGTCAGTGGTATTTAAGCCAGCAAATTCATTCTTTGATTGTATAGTTAGCTTCTGCAGCTCTTGCTTTATACGCAGCTCTTCTCTCTTAAAAGATTTTCCGCCAAATGACATGTTAGTATCTCGCAGTTACAGCTCCGAAGATAATTTGCTACAGTGTTGACTGCGTGCTGCGGTTTCTATCGTTGAAATTTCCATCTTGTCTCTACATATTTAAGCCAAAAATAAATCCACTGTACACTTGATTGCCATAATCACATTTCTAGTACAATTCACTCATTCCGTACATCTAAAGGAATGAGAAACTCTCGACTTTGCTCCGGAGCCAGCGTGCTTTTTCAGTCTTCAGACGCCATCTTTGTTTGGGTCTTGTTGCCTTGGACCCAGTTCCTCGCGCACCTTCAAGAGGGTCGTCAATAACCACACAAGGGGAGGGTAGAAGGTAGAATTTGCTACTTCCTGGATTTCTCAGAAAAATGATATCGAAAGCACTTTTCATAATCCCTTCTTCCTCTCTTCCCAGGAAAATGCTGATGGGATGTCAAAAGGTCACAATGGCTCAATGCCTAATTTTGAATAAATTAAACATAACAATAAGAGAAAAAAAGGAACACACGTCATTGCAAAAGTATTTGCGCCGATCAAGGAGCCATTTCGTCGACACCAGTGGAACATGGAAGCAAGAGTTATGCTGGTAAGTAAACTGTTAATATAAACTTAGTTCCAGTAAAAGTATTCATTTTTCGTTCAGCTTACGTCTAGGCTCTTTCAAAGTTTTGGTACGTTGTAATTTTACTTGCTCTTCTAGCTAGACCGTTTGCTTTGGCAGATATTTATAAATAACTGTATCACATGTTTACAATATTGTAAAAGTACTAAGTGGGGGCATGATATATCACAAATGCGGAGAACCTCAAAACGTTTCATTTCTGTTTTTCTATCAAAACATTTCCTTTATCAGTTTTAAAATACAGAGTAGACATTTTTGTGATGATAAAGACCGGTTCTTTGAATGTAATCAAATTACGTCTCAGCAAGATTAACTTGCAAAATCCTGTGGAGGATGGTCCGCAGGTATCGGGTGTGTAAATAAAAATATATAAATACACGAGCGTGCAGTGCTAGTAAAATACAATAAAAACTGGTCACAAATGGTTGGTCAGGCAATGTAGTAGTTACTAACAGCCTATCTTTTACATTGGACAAAGTGATTAGTTTCATGAAACTGTGGTGCTGCGTCGGCGGGCAAGTGAAACACTGTTGATTATCAACTCGGAGTTGATAAAGGTAAATTAACCGCCGTAGCGAATTTCTAAAAGCTGACGTTTCGAGCGTTAGCCCTTCGTCTAGCATTTCCGGTTTTACATTGTAAAAACCCATGAAAACTTCACATTACTAGCTAAACGAACCAATCAGAAGCCAGCAATTCGTTGCTGAAAAAGACGGCGCGCGCGTTTTTCAGTTGCTAATTCGATCCAGTAGAAGTTCTCCAGAGAAAACCTATCATGAGCGTCTAAAAGCCCGCGTCGTGTTACGAAATTTGTTAGAACTTCAGGAACTTAGTAAGCTCTCAGTACTTTTCCCGTTAGTTTCGCTATGGTTTCGCTGACGTCTGCACATATACATACGGTTTTTTCCTGTTTTCCATAAATGGTATGCATTCATACTCAAATTTCAATAATCTTTATTAGCAAGACAACAACTGTGGAGAATTTGTTCGAAAGAAACTCTAAACAGTCCTATTTTACGGCTCTTGTTCTGTTGCAATTTATTTCTAGTTTCTATTCTAGTCAAGTTAAATTTCCGTCGTTATTTAGCTACAGTTCAGACTCTTGCAAGCTGTTTTAGTAGATTTGCAAACTCTAGCAACTTTCCCTTCAGGGTATGACGTCAATTGAATGTGACATTTATAAATTATTGCTTTACTAAACAGAAAGCTTCAAGCTAGACGGAAAACAGTCTCTTCAATTCGATGGATTTTGCCGGACACAAAAACTATTAAACTTTGGTCATGGGGTATTACGATTCCAAAATGTAATACTGATACAAGCAAATATGATTCTTGAAGTACACATCGATACACATTTTGTGTTTTTCTTTTCGCCACACCCAATTTGCATTCAGTTTTTCTACGTCCGGATCGAAACCGTTCGCAAAATATCAATCAAGCACAATATATGAAAAGAAAACACTATAAGCTTATGATTATCAGGTGGCAATAATCTCTTCCCCAGATCTCTCCTCGCACAAATTAACAAGATTAGATCAGGTGACTCGTTGATCGAAAGATTTACTGATTCACTGAAGACACTAAAAGATTCACTGTTCCAGGCGTTCGGATAGTGGGGGAGCGACGCGAAAAGATGCGCGAAGCGCGAAGAGCGGCGAGTGAATAAAAGGCGAGGGATTGTGGAGAAGGGGCTTTGCGCGTCTTTTCGCGTCGCTCGCCCACTACTGATCCGAACGCCTAGCTAAATATTTAATAAGTTGTAGAATTACAAACAGTACAAGATTTAAAAAAGCTCCACATAAACTAACGTGTTGCGTTTGTGTAACACAACACAAAAAATGATATATGAATTATGTTACGCCAAACATTTATTATCTCGGCCTCTGATTTCGTTTCCTTTTTGAAACAATCTCATTTTTGAGTCAATAGAAAATAAAATATATAAATTACGCCGCACCAGATATAAACCGGAACTTCGTTGGCAAAAATCCAACTACTGTATGCCAAACAATTCGTTGGAGCTTATCAAAGTACTCAATCCTTCCTGCCGTCAAGTTATGTCGAATTATCGTGAAAGGCTCCCTGGAATTTCCGCATCGCTTTTAGTGACAAAATGCAAGTTAAAAGGAGCTGTCACGTTATATTAATTTTAGTCATTTTTTCCGATGTACAAAATCACCTTCAAATCGAAGGAGACCCGGCATAAAATAATAGTTTACTAAGGTAGAAAAACACCAAAGAGGTAATAATAAACCAAACAGGAGCAAGGATGGCTAAGACTGCAACGACGAACTTGAAAAATTTAGGCTAATAGGAAAACGTAATTCCTGTTTCTCAGTGGTATTTTTACTCGTTTAGCCCCAAATTCGAAATATCGTTTCTCCTCCGCGGAGTCACCAGTCGCTATAAATTTCTTATGATTATTTCTGAGATGAGAACGGGGTTCGCACATCAAAACAACATTCTCGAATTGATGGTTTTCTTAATTCTCATTACCTGTCCGCTTGACAATGCGTTTATTCTATAAAGAGAAATGATACTTTGATCGCACAGTTGTCGGAACCAATTTTAGTTGCTGCTGATTGGCGTATTTCTGATTGACGCAAAACGGACGTCACATGGTCACGTGACTAGCAAGTATACCACAGGACTCTATAGGCTTTCCACAGGTACCCTCTACTGTATCAGTAAACATATTTTGGACGCGCAGCCAGCTAAACACCAAAGCATCAGCTAATAAACGGAACTGAAAGCATTTGTTACGCTGCCATTTTCAACTGATGGTTTAGCAATGAAGGTAAGACATTGAATTTCCTTGATGAAAACGAATGGTCCAATGATAAGGAAACGATTACTCGATCTGTCTATCAAAAGCACCCACATCATAAATTAAGTTATCTGCTCAAACCTGTTGACTTCTTGCTGCGAAATCTGCAAAGCAGTGACTGGTCGAGGTCTCTATCTAGCGGTTTAATTTATCCTCTAGAGTCCAATTGACTCTAGTAACAAGCCGTTAACCTTGTTTCCCAAAAGGTAATCCATTTTAAAAACGAGGGGTACGACAAATGTTGAGCCGCGCAGCACTAAGGATACACTAGGATACAGAATGGAAATCAGAGAATTAACTCTTGAAAGCTGCAGTGTTAATTTCCTTCCCCATTCCCTCACCTAGGGCTAACGCTCAGACCACATTTTAAAAACGTCTTCCTTTGCTTTGTAATACCGATTTCAAAGATCTGAGCGTGTGTTAAAAGCAATAAAAGCCGAGTAAACTATCGATCGGATACAAGATCATAGGGCCAAGGAGACGGAGAGCGAGCGAGCGAAATTGTTCAAGTACACTTCACGCATACTGCCGGATTGTTTGAGTGTACATGACGTGTTTAGGGTGACATGGTTGCGTTAAGACTTCATGTATTGCCAATGCATCGCAAGACGTGATATATATACAGGCCATGCAAAAATAAGTAAGAATAAGTAAGGGGCACTCGAACAGAAACAAAAATTTAGCTACATATTGTATAGCTATATTTCTTTTTCTGTTCGAGTACCCATGCTATATTTTTACTGAGTTTTGCCTGTATCGCTTGTGATGCAATACATGAACATGAACATGTAACATGTCAGTACATAATTTGCTTGAAATGTTGGGACTCAGCTACTTGCATTGCTCCGCAACACACCGAAGCAAAACCAATACAGAACCTTCAACATATAGCATCCTAACCACCTTAAAATGGAACCGCGTAATATGAACTAATATTATTGCGGGTCAGTTAAGCTCGATGATAAAACTAAATAATAATTTCACTTCAGTAACGATCTTTACCAAGAATCGTTATGCAATGTACTTGGTGGGAATTAAGCTGGAACTGAAAAGCTTATAAACTAATTGTGATGGCGATGCAAATATTCAGAGTCGCCCGAACGCAGGACGTTTGATGCTCAATCAACCACACTTAATAATTTCCTTTGTATCTTTTTGAAAACATCGACTGTACAGTCAATGTACTGATACAGTACTGATTAAGCCAGAAAGAGATCGAAGATATTATTTCTTGGTTTAGATCGAGGATACTCTCTCTCTCTCTCTCTCTCTAGTTATTGCTGTTCTAATTAAAGTTTCGCTCCCTGAAATGGCAGCGATGAAAGCCTCGCCTGTCTGTTACTTTGATGGCCCATGCATCATCGTCTTTTTGAGATTCCAATTGCATGTTGTCTTAATGTTTCAAAACGAACATTGATGTAAGGCTCGTAACAGTACTAAACAATATAATGGCCCCATACTCTAAGAGTTAATTCGCGCACTGGAGCGGGGCATAATGGCTTCTACTACTGCCACACCTTGGCTACACATTTCGTCGTTTCTGATCCCCACTTCTAGATGTCAGTCTAACTGTAGTTTATTTGAAGTCCCCTTAGTTAAAACAGTTTCAATGTTTCAAAGAGTTTATGGTCATTTAGATCTGATGTGTTTGCCTGTTTACTATCATAATTGCCAAAATAACATTTTATAACTTAAATGTTATGGGTTTACAATATAAATACTTCCATATATAATTCCTGTGTTTTGAGTTGAAATTCTCAGAAATGATCAGTGTAAACGTATCACTCGAAAAGCTCAGTATGTTTAGTATATTTAAATTAACGAAAACTGGCCTTCTAATTTATAAATTCCTGTAGCTACACAGACTGTTGATAACGAGAAGGTGAAATGAAGGTGAGCAGTGACCCCCCTCCCCCCCCATGGCCAGTAGTAAAGTGAGATGAGAACGAGAGTCGACAAGAGTTTGTCCTGAAACTGCGCTCTCGTCGACTCACTCATGCATTCTCGTCCAAATTTGATCGAATTGCTGAAATTTCAATATCTTGAGAGTCGTCGCTCGCTGAGACTGAGTTGTAGAAAAATATCGTGTAATTCTCATCCTTCAACACAGCTCGGCTTCTCGTTCTCGTTTTTCCCTGGCTTATAATATATATAAGGGCCTTGCAAATCACTCATGGAACGCGCCCTTGAATATCCCTGGCAGAGCTGCTGCATACAAAGTTATCTTGCCATTTTTAGCATGACAACCGGCTTACTTCACTGACTATTTCAAAGCTGAGACATGTTTTTCAACTGTGAAAATGTAAACTATACCACATGTTATTGGCGGTGTCGGCTCACATTCATTCAGAGAACTTAATTCAATGTCTCCAAATTGAAGTTTTCTATACGCCTATTAAATTTGTATCCATGAACATTCAAAATTGTCGAGCATTTAATGTAAAGCACGGGTGAGTTCAGACTCTCACCCTCTCTCGTTTGGCCTGAAACTCTCATGCGCATGCACTCTCGTCGAATTTGAACCTGCTCAAATTTTTCTTAATCGATGAGAGTACGTTGAAGACTAAACTCTCATGAGAGCCAACTCTCATCAACTCTCATCCTTGTTTGGCCGGGCTTTACGGCGCTGGTCGATTTGGTTACAAGAATCTTGACTGAGATGTTATATTCCTAGCTCTGATTTTTCTAGCTGCATTGGACAGAAAAACAGTCAGTCACCCGGCGGTAGATTCTATCTCTGTCTTTATCATCCCAAGCCATTGTTACAAGATAATGGTAAATACTATACAGTGGAACCCCGATTTCTCGAACCCTCGATTTCGCAAAAACCCCGATTTCTCGAACCAAAATTTGTTTCCCTTGGACTTGTTTTCACTGTAATTTTACCCTCAATATTTCGAAGTTCCCGATTTCTCGAACCAATTTTCGTTTCCCGTGGAGGTTCGAGAAATCGAAGTTCCACTGTATATTGAATAGTTCATGAAATACCGGCCGGGAATCCCGATTTCTCGAAACTCCAAGGAAAACCGGAAAATTGGTTCGAGAAATTGGGAGTTCGAAGTATCGGGGGTAAAATTACAGTGAAAACGACTTTTGGTTCGAGTTATCGGGGTTTTTGAGAAATCGAGGGTTCGCGAAATCGGGATTTTACTGTACGATAAATGTATTATTTTTCAAATTAACCACTGAAAAATTTCTTCCGAATTTCGAATCCCCGCAGCAAATGGATAAAATTATAGATTATCATACGTCCAGTACTAGTACTAATAATATATAAATAATCTGTATCACGTCCGCTACAGGAGGCTACAGTAATCATTTAGAAGGATAAACATATGCCCTAATAAATTCAGAAATCATTCGACTAGTACTAGTTCTCAACTAAAAGGGTCTCCATTAGCATTCGTATCTACAATGGCTCACATTTGCATCCCGCTTTGCATTTCGTTTTGGTTTCTATAGATCTACTTCGTTAGCTAGTTTCCACCATTTTAACAGTGGACTGACAACTCGGGTTTGTTTATAAAATTTCAAAATTGCTCACAATGCCGGAATCGCACAATGTTCTCAGTATGACTCCGGGCAGAGGCCCGCTCCAAAAATGAACTCATGCATTCTTCTACAGTCAGTGTCATTAGCATTAGAGAACACGGTCATTTCTCGATTTTCCTGGTCTTAAACGCTATAGATTTAAAAGAAATGCATAAAAACAGATTTGTGTCTGGGAAGATTCGTTAAAAGTATACCTCTGTTCTTGGTTCTTTCATAGTAAGCAGCGAAGAACATGAACGATCCAAAACTTACAAATTTATTTCAAATGTTATTTTATATACACTTTCTCCGTTCCGAGAAATTTTTCTTTTAATTTGTAACACCGCAAAGGTTTCGGAGTGATTCCGTCACCAGGTTTCTATATATATCACAGTGTGTTTTCAGTCATATCAATTTAGTCTACATATATGATTATTTGACATTCAGGATGCTCAACAACTTTGTTCTGAAAATTTGTACACATACGAAAAAAAAAATACCTTAAGATCTTTCTGTTCTCAGTCAGGAACGCTCGGTGTAATTCAGTACTGATTTACAATAAAAATATAATCTTTGGCAACATATTTCATTTTATGACAAAGGATTTTCAATTTTTTCTAGAACATCTTGTTAACGTCGGTCCAATACGCAGTCACGTGGTCTTAAAACTTCCTGTGTTCCAGTCCCCCTTTACAGTCAAATAGGAGAATTTTGTATTTCATCGCTGAGATTTGTTGCAAAAAAGTAAACTTGCCTTTTTTCGGATAAAACTGAAAGGTTTTAGCTATAATAGCGCTAAAATTGAGCAATTAAACGGCTAATATTTCGTGTTTTGTGGGTAATTTTAGGGCTGGTGTCCGTTTTAGAACGCCAGAGAAAAATGGTCGTTTTGGACTTCGCTCCACTGCACTGAATGTCTATATCTGATTCAATGCTGAAACAGGGTCAAGGTTCACTCTTTTCGTCACTGTGTTATTATTATCAAACAAATGAAAAATCGCATTGCTTGTTCTAATTTTGTGACCAAAGAGGAAGTTATAACAACTAAGCTGTACACGATGCCACAAAGCGCGGGAAACGGTCTTTTCTACACAGAAAAGTATGGCAAGTGATCGTTTTACCCAGAGCTGGAAACATAAAAGGTTGGTAGAATTTATTTTCCACTTTTTATTCGGACCCAGACACGTAGAATAAGTGAAAAGTAACCGGCTGAAATTTACATGCAGTCATGAGCTGAATCACTGATCACAACACCGACAAAACGTTGTGCCCGCGAAAAGAAACTTTGTAAAACTGTTATACGTAACAATGTTGCCACGGTCTTCAGTTAAAACAGTATCCAGACATACCACATAATATAGGTCAATCACTACACTAAATGAAAAAAATAAAGATAAAGATATGAAAAGCGCGGAGATTTTGAGAACAGAACTCGGTTATTATAACTGGCACAAAGGTACTCGAAAGTGCAAAAAAAGTCGTATTATTTTACCCTCAGATCGCCTCTTGTTCCAAATAATCAATCTATCTTGTTTCTTACTATTTTAATAACAGCCTCAGTGAGCGCGTTTCAGTAAAATGTGAGGTATGTCAATGCAAATTGTCAACCGAGTTGTCTACGATGATTGCTTTCGCTTACATTTTGTGTCTTTTGTTTGATCTCCCTCGTGCGAGCGATACCGAGGCGCGACCGCCTGAGCCGAACACCGAAAAGTGGAACAAAAGTGGTCGTTTTCTTGGAAAAGCATTTTCGTATTTTAAACCGCTGGATGACCAGAACGGACAACCATACATCTCAATGGTAATGACGTGTTTACAAAATCCCGAAAGATTTATGGGATAGGACGCGTCACAACTGAACCCAGCCAGAGTATGATGAATAGCTATGTTGCAAACACATAGGTTGCCGAGAACTTGTACAACAGAAAGGACTTGCACAGTTGAATATAAATTTTTTTCGATCCTCCGGGCAGACTAGCCGACTATCTCCTAAATGGTGCGAGCGAAGGTAAGTTGAATCCGAGATACACGACAGCGCACGCCGCAGAATACTAACCTTAGACGCGACGCATTTCTATGGCCTTACTGTTTATCAGATTAAAACACTGCAGCTTCCATGCAGCGCTTCGCAGAGATCGGCATTGAAAGAGCTTGATCATTTTTCTTTCTAAGTTCTCCTAATATTAACTGAGTGGTACCGGCTGCAAAATGAGTTTGCTAAAGACCATTTGATGGATATATATCGGCTAATTGTAGTTGATAGGCACGCGCGCTTCGCGAGACTACATCACGACATCATCTGTTATAACTGAACTTCAAGCTTGTAATCACAATAGCTACTTAACCCCAGCTGCGTAAACTGCAAAAACAATCACTAGCTCCTAGATTTTGAATATTGTAGCTTAAACGGGAGTTTTGTATAGGTGCGCTTAGGTAGTTATAGGAAATATGCAGTTTGTTGGCCAGGTTGGACGCGATCCGGGTTAAACAGCTAGGCCCGTTTTGCTGCGTGGGCACGGAAACCTTTGAAATGTTTTCGACCATCAGGTGATTACATTTTTTGGATATATTTCATGGTCATGTTGTTTTCAAGTACGAAATATAGGTTTTTGGAGATTATATTGTACATCTACAGTCTATGAAGATAAAACCTTGCTAAATAAAATATTCAGAAAATTCTTGCAGCCAGTAATGCGAGGTCAGCGACGAAACGGTTGCACTGTTCGAATGTGTATTCCCAGCTAATACGTAAACTACTGCATTCGCAATCGCAGCACTAACGCGATTAACAAGCAGAGGCTGAAACATATAAAACGTTTTTGCTCAACTGTTATGATCCTGGGATAGGAAACAAGGCCGGTATATATGTTATAGTGCAGTTTCTACTGAAGCATTGGATGCGGATCGACCAACAGTTGACGCCTTGAACCGATACAGCCGAGCTGTTCGACTTATTTTATGGCTTACACTGTATCACCAGCTGGATGTTGCAAATATTTTGGATCATCGACAACATCGTTTTACTCTCGAGGAATCTGGAGGCTCTGTGCATGATACAATCTGGAGGATTTAGCAAACATCCTGCAGGATCACTGTACATGCATGGAATGGCCCCTTCGACCATTATAAACAAAGCAAAGATTACTCCTTCAAAATAATTTGGAAGGGTTAAATTGTATGCGTGCATGGACAATATGGAATTCCAATTTGAGCTAGATTTATTACTGTCTGATTTTCAGTGCATGTTTCAAAGTGTTTCAGTGGCGATAGATATTGAATAAAGTAAAGTAGGGCATCTTCTCTTTAGCTGACCGGATGGAACATCATAGTGGAAATCGTTCGTATGTATGTATGTATTAAATGCGCTTCTATGGGAATTCAAATCTATGCATACTTAATCCTTTAAGTTGGATTGATTAGCAAAGTTAGTTTGTCCAATTCCATCATGTTTGAGTAAGTTATCAAGCTCTATGTTGTCATACCGATTTGTGACGGCACCAATTATTTTCAACTGAATATAGCTAAAAGGTCAGGCTTTCTTCAAACAGTCTGCTCATCATAAAGACCGGGTTTATTTGGTAGAGGAAAATTAAACGTTGTGTTTTCTTAAATATACATACATAGACAGATTCATCGTTTAGGAACGAGCCCCATTTACGGTCTTGTTTCAGATCTGGTCAGGGATTCCGATGATGAATCATGGTTCAGTCCAATTTTGCCAATCTCGAAGCTTCACCTGTAGCATTTAGATTTAGGAAAACCACTTCGATTAATTGCAAACTTAAAATAAAATATTGTTCACTAATGTCCGTTCAGAGGAAAAGGAAGTCTTATCTTAAACAGCTCGGAACCTTTGGAGTATTTTGAAGTTGAGGTTTTTGGAGAACACAATTACTCTTCAGTGAGGGTCATCTCAGTGCCAGTGGTTGACTGCCATTTGTAATCATGGCCATTGCCATAGCAAATACAGAGTGCCAGTTGTTTTATACACATCCAAATGTGCTAGAAGAAGGCAAGGTGAGTATTTTTGGTGAGGCTGGCCTTGTTAATTTGTTTTTGGGAACCAGACCATCTACATAAAGACATGAATTCTTGCAAGTGATATTTTGCGAAGGCAGTCAACATGCAATGGAATGGTTTCACCAACTTGTGCACTGCATTTTAAACTGAATATATCGTAAACCAGCCTTTTATCAGTTCTATATTTCACTTTCTGACGGTCTCAGCAAATGGGAATAAACTTCTTGAAGTGATTTCTACAATGCAAATGAATTTAAGCTGTTGCCTTCGAGCTTCGGCATTTAATACTGACTTTATATAGAGAAAATAGAACTAAGATTGGTTCAAGTTAAACTATATCAATCGTGGAATATTTATCTTGTGTTTGCCTTTGTTGTGCAAGATTGAAGCTATCAATCGAGGCTTCATGTCTGTGAAACAAACGATCGAGGTATTTGGTGTTTTGCTTGAAGAAATACATTTGTGGAGACCAAGGCATGTAGCTTTTGTTCATCGACACTCCCTCTTGAACGCCCATGCAGTATTCCATTCTGCAATCCGTTTGGTTATATGCATGTTGTTGGGTTAAGAACCAAATCATTACTTCATTGTCTTGCAAAGATCAACCAGTCCTTATTGTCATATATTTTTCTCAAGTTTGTGGTAAGCTGTAAGGTCCATGTACCCGTGTTTGACAAAAGGACCAAATATATCTGCATCGAATTGAACAAACTTGGCTCATTACAAAGTCTGGTCTTTCTTCACTGCCTTATAGTCTCATTCACCAACAACTAAATAAGACTTTTAATTGGGAGGGCAAGATTAAGCAGTTGTTTTTCTTAATGATAGATAAGTATTTATCTCATGGTGCATTCAGATTATTTATAAGGTCCATTTGTGTTATTTCAGTTAGTACTGGTGATTCGAGAAGCAGCTACGAATTTGAATCTTCCAAACTGACTTCTTGTATTTTTATTTAGAAATTAAACCTCATTACGATTATTTGCAATTTATAGGGATGCTTGTTTTAAAATTTGTACACGGAAATCTATCCAGATGAATTTTTAACAGCTGGAAAAACTTTTCAGCATTTTGAAGTTGAGTTTTGTATTTGCACAATTGAAAGCAGAAAACCGAACAAGGAGCTGTAGGTAGTTGTTGTCTTCAGTGACTTCACTCCGGTTGTTTCCATGGGCATTCCCCACTGCAAATTCATGTAGAGTTGTTTAATGTTCAGCAATGTTATATATGTAGAAGAAGAAAGGATGCGTGTTGTGGCTGGGAAGAAAATTAATTGTTTTGAAAAGAAAAAAATATAGATAAGAGAAATGATTTCTTGCAAATACTGAACATTTTACGAGTGTCGAACAACACGGTACACAATAACAGTCAGTTTTCACTTTATTTTTGAACTACAGATTGCCACTGAATGTTTTACTTGTCCCTTTGGTTTTATTGTCAGTTGTACTGTATTTCACTCTAGTAAATGTAGTTTATTCCAGTAATGAAATTGAATTTATCTAAAGCTAATGCTTCGGTATATACTGCATGTCACCATAAGTGAAATCGTCTTGGCTCTAGTTTAAAATCATAATAACACCACAAACCATGGAATATCCAGAGTTTTATTACTTCATAGCAGGTGATGTATTAATAAATCAAGCTTTTGTTTTATTTACAAAACTGTGGAGATGTGAGGAGACAATTGGTAAAGATGTTTTCCGGCATATCCCACCGCAGATCGACTGATGGAGGGATGTAGTTCATCTTCCACCACCACACCCTCTCAGATCAGCTACTGTTTCACTCTGAAATCGTTCCGTGCATCAGTGTCGATGAATCTACACTTAAATAAATCATTACATCAATGTCTGGGAATTCTAATAGTCCTCCAATACATGTTTTTCACTTTGCTTTCGGTTAAAATACATGCATTTTGCTCCTGGTTTGGATTTGTTTGCACAATTGACGAAGGCAATGTGCAAATTATTATGGAAGAATTGTTAGTCAGACGACCTACATCAACTATAATCATACCTAGGCCTATTCTAACAAAATAGTAGACGAAATTATTATTTCACTATTCTAGACATTAAACTAACACAGCATCTCAGGAAATAACCACCCAGGGACAGCCATGGACATTTTTGGGATAACTACTACCAAAGAACTGTCTGCCTTCATCACAATTCAGTGCAGAAGGCAGTGTGCTTCAACTGTCAGTTCCATTTTACAGTCGATTAGCAAAAAAGTAGACAGAATATTGACAATATTTTCTCTATTCTGATCTACTAACACAACATCTTACTACCCAGGGACAACGAAATTTGGGATAACTAACTACCAAAGAAGAACTATCTGTCTGCCTTCATGGCAATTCAGTGATGAAGGCAGTGTGCATCAACTGTCAGATCTCGATTCTACAGTCGATTAGCAAAAGAGTAGACAGAATATTGACAATATTTTCACTATTCTGATCTACAAAAACGACATTTTGGGATAACTATACTACCAAAAAACTGTCAACAGAATTTAGTGATGAAGGCAGTGTACATCAACTTTCAGACCGATTCTACGGTCGATTAGCAAAAGAGTAGACAGAATATTTCCTCTATTCTGATCTACTAACACAACATCTTACCATCCAGGGACAACGACATGTTGCCACTTGGGACAACTACTTTCAAAGAAAAGGAACATTATGTATTTTGTATATCATATATATTATTGATGCTCTGTTGAAATATATTTGATATGAAAGACCATTTCCCAAAAATTACAGTATGTTGTTAGAGAATGTATGCCTTTTATCAATGTCCTAAAATCATGAGAAGCAAATCCGAGAGCAAACTGACTAGTTTAGTACAGCTTTCCTTATAATTCCAGAAGTCTTATGGAATCCCACAGATGACAGGCACTGCACTTTCAAGACACATTTGATCCTTTGAATACAATTTGAAGATTGGATCTTGGAGACCTTTCGAAATAAATACATTGGCACTGTTGCAGAGATCTATGGCCATGCCTGTCTAAACTAATTCCTTTTCTCACTTCCATTTTGAATTCGACTAATATAATTATTTGGAATTAATCTTCCATATGTTGCAAGGTATACAGCAAGCACAGCAATTTATGTTTTTATTAGTATCCTAAACTTGAAATCATGAGAAATTTAGTAAGCAACCTGACTGCTAGCTGTTTTTTGAAGTGACCAAATTGCATCTGCAGAATGCAGTCTCTGGGTTAATTCATAAAGCTTGTACCCTGGACCGTCCTGATTTCGATATATATGTTGTACGAAGTTTAGTTTTCCTTTTTCCAGAAGTCACTAACTATGATGACTAAATACAAAGATATATCGTATGGAAACCCAAGATGGCTGGAAAGCATTGTCAAGACATATTTGATCCTCTGAACCCGAAATTCAGCCCACAGGCATCTTGGCGAACTCACGAAACAAATCACTACAAGATCCTCTCTTGATCACTGTCACTGTTACAGGGACTCGTGTCTATGTCTGTCTAATTGATTCCCTTTCTCACTTTTATTTCCATTTTGAATTCGACTAATGGAGTTAATCTTTCATATGATACAAGGAAATTGTATACAGCAAACACAATAATTTTCATAATCGCGAGTAATCGGCTATGTCATGGAATGGTCTAAAAATATTACCATACCATATTTTTACAACAAATTTGCTCTGGAGAAGTTAGACAGTGCAGGCACAGTGATTTTGAATTACTACACAAAAGTGCGGGTTCCTTTAAACACATTTATCTGCCCTAATGAATTCCTCCTTTATGCATTTAAAACAAAAAAATATTACGTAAATCTCAGCTCTTCGTGCAATTAGTTGACATCACAATTCTAATAATCAACATCTGAATATGATAAATTTGACATCTCGTCAAGTTACTATTCCATTTATTGCTTTTCCTGTTAATTTGAAGTCCATTAGTCCGAAGAAAGAGTATATATTTTATTTAATTTCGAACATAGAAGCGTTTAATAAGGTTTGCACTTCTGAGAAATGTTATACACATTGGTTTAGCTATATAGTCAGGGATGCCCTGTGCTTAGCTATGGCATTCGATATTATTCCTTAACTTAATTGGATATTTCAAAACCTTGTGATGAGTTTCTTTCATGTTTCCATCCATAACTTTCATATACTGTATATATATTCATGCATTCGATATATATTTGGCACCTAAATTGTATGTTGCGAAACTGTTTCACCTTAGTTAAGATAATTAGAAATGTTTTTGTATGATGTCAGTTCTTTATTACCAAGACGAAGTGGATCATTGAAGCAACTGGTATCGTGTTCAGATGCAGCGGCTTTTAAAAACCATTTTATCCATTGCTTAAAACATTCACCAGCTACAACCGGCCACCGTTCTCTATTCGGCTCTACTGAGCTATTCTACAACTGCCGGCCACGAAGAGCGCTTTTGTTTGTTTGGACTGCAGTTCGTATCCTTCTTTGAAAAAAAAACAAACAATATGCTTATGAATGGATTTGAAAGCAAGGCCTACCAATAAAAATGTAAAACAATTTTGTTTCCTTGTCAAATAAACGTTTGCTCGGTTCTAAGAGTTCTCAGTGATTAAAATTTGCCCGACTTTAAGTTCTCTTTTTCCAACACCTCCCTCAGAATGTTACCGCAGAGTTGCCAGATTGCTTTGATCTTGTTAACTGAGACTTCTAAGCTCATTTCAGCTCCTGGTTCGGGAATCGTGATAGGTTCTCCCGCTGAAAAAGGTAGCAAACATTCTCAATCACGGGATAGTATTCACTCACTAAATGTCAGATCAGTCGAATCCAGCAAATCAATTGCTTCAGTATACGTCCGAGCAAACGCTGTCACTGGCCCACGTTGGAATGGGGGTTGGAAATAATTTCATATAATCATCTGACCTTTATAAACTTTTCATCATAAAATATGTCGGATCGGAAATGGTGTCGTGAGTCGTGACTATATTTTAAGACACTGTCATGAAAAAGGGAAGGAGATGACAAACTAAAAATAGACATTGTCGGAAACCAGTGTCATAAGAACATAGGACTGAAAGAAATAAATTAGTTCATGATAATTCCATATTCAAACATTCCTTTCGCACGATATAAATATAAATCAAGTCCAAGTGATTCTGAGAAAGTTCAGAAAAAAAATCGTCATTCGTGTTCAACCATCCCGTTTTCGAAGGGTATAACCGTGTACTCGACAAGTGCCTTCAGAATTGGATTCCTCACAAACAGCCCTCTAGTTGAAAAGGTGGTACTCTCATGAAAAACATGTTTTTATTATTCCACTCAAAGGTAAGCTAAATATTATCCCAGTAAGAATAACATAATTCTGAGGCTTACACAATTAATCTTGGTGTTAGTTGCCTTACATTACTGACAGAATATTTGTTTCTGTTTTGTTTATAACAGTTGAGGGCTTTGTTGTTTATGGAGTATACAGTTGTTGTTCTATTCTATATTTATACCAGAGTTTTATTCATAGTAATATCTTAATTCTTAGTGATATCTGATAAGAAACCCTTAGGACTGACTACACTTATGAAATTAGTTTGAAAACTGAAAAAACTACTACTACTTTTTTTTAGAAAATAACAAATTACACTAAAACTTTCACATTGATGATGCAATATTAATTAAGAGCTATAGAATATTAGAAATAAGACTATAAGACTATGAATTACTCGGTATAGTAAACACAAATAATCCTTAATCCTTATGTGGACAGGTAGAGGACTGCTCAAGGTAAGTTAAGGTACATTATTAAATCAGGTATCTGTAATATTTGCATCGTAAAAGACCGCATTAGATCTTGGAAAGTTGTCGCTATTTAGTTTCGTCAGTGACTTGCATTTGAAACAATCTTTGAAAGCAGAAGAGAGTTACAAAGAGACCATCGAAATTAAGGGGATCATCCTTTTTGTTGTACCATCAAATTAAAAAAAAATTAAAAATATAGTAAAAATATAAAAAATTGGACTAAAGATACAATTTGTAAAACCAGAATCTTTTTTAAAAACATTGAAACTGTGCATCCCTTGTGATGTCTTATAAGAACGTAAATTAATAAGCTATAGTTTAATTTATTTTGTCCAGTATACAGACTAAGAACCTTTTCCATATTTTGGTGCGGAAGTACTACTATTATAGGGCGTTTTATTAACAGCTACGTGTCAGCAGTATTTGGCCCTAAATGAACTGAGAAAGCCACGTTGAAGGGTTAAAGGAGATGTAACTTCGTGCAAGAATGTCCAGAGGATACTCATATATAGTTCTTCCTTGGAGCTCCCTATAAACTCAACGTTGATTATTAAATAATGGACAAATACTTCACCGAATATGGTATAAATGTACATGTACGATATCCCACCTCTGACACCGTGTAAGACATGGGATAAATTCCGTATCACGTCTTGCAAGTTTCCTAATTACTAGGTCTTAGAAACGAAGACCTTCATTAGTGCACAGACGTGTTGCTAAACTTGTATCATTTATCGGGGAAGAAATATAGCAGCTTATTATATTGAAATATTTAACGCTTATAGTCTATTGTGATTTGTTGTTTACACACCATTTACAAGAGAGACCTGGCTGAGCTTATAGCATGCAATGTTTCAAAATGTCCCTTATTGGAATATTCCGTTAGCCACGCCTTAATTTTTAGAGCCAAGTATTCAAGCTTGGATCATAAAAAGCATATAAACAGCGTGTAATCTAAAGAAATCATTACTAACTTTATTGTGGTTTCATCTGGCACGCCTTTCATGCCATGATGACTGAAAACATGGTCACATTCCAGGCGCATTATAGCATATTGCTAATTTTGTTCCGAAAACAGAAACTAACATTATAATAATTACTTCCTTGTGACTCATGAGTCACGTACAGGCAGCTTACAACATGATTGGGGACTGGTGGTACCACTTTTAAAACAAATCTGCATAATTTGATAATTTCTATTTTGCGTTTACTTTACTTGGTCAACAATATGTATATGACAGTAAAGTCATCTCTTTTAACTCCTGCAAAGGTCTGTTTTGATGCAAACATTATGTTTTCAAAAGCCTTATATTATTAGTCTGAAGCTTAGTGTTTTCTGCACTGCAACGAGGGGTGAACTGAAGCCAACGCCCATTTCAACATCACACTATGGTCTCGTGATTTCTAAACCTAAATTTGTTGTTTCCACACTGCAAATGTAATAGACTTCAAGCAATAAAAGGTTCCCTGGTCTTTCCAACGGCTCGGAGAGTGACTAAACAATCTAGAATTCAGTTTCAACAACACTTTGCAAAAACGTCAACGAAAAAAATAAAAAGCCTGAATTTTAAAGTGAGATTTTGCAGAAAATCGTATCAAGAAAAAATGAGTTCCGTTTCGTCAAATCGTGTCTACATATTATAGAACCTTTGTCATGTAGCTAATTAGGAGATTCTTTATTTGTAGGTCTTCATTTGACGGTTGTACGCCTCTAAATCATGTAGAGAACGAAAGGGGCTATTCTTGGTAGGAAAATTTCCGGTATAGTTCTGGCTGGAAATAAATTCGAAACTCATTTTGTTGTTTAGATGCAAAAATAGCACCTGAATCTTTCGAGACACTGAACAGCTAATTGAAACATTACATACTCTTATGTGATTTCCCCCAGAGTCAAACCTTGAGTCAATAAATGTGGTTGTACCTTTTTCAAGAGTCTCTGGATGAAACACTAATGTGTGACCATTCAAATGAAAGCTATTGAGCAGTACTTTCATGTCATGTCAGTAGTACTGTTTATTATTATGCTTTATGAGGTGGTTCTAACTTTTAAGTCTGTGGATGAAAGTGTGTGACCATTTAAATGAAAGCTATTGAGAAGTACTTTCACATGGTGCTGTTTGTTTTTGACAATTTTGTAAAATGAAATTCAAGATTAGGGTTATTAAAACGTTTTTTTTTTTCTAACAAGTTCAGTTGTCAGTTGTGCTTGAACCAGCAGCTTACGTGATGTTTTCTTCGTTCCAGAAGCTGTGCATGGCTAAAATAATTATCTAATGAGGCACGTACGGAAACAGAGCGACCGCCGGTCAATTTTGCTATTTGTCACGGGCCGCCAGTCGTCAAGGGTCGTATTTTTGCGGTTCGCACTTCGCTGGAGCAGGTGCCATTCGTACGTGCCTTGAAATGGCGAAAACAGGATGTTATAAGAGTTCGTAAACACGATAGTCGCGCCGGGCGAATAATATTTGCTGTCGGATATATACCTTAAAACGAGCTATGATATATGTTGAAAACACAATTTTTTTTAAATTCTATTTTTTTTTTCCAAAAACCAGGGAGCAATGTTTCAATGTTGTAAAATTACAAGCTAGCGTAATATCTATTTTTGTCTATATATGAATAAACGGCGGCGAAATAATACTAATTCATTTTGGGAAATCTTTTTGAGTTTGACACGAAAAATATAACTTGAACAAAAATATTTGAATATCAAAACGGCGTGACATTGTTTTCTGAACTGAATATAAAAATGAACGCTGTTTTCGAAAGCAACGAAATACGTAATTTTCTGTTCACTATGAATATAATATTATGTTTTTACATTGCTGGTTAAATTTTTAATATGGAATACAACTTATGTTATGGCGGACAGTCAGTGTTGATACGAAACCTAGCAACCCCGAGGCAGTTACGTGACCAGAAAGAAATTTATACAGTCGCATGCATGCCTCGATGATTTGTAATGTTGTTTATTTCGGGATACACGGAACCCAGCATGCAGTAGTCAAGATACATAGAAACACAAAACATTATTGACCGATCGAGAGGTGGAATAAGTAAAATAAATTCAATATTTCGGCGTTACTGAGAACAAAAATAACTTATAAAATACTTATTGCTCGTGTCTGTCTTAGAAGTCGGCCACCGAATTGTAAATAATGTTGCCAATATGCTGATATTTTGAAATTAAAAGTTTAAACCAAGCCGGAGAAGAATAAAGTCGAGGTATAATTATCGTTATTAACTACCTGTTTTGCTGATGCGGGGTTGACGGGTCAACACCGATTGTAAGCCCGGCCAAAGACCGGATGTTACTGTCACTCAAACATGTGTGGCTCCGCCTCCAGTATGCAGAGGTTCATTCCGGATGCTATTTGACACAGCCAATCATATTTCAGATAGCAGAAAAGCTCATTTTATCCGCCAATGAAAAGCTCCTAGTCGGGGAAACCCCTATTGTAACGTGGCTTGAACGCGCTAAAACGACGTAGCCCGACTTGAAACGGCTCAGTTTGCGATGATAAACAAATTGGTCAAGCGTAAAAACTGTGCCTTATCCAAGGTGTTTCTTGAACTATTTCAAGCTTTGCAGTGCAAGAATCTTTACCTGATATTATTAAGGTAACAGCCATTTTGCGCATACGTAACTTTGCATGATTCTGTGTTGCATTTCTGGATCATGAAGCATTTTCAGTGTGTTACATTTAAATTCTGTCAAGCGTGTGCATGTTTGTTTTGACGAGTAGATCACACTGGATCTACTATTTGCACCCACGCAACTTTATGCACAAGCGCCTACGTAATTTCAACCCCGAACACAACAACATGTTTATAGCATATTCGCCAGCGAGCGTATTTTAAAAACACAATGGCTTGACATTTCAGGTGCGAGTTGGAAAGTGAATTCAGAAGTCATGTTAGCCACTAGTTGTCTAGACGTAAGTACATGTATGCATATGAAATATCTCAGGGATCGAGCTACGTAGCTATCGTTAATATTATGACCCTATTAAGCTCCGGTAATTGCACAGAATTCCGCACTGCTTTTATAGAGCTACACTGTCTTGTCTTCGACTGCGAAAGCGAAATGTTTCAGTCATTCCAGGTCATTCAACATAGCTAAAATTAGTTGTCTTAGCTCCGCGTGAAGCATAAAACAAATCAAGCTACCGAAAATTAAAATTCAGATCACGTTTTGTCTGTCGATTGCATGATACTATAAATGGCATGTGTAGTGGCGCGACAAAACGTAGTTTGTTTTTTTTTTGGATTAAAATTCACAATATGTCATGCGCAATTGAATATATTGGCACACTGTCATTTTTGGACCAGAGATTTATTTATAACTTTGAATAGCAACTTGCTGCTGAAGTCTAGTTAATCTTTCTGGATTATCCCTTACTTGGCTTTGTCATTTATTAGAAAAAAGTAAATCAAAAATTGTAATATAAGCATTGAGATGGTATTTTAAAATGTCACACAACACACCAGTCGCGTGACATGCATGTTACCATTGTTCTCGCTCAGACACGAGAACAAACACCCGCCGGTCTCTATAATAAAATGCAGAACGAATGTTGTTTTTATTTATAGACTTTAAATGAAATTTGCAAATGCTGTCTGCTACTCTATCAACATGGCGTATAATGACGATGAGTCCATTATGACAATTCGATCGAAGCTTCATCGACCAGGATCTTTTTAAAACTACTTTGAAAAACTTTTACTCTTTTTTGGTAGATTCGATATTTATTTTTTGGGTTTCGATCGTTTGGCGTACAAGCACCACTCCTCAATTACGTCGCAAACTTTTTGACTACTTCTTCCGAAAGAGCGAGCACAACTCGATCGAAACAAGAACAACCGTTTTTCGCAACATTGGGAAAACGATACAGCAATACCTCTGGAGCAGTTGCCACGAGCAATATTTTAATTTTTCAATCGGTATTGTTTTCAAGAAGTCGAAAGCTTTTAGACAGCGAGATTTCACTATCAATTTGTAGCTGAAGTTGTTTATATTCGATCGCTGGAACTTTGACTGAGCCAATAGATGGAGGTAGGTGTTTTTAGATAAAGCTGGGAAAGATTTAGTTTCTTTACATCTAATCTACTTGGTTGTGGCTGTAAGTAAAGTAAACCCCTAAAAATTGTTCTTTAGAATTGGCGAAGTGAAATTCTAATTCATGTTTCAACTTATGACGTTTTGGTGTGTTTGTGTTCATTCCCGATGATTATAAA
Organism: Desmophyllum pertusum; assembly: GCA_029204205.1. Classification (NCBI taxonomy): domain Eukaryota; kingdom Metazoa; phylum Cnidaria; class Anthozoa; order Scleractinia; family Caryophylliidae; genus Desmophyllum; species Desmophyllum pertusum. The sequence continues at coordinate 772,942 of MU825416.1, read as the reverse complement.
CACAGCTGCTTGAAGAATCTTAGTCTATCGATATATTGAAGATCAACATGAAGTGTGGCAAACTGGATCATGCAAGGCTTTGTTTTTTTATTTATCTTGCTTGGTAGAAAGTTATATTCGAAAAATTAAGCTTTGTTTGTATGCTGCTTGTTTTAATTTATATCTTGCCAGTCTCGCCAGCTTGACTCAGCCCAACGCCAATTCTGAGTTTACGTCAACACTACTGATATAGAGCAAGAAGCTTTGAATACACTTGCAAAAACATGTATAGCTACTTTCAAATATTGGTGCAGTTGATCATGAATTTGCCGGGAAAAGATGCAGAAATTTGCAGAAAAGTTTGAAGCTAATTGGCGTTCTTTCAGCTCAATAATGTTTAACAAAACGTGGAATGCTATTGTTGAAGACGTCAGATGCGGAATTCTTCCCTGGCGTACTCAGTAGTTTTATTGTCGCAGTGGAAGTTGTAATATTTAACGAAAAAAAATAACAACTGTATCTCGCAACAGAGTTGCGCATTTGGAGTCAGCTAAAACGTAGTGAACATATACGTGACCTGCTTGTCAGCTAATAACACGATAGCTGTTTTAATTTACATATACATTGACCTTTCATAAGTGAATTCACAGGAAATTTTTTTAAGCCATACATTTCCAGTTACCAAATAGAAACAGGATTAGTTTTGCTTTGTACGTACTGCTGTAATCTGTCAATAATTACAAAAACAAAATAAATAAGTCTGAAAACGAGGTTTGTAGCAAAAAATAACACTATATTATCAGACAGCAACAAATTAAGTCTGTAATTAATAGACCGAAAGATTCACGATATATCGATATTCCGGCAGATGATTCAGTCAACTGAAGTCCTATATGTCTAAAGGACATGCTTTTCGCTAATAAATCGTGTATCGCAGTTCAGAATGTTTCAGCTGTATGCATCTATGATCAGGCTTAGCATATTCACCTTTTAATTTTCACAAATGTTATACGTTATAAAGATACAATACTGAACAATCCGCAACTGGTAGGACTAAGTGCTGAATCTTTGTCAGTTATTTACCGCACTTAGAGTAAATAATGTGTAATAACTACTATTTCTCCTAAGTTTTTACACACTATAAAATGGCGGTGATTCTTGAAAATGTCACGGTTTATATTCCTGAAAATTTAGTTATGTTAGGTCAGTGTGTTTGTTCTTACATTATAATTTTTAATGTGTGAAGTTTACTTTTAGGCTTGTTGTTTGTGTTAAAATTGTCTTTCTTCTTCTTTTAGACTTTTTCAGATCTTGAGTTGATCGAAGCAGCCAAGATGGACTGTGACGAAGTCCCAGGTTGGGATAATATGCTGAGTAATGCATTAATTTCTACAAACGGCAGCGGCGAGGGACCTCAATCCACAGACAGCAATCAAGTTGTCCCGGATCTGAATGGGAATTCCCTCAGTGGGGACATCAAAATGATGAAGTTGAGCTGCCCTGCAGCCTCGTCGCCTGAAGATTCTCACGCCGAGGAGGATCTCACCAAAGATAGAAGCAACAGTTTAAGTTCTTGGAAGAGTTCTTCCAGTCTAACATCTGGTTATATGTCAGATGATACACATCAGTGCAGCTCACCCAAGTATCTTAATATGGATGAAGACCCACCCTTATCACCAGATCGCACTCTGTTGGTCCTGGACGTTTCATCTGCTGATGTCCTGGAGACGCTTGGCCCGACAGGTTAGACCGGTTTAGAATAGTGGAATATATGATTTGGACAATAATATTTATATATAGAAGCTTTGTTTCATCTTCATATGGTCTGCACAATCACTTATTCGCACTATACTGATCTACACCTTCTATGGACCTTCTGTATACTCTGAAAGTTAAGTTTACATGCAAAGGTATAAATGAAATGTTTGATATAAATTCTCAAACGAGCTAAAATTCAACCGAGTCAGCGATGAACAAATTAAAGACCATTAAAAATGTATTTTGCAACGCCATTTTTATCTTGACAAATATACACCCTATACTCAGTAAGATTTGAAAGATTTAGAAAAGGTTTGGTACTATATGGTCAGTCGAAGGACCTCAGACACAGTTGGAGAACGAAATTTCAAGTCAGTAAAACTTGAGTTTTTCGCTGAGGTTTTTCGTTTCTCGGTCAATTTAATTTATAGAACGTAAGTCATTTCGATCAGCGATTGTGAGGAGTTTTATACCTCCAATAGTATTCTGCTTAGCCAGTGATACGTTATTTGCCACAATTTTGAAACCAATATCGCGTGCAGTTCGAATGTTTTACAGGATATGCCCGTTCGTGCCTTTCTTTGGATTCAAATATCATAAAGACTATTAAAAATACGCACCTTTTTCTCCGTGATATGTTAATATAATGCAAGATCTATCTAGAACTGTGCTTGTTTTAGGTTTCCCAATTTCATTTGTCTCGTCGGTCAAAATTTCGATCAATTACCGGTGTCATATATGTTAATTTTTCTATGCAATCTAGAACTGGTTTCTCGTCTTTCTATCAGCAGAAGTCGATTGTTACCAAACCTCGATCACATACACTTTAACTTGCTTCGAGAGTGGTTTCTTGTGCTGCAAGCTAGTGCTCAGTCCATTCGATCTTAGACATTAAACAGAGTAAAATATGAGTAATTAAAGAATGGCTAGAAAAATTTTCTACGGCTTTTCAACTGCAGCTCTTTGATTGGCTAACGAATTTAACCCATGATCCGAGTCTATTGTTTGTGGTTCAAAAGCGTTTTTGGTATGTCCTTCCTGTTTACAACGGCGGCCTTTCAATTTTACATCTCTTCAGAAAAGCGTGAAAAATCAAGTTGAAATAATGATTTGCCAAAGCCGCAAATCGACGCAAATTTTCAACGTATTTTTCTCAAGGCCCAGGATGTTCTCTCGCTCAACGAAAACTCGGATTTTCGCATTTTTCTTCGCGATCGCGTTTTTTCATCCTTTGTCTTGCCTAAGACTTCCGGTCGAAGCGGTCCCAGTCCAAAAACCTATGGATATTCTTTGGTCTTGGTCTTGGTCTTGGTCTTGATCTTGAATATAATAAGGTAAGCTTTCGTTTTCGTCTAGCCACCATGAAGGTCTACATGATCTGTTTTTGAATTCCTGTCAAAATATTCGCTTGAAATGCTTTTTCAGCGAGCTAGCTGGCCCATGTTTCGGCAGCCAATTTCAAGGTACACACGAGAACTTTGACCGCGCATGAAACGTTTTTCTGTTTGCGAGTAAAATCTTCATACTTCTGTTCATACTTGCTATAAAAAATCAAGCTGATGTAACGACAGTATTAAACTGAGTTAGCGGACGTTTTTCAATAGCAATATCGGGCAAAGTGTTTACTACTGGGGGATTCCACTGACTAGCTACCCGTAGCTAATGTGTTTAAGAGTTTGCTGTCTTAGAGTCAATTAAGAGCTTGTTTGACTTGTTGATTACTCCAGGATTCGTGCATGATTATAGAACAGCAATTTCAGAGACTTACTGTTTCGAAGCTTTTCGAATTGCATCTTTCTTTCGGATGCGAACTCTTTTTACTACATGAAAGACATACGAATGTGCATAACTTGCGGACGGTGTAAACCGCAGGTTGCAACTTGTTTAAGCCAGCTCTTGTTTCATTGACTGGGCATTTCTCCCCTTAATTCTGTGATGGAACTGAGCTTTCCTTTAGTGTTAGCATGCAAATGTGCAACTTTTTCAGACTGATGAACTGTCTGAAGTTCAAGTTCAAGTTCATTTTATTTGCACTTATTTTTTAAACTTAACTGCAAATTTAAAACTACATGTTTGCATGTATCTCGATGTGCAGACAATTTTGTCCTCAGTTCAAAATGCTACAATGCATGGTATATAAAGAATAAAGGTTAATCCGAGTAATTGCATTGTGTCAAATATATGGACAACAAAATACAATTATAGGAACTTTCTGTGGCTATATCAGTTTCGGTATGATTCTACACCATCTTCAGACTAAAGTGACATACAAAGTGCGGAGTTTAAATATTAGGTGGTAATTTGTATTAATACACACGTGAAAAACAACTGAAACAAAGAAGGTACTCAGGAGAAAAGGCAAAGTTCTCTGCTGGCTTTTAGGCCATTGTTTAGTGAGAGTCGTAGACGCTTGAGTCAATTGTATATCAATGGTATATCGTCGAGCGAAAAGCCAAAAACGCAGGAAAAAATTCCCAAACGAAACTGTGACGTTTTTGTCTTGTTATGCTACATGCTTCTGATGTCTCTGTGTCCTCATGTTAGATACATCAGTGATTCTTGTTAGTCTTTCATTCAAGCGCATGAATGAGAATTGTATATTTACACTGAGATGGGCCATTTCTCTCCACTCTTCTGTGTCCGGTCCGATGGATTCGAGATCTTCTTTATAAAAAAACTGGCTTACATTACGATAAACCTCTCGTTCGTTCGTGAGTCTTCGAGCTGCGATACTTAATTTTTATGATGCAGAATGCTGACTGATTCGTCATTCTCTTGTTTGCTCCCCATTTGAACATCTTTGTGCGGGGTCAATTGTCTTTTATTTAATGCTGGTCAGCAGCTAATGGTTGATATCATGATACATGGCTATATATTGGAAATAACTTTGGCAGTCTGTTTTGACTCTGGCCATGGTGGTTTGCTTTTGTGAAAACTCGATGTGTTTCGTCAGGGTTAGATCTCAATTTGTCCAAAATGACATTTCTCATGGTTGAAGGGGATGAATACCGAAATGCTGTGCTCTCTGTAGGGCAGCTTCAAGCGTGTAGACATGTGTTCTTTTGGCGAGCAATGTATTATTGTGTATTATCACATGCACTGTTAAGACATTTAGAGTGTATTTTTAATATGAATTGCTTTATTGCTTAAACATCGCTCTGTGGAATGCAAGAGGTCGTTTGATGATTGTACTTCAAATATTGACCTTTTTTGTGCCATGTTTACCAATGGAAGTCTGGAGGAGCAACCATTCTGAATCTCAGTTTTCGAACGGTTTGTCAGTACCCTTGTCTCATATCAAACTCGGAGAAGAAAGTGCAGTGCTGTTTCAACTAACGATGCTTTATATCTACGACCATAGGCTCAGTTTTAGGTTGTCTAGCTAGTGTCTTGCCATAAATTGATTGGGTATCAGGTCAGTGTAGTTCCAAGGCTTTGCACCAACTTTGAACACTAAACTTGGGATTGGTTGAAAAGCTAATGGCGAACATCAGGTCACTGTTTCTTCTTCGATCGGGTACCTCTTCGAATCGAAATCTCTCCTTCCACTGATGCAGTGCTTTAATCATTTCTTCAGTGGTTCTTGTAAGTACAATGGAATAAGCAACTGGTATAGGCGTATGCCACAGTAGCCCTCCCTCTGCATGGTTTCATGCTGAACTTGGCGTGAAAATCTCTTAGCAAGTGCAATTTAGTCACTTGAATTGTCATCTCTATCTATGTGGCTCATTTTTCCTACGCACTGCTCTAACCATTTTTTCTGTGAATATTGCAAGTAGTAAGAAACATGCACTTGACACGTAAGCACTGCCTCTGGTTTCACCCTGAACTTGGCCTCTCATTTGTCATTATCTCGTTGTTTTCCCTGAGATGCTCTTGAACATATGGCTGTACCGATTGGAGATCTAAGATTTTCAAGGGCGAAAATTTTCTTTTTCTTGGACTGACTTTGATGGCTGGTGCTCCTTCGAAGGTTCTTAGTTACTCAGGACTGAGTCTCCTCTTGCCGAGCTGTAACATGAGCACTAGTACAGTACTTACTACATAAGTTGGCTGATGAGTGCTACTCAGACACACAAAATTGTTGCATAGGTCGTGCTCCTTATGGTGACTATCCACTCCTTCTATCCCTCCCCCCCCCCCTTTCCTCTCTCCCCCCTTCCCCCCTCCCTCCCTCCATCTATCTATCCACTCCTTTTATACCTCCATCCCTCCCTTCCACCCTCCCTCCCTCTTTATCTCCCTTCCTTACTCAGTTTCTTCATTATTACATTCCTTCCTTCTTAACTTCCTTCCTCTCTTCTCTTACTCACGTGCTCACTCACTCACTCACTCCCTGACTCGTACATAATCACGTTTTTATCTAGCTTGTTCCTGTTTCCTTTAGTCGGTCGTCCTCTTGATCTTTGAATTGTCCATTAACTCATATCATTTACTGCTTGTTTCTGATTCAGATAATGCGGAGTCAGGAGCTGATTGGATGATGTGGTCACCTTTTACCTGGACAAAGGCTCAAGTACAGAGCTGGCTGAGGTGGGCCTGGGGACGATACAATATCCCGGGAGAGTATGAGCCCGGGAAACTAGACTTGACCGGACCAGAGCTATGCTTCTTCACAATCGACGAATTTAAAAAAAACTGTTCAGAACATGGAGGTCTTTTGTATGAAGCCTTCAACGAGTTGTATATTTCCCAATGGGAATGTAAGTATTTTTGAGGGCAAACCTGATATAGATATAGATAGTGAGAAATAGAAAAATATAGATGCATCACAGTTTCTAGTGCAAATTGGGATATTCAGCCTTCTTTAAGACAAATGAAATAAGTCAAACCTTTAACGTGGTCATTGTGCGAGTGCATAACTGAGACAACAATATTGGATATCAATGCCGAGAGGTGTCAGAGCTATCCTCAGCTGAATATGTAAAGACAGCGATCAATTCCAAACGAAAACTTGACAAGTTCACCGTTGCGGTTCTTGTTCAGTCCAGAAAACGCAGAATTTAATTTGGTCATTTCACGTTGTTGTTTAGCAGAGAACGGTTAAGAAATGTACCAAGATGTATAACGCACGTGCAGATTGATTGTACCGCTGATTAAACCTTTTGTTTAGCGACGTTCTCGCTGCCGTTGTGATTTTCTTTAAACTCTCTAATAACTCAGTAGACCATCTGACCCCCTCAAAAGTAGGCCGATTGCTCCCTTTCCTGCTCATTTTAGTTTTTGATCCTGACTGTATTTTTGTTTTTCTTTTGCAGGTATTAGTACCTCCAATGGAGGTGAGTAGTAAGTTTTGCTTTCAAATAGGAACAGCTAGAATCTGTCGGCGAAATCCGCGCGCAGGCTCAGTTGATTCTCGCTTGTTTACTTACATTGCGTCTGAATAAGACATTCGACTTAATGGCCATGAGCCCCAGGGAAATCGAATTAAAGTAATTTCTAACTTGTGTTTTTTGTGTGTGTTTTGCAGGATTCGATGATCCGTCAAGTGACGAAATCATCAATTTTCTTGCTATGCAAGGTAACTCTTTTCCATTTGTACTTTGAACGCTTTCAGATACAAGCTTGATCGAAAGATTGATTCTCTTTTTGACCACCATACATTTCTTCTAATGTTAGTACTGAGAATTGGTTCTAGAAAGAGAGGATGATCTAAGAGAAGCATTCCCCCATACATGGGTCTCTTCCAATGATTTCAATGGTAATTTCTTGAAATCTATTTTTAATTTTCAGTCCATATATCTGAACTATTTTAAGAGCGCTACCCGATTGGTCAGTTCGAGTAACGTGATGTCGGAGCCTCGATCAGAAATAGAAATATAGCTTTCACAGCATGACGCGAAAACTATTAATAGATTTCAACAAATTATCATAGGGAGGATAATCCTTCTCTTATTAGATCATCCTTTCTTGTTCTAGATGATAACTTTCTTTATTCTCATCACCTGTCTGCTAAAAATGTCTGATGTATTACTGTTTTGAGAAATTAAAAGGTTAACGTTGTGATATTTTTTGTCATGCCTTCTTTACAGATCCCCTTTCCTTAAATAATGGTTTCCCAGATGAGCTTGCTATGCAAGGTAAGAACGTCTACGCCTGGCCGGGGTGTGGGGCGGGGGGTGGGGGTACTCCCTTGTATAAGCTATATATGTATGTGCGGCGTCAAAGGGTATGTACAGTTTTCGAGCCGTTTTGGTCTGAAATAAGGTATGTTTTGTGCACTCTGGCCTGGAATTTGGTTTTATAGGTCTGAAATAGGGTATCGATTTTTGGGTCAAGTCTAAAATAGGGTATGGAAAATCACATATTTTAGTCTGAAATAGGGTAAGGGTTTAAAGAAGCAGGCCGCACATCCCCAGCAAAAATTTCAGGGAGTATCCCCCCGGGCGTCTAGGTTCCCTAAAGAAAAGATATGTTACAAGTGCCAATACCCTCCAAGACGGGTCTGAGCCCGCGGTTTTCGTCCCCGAAGTTGCTAAGCAACCCTGATGACGTATCCTTATTGCGATATACTGGCGTCCTTCGTGGGTGCTCGCGCTAGTTTTTGATTGGATAATAAGAATCGGAAACTCTTGCAAATTGTCAAAACGGTACTTGTTCCTCCGACTGTTGCATTATTGTGAGTTCTTGTCGGCTTTTTTAACTTTCTCTTTTCTTCCATTTCAGATTCTTCCTTTTCAGACTTTCTTGGATTATTTCAAGTCGATGGTAAGTAAACTGTTTATAGTTTGCATGCTTGACAAATTAATCGACTTTCCAACGTCACAATCCTCTGTAACAGTTACTCTAGTGAGCCCCACCCTTCCCATCCCCGCGCGTGGGACACCAGAGCGACCACAGCCTTTGTACGTAAGCAAAACGTAGAATAATAGAGCTGTTTTTGCTACCGACTCGTCAGCAGAGTTAATCTTTTGACCCGTAAAACCAGCGGTTTTTAAAGCTTTCGAAGCCGAAGGAATCCGTGATTTTTCGACAAATCTTCGTAAAAGGAAGCTACAATCAGCCAAAAAACACAGTGACTTTTTTTGTTGTTGAAAAATTCCACTTCAATTCTACAGGAACGCGAGTATTCTCTGACCTTCTGCAAAATTACAATACTTTTACCGGCTGGTTTTGCAAGCCTGCAGTTGGACTGAGACGTGTTATAGAACGGGTTTCAATTGAGTGTCTAAAGTAATCCGGAATTGCTTTTGTTTTGCGCTTTACTTTTAGCCTGAGAACGCTGACGTATTTCCGGCTGCGTGAGATATGTGTGCGTTAGCGCGTTCTCAGCCTCTGCTTTACTACGTCACTGTGATTGGTTTAAAAACCTCGCGCCACCTTCTCAACCAATCAGATGCAAAACCAAAACCAATCGCGACTTGGCCACACGCGTTTTCCCGCGCCTGGCGCCGGTTTCGTGTATTTGCTTCGAGTTATCATTCCGGTGTTGTTTACGTTTGTTGTGATGGGCCATATATTGTAATTGCTTTGGTTTTGGTTTTTACGACACTCAAATTAAAACTGCTCTAATTGATTTCAAATAATTTGAAATCTAAGCTTGCTGCTTGATAAAAGAAGCCCCCCCCCCCGACCCCCGATCGAGCTGTGACGTCAAATAGGAAAATTAAGTGCGCGTATATACGCGTAGGAAGCGACCCCAACTTTCATTAACGTAAGATAGGTCATCAGTCATTGAATACATCGAGAAAGGAACAAAGCCAAGGATAATTGAAATGCTTTATAAATTGTACCTTTTTTCCGCAATGAAAAATTATGTCTTAATAGAAAATTCAGTGCTTCCTAGTGGCAAATGGCTAATATTGCTCCAAAGTGCCTCTTTGACCTATCAAATTACGTGTCAACGTCAAATAGGCTGGAAATATTTTAATTGCGTCCGGAGATCAATGGAGACAACATTATAAACTTTGATCAAGTGCACTGAAACGCGAGATCTAAAAGAAAGTTTTAATCGATCGATTCTCCCTTATGATCAGAGAAACATAAAAGACTAAAAACGTGGAATAGACTATAAAACAGCTGTGTACTGAATAACAGAAACATTTCTTTAGTTTCCGCATGGCGTATTTCCGTATCAGTAACAGCACGTAATATTTGCCGAACCCTTCGCCGAGTGAGTCTCACGTGATCTTGCAGGTCAAGCTTTGCGTGGGTGTTTTCAGAAAGACGCACCCTGCTTTTAACTTCTGATCGAGGCACGCGTAAATTACAAGTTTCTAGAGCAAATATGTAAATTTTTCGAGCGCTTTTCGCAGCTGTAATGTCTTTAGTGAGTTTTCAACTGGTTGCATAGCTTCCTGAAGGCAGACATTCGCGAGTTTTTCCGCTAGAGATCCGCAATAAAGTTAAGCTGTAACAAACAACATTCCTTTGTTTCCGCAAGGATACACAGAACGCAGAGCTGTGCTTTGTTGCACACTTCCGGGTCTGCTTTTCGTGTCGACGCAACCGCTCTGTTCTCTCACGGACAACTTTTTGTTCATGCTTGTTTATTAATTGTGCCTTTTCGACACTGGTTAATCGTTTTCAGAACTTGAGAGACTTGGCTTTTGAATTCAAATTACTCGGGCGAAACAAATTACTGCTCGCTTATTTAAAAATGCAAATAATCTGTCTTGCTACGTAAATAGGCAACGTGAAACTCGAATACTCAATGACCTCTCGCCTATGAAGACTTACTAAGGGGGTAGAACTTGGGAGGTTTTGTTTCGATGTTTTTAACTCTTGTAAATAAAACCAGAAAGCCTCAAGTGTTTCTTCATTCTTACAACTAATGCTTTCAGGACTCTTTTAATGAGAAAATGTTCCGTCATTGTTGATAATTTAACAATACACAACAAAATGTAATATGTCTTGACCTTCCCTCCCCTCCCCTAGTTAGATTTTTCTTGTCATTTATAATCCCCCAGCATATTTATCGACTGTTGTCGAGGTTTGCTTCTGCATGTCGAGTCACTAATAAGCGACCTTTCCGCTAACCGTACAGAGCTGGAAATGCCTTATTACTGCTCTTTAAAAATATATAGCAAAGAGAAAAAGAAGAGACGTCGGCGAAAAGGTAATCAACTCGATTTGAATCATGATATGTCGCTAGTATTAGCTCGTATGCCTTGCGTGAACTAGCCCGACAATAATTTGAACTTTTATGATATATTTACTGTTAGCCGACGTTCATTACTATAGTTTGGCGAAAGTGTTAAAGCTGGAATTGTAATTTGTGCCTTGCTGTTCGCTCGTTGTGCTATGAACGATGACAGTGTACACTTCGGATGGAATTTTGGAAAGCGAGACGTGGATTTGTGGTGTAATTTTACGCAGCGAAGCTGCTAGCTTCCTGATCGATTGCATCTTGTACAGTTCTCGCCGTTTACACGTACAGCCGTTGATTTGAGCTCCAACTGACAGCCCTAAGTTCATTGTGAATTCGGTTTGTTTTACTTGCACTACAAGCTTCACCTGCGTTCGCTGCAGCACAAGCGAAACTAACAAGCTTGTTCGTTTCCGCGCCGCGTACGCGCCATATATCGTCGCGAAGATGAAGAAGAAGCAAGTCTATCGCTATTTTTAGATATTTCTGTGAAACCTTTCACTTAGTTGAATGGTACAAAGGTTCTTATTGTTTCTTGAGGGCTAATAATCTTCTAAGACGAAGGTTTAGCGACGAATCGGACTACTGCATGTGTGATCATGTTTTAGGTTTCTATGTCGATCGAAGCGGCCTGTATGCTAAACATCATACCAGAGGATCAGTCTACTCGATCGAATATTTTCAAACTTCGAGACTGTGAGTGGCAGCTTGCGTTTCTTGAAGCGTTTAACTCCGTTAAAATGGCGAAGTTTTGTTAATTGTGATCAATTTTAAGCAAGGTTTATTTAACAGTGCGCCGAACTAGGTTTTGTTCTGAATGCTTTTCCGCGTTGCGGGGAGCTATGGTTTCCATTCTGTTGGCATTGAAATGAGCTGGGCACGCACAATTATTGCAAAAATTTAGCGCTGTTCGGCCAACCAGCGAATATTCTAACGCAAGCCTCTTTTATTTCAGACGAAAGCCTTGATGTAGATGAAATGCCCGCTGTGCGAGAGAAAGGTGAGTTAGCTTTTGGAAGAAAAATATTTGTCACGTAGCGGGTTGCATCAGGTTAAATATTTCCGGGAGCAAAAACATCTCTCTCGAAGTTTCTTCCGGGAGCAGAGCAGACCGCTCTTTGTTTGCTTTTAAGTTAGGCGTCCTCATTATGGTTAAATGATCGCAGTTAACTGTCTTTACTTGTTTTCGCTAAGGGTATTTTGTAATTTCTTTGTGTTAAAACCACAATGGAGATATAAGCTTATCTCTTGTACTTGGCTGGTACGCCTAATTTATATTTTACAAACTTATGTAACAGACCTCCGCAAGTCGTCGCTTTGGCTCCAAAGTGACACTGTCTAGTCACGTTTTCGACAATTAAAGATGTTTATAGACATCATGATTTTGCATACAGCACAAAATTTTGTTCTCGAATTTCGTTGTGAAGTGTTCAAAAGTTTCCGAGGAAGATTCTTGGAGTGATAAGAACATAAAATGGACTTTGACTTTTATTTGCATAAATTTCGCAATGGTACGCACATAAAGTCGCTCGTAAATGAGGTTTTGTTCGAGTTTCTTCACTCTCTGGCCCAAGGTATTGTTGATTAATTCAGGGATCGCAGTTTTATTGATTATATCTTTTTTACGTGTGATTACAAGCGAGTCGGCTGGTGCAATAAAAGTAATACTGTAGGACTAATTATCAGCTCTTTCGCCCGACATAAACACACAACACTTCCTTCTGTCCACTGAGCTATTACTTGAATTGCGATTTCAGCAATTTTTTGTTGTATCAAAAACATCCCTTTCAGAAATACGGGACAATTAGTTGCGGACAGTTTCTCTGCGATAAACTAAACGTTTAGTATATATGATTCCGGGATGATATTAAACAATTTTGAAGTTTGCACATAAATTAGATATGGTGTGTCTTTGAATATTCACAATTCAGTGGAAAATACATTTAAGCTGATAAAATATTAAAGCATCTTTTCAGTATGAAAATACAGTGCCTTTAAGGCTTTAAGATGGTTTACAAAACAATCAATTACAAGTAACAGCTTTTAGCTTGCAAACCGAAACAGATATTTAACTATAAAATTTGTGTTCAGTACATCATTGCCAGTTGCTAATATATCTCAGCGTTTCTTTACACAAATATAGAATTGACGTGGCCCTTCGAGATTAATGGCTCACTTCCAAGAAATATTTTAACTGAAATTTTTGGTTGATAGCTGGCAGAATTAAGTTGATACGCGAAGCAAGTACGCTTGTATTTGTCATGTAATCAGCAAGGGCGCGAATAGGTTTAAACAAAACCTTTTGCACATTAAAAACGATATATAAACCGTTATAGTTGTAATGCAAAGAGGCTTAGCTTTAATCAGAGGCAATTTTACATCACAAAGACTTCTTTTTAGCCCACTGGGGCTGTGGCATCATCTGCCCTATTTTATTAAGAGTGTTTTTCAACAGTATTGGGAGAATCTTTTTAAACTAGGTTTTGATACAGATTCTGTATTTCTACTAAGCCGGTATCTGGAAATAATGATTTTTTGTTTTGTTTTATTAATTCCAAGTGTTCATTGTAACATTTGTTTGTTTTTTCGTTTAAAATTTGTCTTTCAATATTTGGTGGTTTAAGTCAACTGAAGAAGGAGTGGAATTAAACTTTTGTACGCCGAGTTCAGTTAAAGTGGTTTATAAAGTTAGCAACTAAAAATTTGCATGTACCTTTTTAGGTAAAAACTAGCTCACGGTCAAAAAAAAAATAATAAACAGTTTGGCAAAACGTTTGGCTCGCGTCGCCAGTTCCGTGACAGATGGTTTGATATTAAACATCTGCCCGTATAAATAATGACTTGGGGCAGAACAAATTTCATTTAATTTTGTAGAACTTATTACTGCCCGTTTTGCAATGATATATATAACTGACAAGCGATATTAAAAACCGACGTTACATGTGTGCATGTACTTATTCTTAAGAATGAGTGAGTGATCTTTCCAGTTGTCATTCGAATTCCGAAATTGCTCGTAACAAGAACAATATATTGTAGAGATTTGCCTTAATTTGTCGCGCTTTTTTCTGAACTCCATTTTTCTCTCTTCGTAAAGACGCGTTTTTTTTTTAATGGCAAAACTCTTTAGGACATCGATGATAATTTTCACACCATAGCGAAGATGATTATTTATGCATGAAAAAATCGACTAAATTTCCCTGCTAGCAGAGTCTCCTTTTACGTTACTTTGACCTGCTCTGAACAGCTCAAAGTAATGTAAAAGGAGACTGCTAGCAGGGAAATTTGCGCAATGTATTTATCACTATTTTTGTGTGTTCTTGTTTTTCTCAGGAAAATTGAAATAGAAAATTGAACTAGTTCTATTTATGAGAAAGATATTATTCAGTCAGTGACACAAGCTACTAGGAAAAAAAATCGAACCTATAACCTTCCGCACACCGGTCGGACGCTCTTTTAAAAAAAAAAAAACATCATTTCTTTCTACAATTTTATTATTTTCTCAAATTTTGGATATACTTGTCTGTGTGTGTCGGCTAGTTGCTCATCAGATCTTTTGAGAAAAAAAAAACAAAGTTTCCAGAACAATTTCCTTGGTTAACAATCGGCAATTTCAAAGAGTTTTTCATGAATGAATAATGCTCGCTTCAGGGTCAGTCTTTTGTATTTAATAATTGGCTTGTGTGTCGTTTCCTAAGAGGTTGTTTAATATCAGAGAAATGAAACAGAATAGTTTGAAGACATTTTTGCCATTTCTATTGTATAACACACCAAATAAACCACTTGAGTTGCGAAAAAGGCGTTCATATGTCGCTTTTGTGAGATATTACGACGTGACATTCGTTATATATCGCAGCAAATTACCAACATTGTATATCATTTCCGTGTTGTTAGAAATTATAAACGGTGCACAAAAAAAAAAATTGCGTTTTTCCAACATTTAGCGAGTGAGGAAGCTTGAGAATAATTTTTAGACTGTGAGTTAATTCTGAGCTTCTTCTAACTGCATAGCCGGAATTCCAGCCGTCTACTCTGTCTGAGTAAGCGACAGAGGAAATAGCTGAAATTCAGGCTTCTTCTAACATCGAAAGCTTACTAACTTAATTCATATAGTTTTATTAAAAAGTGCGTTTAATTTCAAACCAACAACAGACCTCAACTTCAGCTAGAACCACGGGCATAATTCCAATTCATTTTCTTTGCGCAAAAGTGTGGGACTTGTCAAGCAAATTCGTTCACCCCCCCCTTCCTCCTCCCTGCCCCCCCATCTTCCCCTCGACTGCCATCAAAGAGGAGTACAGTGGAATCACGATTTCTAAAACCCTCGATTTCTCAGTCAAAAACCCCGATAACTCGAACCAAACGTCGTTTCTCTTGGATTTGTTCCACTGTAATCTTACCCCTATATTTCGAACTCCCGATTTCTCAAACCAATTTTCGTTTCCTTTGGAGGTTCTCTACTGTAATTTGAAACAATTCCTCTTATTTCTTTACAGTGGCGAGTAACAGTGATTACAACGAGGGCACTAATCACACGTTAACCTCGTCGAGCAATTCTTTCGGTAAGTAACCAAAGGTAATTTATATTACATACGCGCCAAGAAAGCTATTAGCCAGCTAATTAGAGCGAACCAGGTGCTTTGAAGTTTCGATGCTCAGTTAGTTTCTTTACTAAATAATTAGGCTTAAAAAACGTATATTAACAAAAACCCCTGTCGCGCAATTTGTTTTTGATCCATTGAAGGGAAAAAAAAAGAAAAATCAATTTTCAATATTTTCGTTGTTGGTTCGACGCGCACTGGCACGTTCCAATGTGTCTTTGTTTTATTCCGACGCCTCGGGGAATAAAAATATCGTTTACCTTTACGGAAAGCAATCTATTATCAGGCGATTTCATAACATGAATATTTTATTGAACGCGTCGAAAGCTGATTCAAATCCAATTTCTCCTTATATTATCAGCGCTTAGTCAAACAGGCAGTTGATGAGAATACAGAAAATCATCAACTAGGAGATATCGACGGAGAACTTCCCCTTTTTGTTGAAGAGAAACTCTAGTACAGTCGAAGCTCTCAGAGTGGATACTCTTGTAAGCGGACAGCTCTACGTACGGTCGCCTTGAAAAAACCCCGTTTGAACTCTAGTTAGCTCATATAAACTCTGTATTTACCCATTCCCGTAAGCGGCCAGCTCCAGTTGCGGGCACTTTTTCTGCTTTCCGAGGGTGTTCGTTTGGACGAATTATGCGCCTGATATTTTATGCGTTTTGCGTAAAGACGGGACGAACTATCTAGAATAAGCACATTGGTCGGCTAATTACGTCATTCCAGACGCACTAAAGCAGATAGTTCGTCTTAATGCATTTAATCCGTCGTGTGCCCGTTTTTATACCGATTATGAGACGCACAACCTGTCCAAAGTTTGTCCAGCCGGATTATGCGTCTCTAGTATGAAGATAATGAAGATGAAGACGTTTATTCTAGCTCCCTTACCAGGGCTGTTCCGCTACACAGCCATTGATTTTTAAAAACAAACTGCTTCGTGTCATTTTTCATTTGAAAAGATATTCTCCGAATTAGCGTAGTGTCCTTTATTTTGGCGGGGTTTTGTAGAATTCGCGAAAATCGTGCAAAATTAGTCGGTGAAATTTTGCTTGTTAAATTTTCGCGCAGATATTTCAATTTTTCATAAGTCACGTACAAAAACGGAAAAAAGGGCAAAGTGCCCAGTCACAAAAATATACATTGTCAATAAGACGTGTAATAACAAAAAGAAAGTCAATTATTTATCGCCTGTCACCATAGCATATTTATGTTGCTTCTGTGGATTAATTTCCAGGGGTTTACTTTTGTCGAATCTTTAACGATGCGCGAAAATAAAACCCAGGCATTATGGTTGCGAGTTATTGCCCGTTCATCGATTTATCGAAAAGGTGTTTCCTCTCTTTATTAAAAATAATCTCGTTTCATTTCCTTCAGTACCCTCCAAGAATGCCATGACAGGTGCTGCTAGTCTGGTATCCAGGCCTCAACCGAGTAAGTACTTTCTGTTGTTTATGTTGGTATAGCCTTGCCTATCCAATCCCCTCCTGCCTCGCTTTGCAAAATGACGCACACTTGGCGTGACTTGGGTCACGCCAGGAAAGCTAGCCTGCGTCACGCACCTCCCGCGCTCTCGCTCGGAAAGGAAACGACTGCTACGCAGGCTACAGGAAAGCAAGCGCTCTATAGTAACGCGCTTCTGCTCGAACGGCGAAAAGATCCTACACACATGTAGATTGTTTTCACGTAATATAGCCAACACGAAAAACAGTGTTTCATTGGGATATCAAAACACCGAGTTTTTTGACGAAACTCGAGGTGTTTGGAAATCGAATGAAACACTGTCTCGAGTGTTTGATATATCTTCTCAAACGAAACAAAAACTAAGGAGTAAACGGAGAAATAAAATCTATGCTAATTAAGATCAGGTATCCAAACCTCCGACACGGTTGTTTTAACTTGATGAATTATTAATGAGTTCTAGAAGCTTAAAAATAACTGATAACAGTTTTGTGCCGCTTGTGGTAAGAATGCTTGTTATTTCTCTCTTCAGCTTTTCCACTGGGCTTCTCAGTTGCCGGTTATCAAGCACAAGCTAATGGCTTCTGCGCTTCTCGGTTGTGGCCGCCAAACGGAGGTTACCCACCGTGTGTTCCACCGCCGATCAACGGATTTCCCCACTCGCGCCAGCCTCCGCTCGGTTTGCCGGATCTTCAGAGGAACCGTGACCTCCCTCCGGTGCCCCCTCTGATCAAATCCCCCGATCTTCCCTCCCCGACGAGTCCCTTGGACAACTTCCCGCGGACTCCATTGCAGACGCTCTCGCTGGCGGCCAGCATTTTCGCGAAAAAGGAAGCTCTGTTTGACACGTCTGCGCCATCTAAGAAAGCATCTGCAGAGGAGCGCTTTTTCCCCCGAGGTGCCCGTTACGATGAGCCTTTCTCCGCTGGTTGTCATCTCGAGAATGGAACCTTGCCACCCGATGCCAAGAAACCTAAAATTAAAACAGAGGGCGGCGCGTTTGCACTGCACAATAAGATACTATCCAATGGAGTCCCATCAGCTGTGAGGCCGTCACCAGCCGAGCCCCAAGTAGTACCTTTCCCGGGGAGTCTTTCCCCCAAGTCTTGTGGGGACAGTGAAATTGATTGCGGAGATGAGCGGGTATCCCCCTCGCCACCAGCGTCCCCGTACATGAACGGATCGCCCTCGCAGAGAGGCTGCGACTCGCCTGTTGTCCGCAGAAGAAACAGCTCGAGCTCAACGGATTCCGGCACGGAGGAGGGGAAAGCTGGTGAGTGCAATTCTGTTTTACGCGTCGCGCAAGGGCTTGTCACGCAAGGGTTCATCACGCAAGGGCCCGTCACGCAGTCGCTCCCGTGAATGCGTAGCCATCTTACTTGTTTGCGCCGATTGAACAGGGAAGGGCCAACAATGAGTTTATCTTCGTTTCGCGTGGAATGGATATTTTTCCTTCACTGTCACGCTATTTTCGGCAATTCTGTTACACACAGTCTTCAAATAGATTCAAACCACTAAATAATGGTTTCAAACCATAGAAAAACATAAAACAAATACTAGGAAGCCGCAATGAAGTGCGGATGGTCAAAATTGAAACGGATTACGAAACGGTTAACTTGAAAATCGGCGGCCCCAATGTTTTTCAAGTTTAAGTACATTTGTATGAAACAAGTGGTAATTAATGCTTAGAAATCATCTCTGTTTGTTGTGTAAGTGGGATGCCATAAATAAACATGTGTGATAATATGGACTAATTTCCACTCTTTTGTTCTTTGTAGTTAGCCGTAAACGCAGCGACACTTCCACTAAAAGTTCCACTTCCAGTTCACCCAGTGTAAAACCCCGCGTAGGTCGAAGAAAACGTAAGTGTTTGTTTTATTTCTTTGTTATTTTAAATGTTTTTAAAGCAACAATAAGAAAAGTAAACTACAAGTGGCATTTAGTACTTATCAATGTATCATATAACGCGCGCTCTGATTGGTTGTGTAGTCATTTTGTATCAGGCTGTGTAAACACGGTTATGACACGTGGTTTAACCCTTTCTTTCCCAAGAGTGCTAAGTTCAAAACTGAGGTAGAAATCTTGAATTTCATTTTGCAACATTGTCAAAAACAAACAGCACCACTTGAAAGTACTGCTCAATAGCTTTCATATGAATGGTCACATACTAGGGTTTCATCCATAGACTCAAAAAGTACAACCACATTTCTGACTCTGGGAGTGAAAGGGTTAAAGAAATAGAAAATTGCCTTTCCTTGTTTACATAGTACTTAAGTCAACTCTCGCCTTGTAAACATAGCCCTCTTGGCGAAAGCTATAGAGGTTTGACTGAAAATGACATCCGCTATTGTAGACTCTCGCTATTATGTACGGACTCCAAACTACGTCCCGAGGGTGTCCGCTATAACGATAGTTGACTGTAACTCGCATAACATTTTCGAATTCTTCCAAACTCCTCTCGTGTTTGCATTGGGCTATGTAAACACACGCGTAATTTTCTATCTCTTAAATAACATTCCCACCATTTCGTTTCAGAAACAAGATCCCTGCACTTGTGGGAATTCCTCAAAGAACTCTTGGAAAACAAGGACACGTGCCCGCGATACATCACGTGGATTGAACGCGAGGAAGGGGTTTTCCGACTCGTCAACTCGGGCGCGGTGGCGAAGCTCTGGGGTCAGCGGAAGAACCGGCGAAACATGAATTACGAGAAGATGAGTCGTGCCTTGCGGTACTACTATGAGAGGAAGATTCTGGAGCGTGTGCCTGGTCAGCGGCTCATCTACAAGTTTGCTCCGGACACGATGAAAGAGTGTAATTTCAGCTTCATGAAGAAAGATGGCTGACAATGTTCGGTGACTGAAAATGGTTTTATATGTAGTTTAACGTATGACTTTGTGATTTCTAAAAAACTTGCTGGTCACATTCGCGGATTTGTGAAATCCTCTCAAACATCCGGGATCTCGAGGTATTAAGTATTTCCCCAGGCCCTTCGAGAATGGAAGTTGCTTAGCAACGCTATAAAGCTCGTGGTAACCACACAGTGGTCAAGCAAACGTGTGCAATTCCCGCCAAAACTGCCGCCGCCACGCGTGTGCAATTCCCGCCAAAACTGCCGCTGCCACATGCAAATATTTGTCTCAAATTTTATATGAAATCCTCTACTTTCAAGCCAAACATTCAGACATTTACTGAAGAATTACAAATAATGCACCGGAATTTGGTTTCTCGATTCTTACAAAATATATCGCACAATTTTAGCTGGAAGTAGTTTTGAGTTTTCGCGTTTGACCGCT
The DNA here is from genome assembly GCA_029204205.1 of Desmophyllum pertusum. Lineage (NCBI taxonomy): Eukaryota > Metazoa > Cnidaria > Anthozoa > Scleractinia > Caryophylliidae > Desmophyllum > Desmophyllum pertusum. The sequence goes on along the minus strand of MU825416.1, from coordinate 752,762 downwards.
GTGTGGCAACCATTTTAGCTTTATACCGAAAAAGAATGGTCACATTATGGGATGTCCAGTCAAAGTTTGCTTTTTCAAACACACTTTGAAATCTGGATCCTTATTGGCCCGCGTAAACTGCAATTTCCATATTTGGATGACGAGACACTAATTGTGTCGAAGGAGCCAATCACAAGCGAGATTCGAAGTTTGTTTGAGATGAAGTCACACAACACTGATTATTTGTAAAACATGCATTAATGAATTGATTATTCAGTCACGGAGTCTTTTGATACAAGAGAATCTTCTTGACTGGGAGGTTAATTTTTTGGAGTTGAATTAGAAAATAAGAAACGAAAAAATGTTTCTAGAGAAGCTGAAGATTGGTGAAGAAGAAAACAGGTGTTCTTCACCTTAAGACGAGCAAAATACAGCGTTCCTTCGGAAAGCGTTGTCTAAAAAGCAACACTAAAAACGTCCATGTAGACTAAAGAATCGACTATTTTTTGCCTCATGTATGTAAAGTTATGTGCCGTGCAGAAAGCTTTTGCTACAAAAATGTAAATACAACGTTTAGTATTCGCGGCACCATTTTCAAATACGGCATTTCGGGCACAGTATATAAATTGTCTGAAAGACAGTTAGATAGGGAAGCTTTTATTTTCCCATTTATTGCTGTGAAAATGTAGCCAAGTGATAGAGGTAGTACGTGCGTTAGTTTATTTCCCATTTGTGGGTTCGCTTTCAATATTATTTTAGCAAAGCAGTCACATTGTGTTCATGAGCACCACGCCATGATTTCATTTGCTTCGATTGGCACGCGTTGAAAAATTTAGCCCATTTCGTCGTTCGCAATCCGTCTCAATCTTACCCATTAACTATCCTTCTTACATTTCGGCTCAGGTGTTTTGCAACCTACGTTTATAACCCTTTCACTCCCAAGAGTGTCAAAGTTCAAAATTAAAAAAAAACATCAAATTTCATTTTGTAAGATATGGAAAAACAAACAGCACCACATGAAAGTACAGCTCAATAGCTTTCATTTGAATGGTCACACACTAGGGTTTCATCCACAGACTTAAAAGTTAGAAACACAATAATTGACTTGATGGTCACTTCTGCGAGTGAAAGGGTTAACTATTATTTTAAGGTTTTCTTTGTTTTGGAGGTAATTTTGCAAATCGCAAACAAACAAACAACTAAACATAACGTGACATAGCTCTTTAAAGGCGTTTAGCCGCGTTTGTAAGTTTCGCTGGTTTCGTTCAAAAGGTCAAAGAGAACGGGATAAATTCCTCGTTTAAACAGCAGTGAATGGTCTCTCTCTCTTTGCCACTTGCTAACGTGCGGTGGTTTATTGTGAAAAAGTTGACACACCCTTTGTGTAGTCTCCTTCGCGGCCGTTACGTTATTGGCTCGTCACGCCATCGTTATTTGGTAGAAGCGTTGCGTCACGACCCAAATAACGGCCGCGAAGACTACGCTTTGTGACGTTTTGCGGGCAAAAATCCAAGATATTGAAATTATATCGTGTGTGACAACATTGACTGTTAGATTTTCGTTATATTACTTTGCATATCATTATATATCGCAGGTGGATATTTCACGTATGTGACCCAAGCCATGCCATTTATCATTGTATAAAGATATAACTAACGTTCCATGTGTGCAACTACCGCCGAGTTTTCGTGGTGAATATTAATAACATTTTAGCTTTGGTTAGAGTATATTTTGTATGGAAAAAAAACTGTTTTTAATAAACATTACAATATTGAAACGTTTTTATTTGTGGTTTGAACATCTGTCTGTTGGTATCAATCTACAAATTCTAATTTTAAAACTACATCAAATCTTCAATATTTCTTATTTCCCTATTAAAATAGAGAGTACATAAAGACATATAAAAAAATGATTTGTTCCCAACAGATTAATTGTGTTTTTTCCTATCTTCATGATCAGAGCTTGCAATGCCATTTGCGATGATTTCACCATTTGTTTCATGCTGTTCATGTTGTTTTCTGTACTTCTTGGCAAAATAAGCATGGAGGTAGAAATTCAAAAATAGTACAACGAAGGAGATCATGTAACCGATCAAGGCATACTGCATCAACGGCGGAGGATAATCACACTTGACGTAGAGTGACACAACACCGTGACACATAAGTACACAAAACTGGGTCTAAAAATAGTGAAGAAAGAAACAAAATTGTAGTACAACTTAAGTGTTTCTTCATGCTCAATTGCAGAGTAGGGAGGGAGGGGTAGGGGGTAGCTAGTCCATTTGGTTAATGGGCAGCTGAGTGCAAGGAATAGTGAGCAGAAAAAAAGGCGATTACAGTCAAACCTCTCCTTACGTCCCGGACACCTCTCTAATATGGACACCTCTCTATTACGGACAGTTCCCTTGGTCCCGGCAAAATGCCCATAAAAATTATATTCTCTCTAAAGAAAACCTCTATAATACGGACCCTCTCTAATATGGACAACGGATTATACTAAATCTCAGCCCCAGAGAGCAAATTCATATATTAAACTTAAGACGAAATCCATTAGAAAATTGAGTAATATTTATGGCCAGTGGACAAAAAAATCTGTACTACGACGCCATACACTTTCACGCTTAAACTAGACATTCATGAGCCATACCTTAACGGTATTTACCAAATAATATAACTCCACAATCCTTAAATTGCTTTCCGCCTTGAGTTTCCTCCCGTGAATGGGTAAGGTCATAAGAGGTGGCAGCCATGTTTCCCAGAAACATGGCTGCCACCTCTTATGACTCAACCCATTCACGGGAGGAAACTCAAGGCGGAAAGCAATTTAAGGATTGTGGAGTTATATTATTTGGTAAATACCGTTAAGGTATGGCTCATGAATGTCTAGTTTAAGCGTGAAAGTGTATGGCGTCGTAGTACAAGATTTTTGTCTACTGGCCATAAATATTACTCGATTTTCTAATGGATTTCGTCTTAACCTCTTTATTACGGACACTCCAGGGATAACAGTTCGTATTCAATACAATTTCCTGTTTGTGATTACAGATCAAAGTTAATCAATTGTCTTATGTCTTAATTGCCCGTACAATGATAATAATTAAAAGTAGCATTTGTTTTTAATCAGTTTATCGACATGCATGTTATCACCATTTATCATCAAGATTTCTTATCGTCAGTGGAGCCCTTAAGGTGACATCATATTCATTACCTCTATAATACGGGCACCTAGATCTAATGCGGACACTTTGCTCCGTCCCTTCGGTTCGGTGTCCGTGTCTGAATTTTTGGCAGAGTTGTAATGCCTGTTTCTCCACACCCTTATCAGGCCTTATGCTAGGGACACGGCTACTCTTTGCACTGACCACTCTCCACTAACCAAATGCCTGGAACAGGTTAGAGGTACATGAATATGCGAATATGAAAAAAAAATGCTGCTTACCAACTGCAACTGTGTGAGATGTTTCTTCCACCAAAGGTATTTCCTTAAACTTGGAACAGCTGACATTCCATAGTAAGTGTACATGAAGACATGTACCATAGAGTTAACCATTACACCTAAAAATGCTGCATGTAGAGAGAAAAAAGTTCAAAATTCAGACTTTAGTTGAAGATCAGATCCCTAGCTATTATTTATGCCAGGAGGGGAAGCTGACGATTAGAGTGTCACAGGGCACGACAAAAACGCTGTCCAATAGCCCGGGGCTAGTGTCAGCCATTTGTTGGAGCAAATTAATTGAAAGTAACTGCTCCACACCAACCCTAGACACCAGTTTTTAGCAGTTCAGTATTAAATGATTGACTTACATTGTCCACCAGCCACCCATTTTACTCCAATCCAATACAAGCAGACCATAGTTGTGTGGTGATACACATGCAAAAATGATACTTGATTATTCTTCTTACGAAGAAGAAAAAACATCTGCAATAAAAAAAATATTTTAGATCACAAAATTTACTTTCTCTGATCGAAATGTGAAGAAAAGAAAATTTAAAAGCAATGCATACCGTAGTCCCTTATATTACAGTAAACGCTCATGTATAACAACCTAGTGATTAAGAACCTGTAGGCTAAAATGTTGGCATTTAAACTCCCATTATATAAGAACCTGTTGAGCCTAAAAAAATGAAAGAGGTTCTTATTTGGAAAATCAGAAAAAAATAATTATAATAAAAACTGTTTTTATATGGAACTCAGACTGTACAGAATCTCTGACTTGTAATTTCAATATAAAAATATTTTGATATTCAATTTTTAATACTGTATAGTACACAAATAATTGCCTCTACTGATTATAGATTTATATAGTTTCAGTGAGTACATTAGATTATATGTTTCTTATGCATAAGGATGGGACCACACCCATGTAGACCACAGTTGTTTATAATTAACCAGCAGTAAGCACCTTTTCCTCTAAAGAAAATATTAAGAACCTAAATAGCCTAAATTCTCAGTAGACACCAAAGAACCTTTTTAGGCTAACTTGGAAAAATCTAGGTTCTTATATAATTACACGCAAAATTCTCTGATCTGGATGTAATAATGTTCAAACAAACTTTGTGGAATTTGTCATTTTTAAACTTTCCATTTCTAAAGACATTGTTGACTGGACTTTTCCTTTTCCATTTAACAAACAAAGAAGCCACCGCTAAGTCTGGCCCATGTGCTGACTTCTTTTTTATACCTCACAAGCTAATCATTGCGAAAGCTCAAACCAGATTGATCGACCACTGAGGGGGGCAAATATTAATTTAAAATGTTTTCAAACTGATCAACACATGCGCCATATATACAGTATATATCGTGCACGCTTAAACATATTTTGATTAAAATAACTAGAACTGATGTACTTACAGTGTCAAAAAGTTCCACAATTTTGGAGAAATAGAACCACCATATGACTGAGGCAATCTGGCAAAAAGTCAGGACATGAAGCAGAACTAATTTTATAGATATAGTTATTATATACTTTTAGGTGTCCCCGATTAGTGGGCCTTTAGGCACGCTAGAAGACTATGACACGTTAATAAAGTTGTTGTTGTTGTAATGGTAAAATGCATGGTTCATTATGCTGTGAATTATAATAGGTTTCTGATGCAATCAAGCTAATGTGGTAAAATTTGTAGATAATCTATTGCTGGTTTGCAACCATTCCCGAGAGATTTAAATGACAAAAACCCTGGCGGCCATGTTGGATGACAGGAACAATATAAAAAGCTAATTAGAATTATTTTGTTAATGGTCATCCAACATGGTGGCGATGACGTCAGTTGCAAACCAAGAATCTGAGTGCACCATTATTAAATAATGTTTGTATTAAGGTTATTCCATCGAAATAGAAGTTACACTGGGAAGTTTCTGAAACTTTCCCTAGTTGAACATTGTGATGTAATGTTTCAAAATATGGAATAAAAGAATAGGTCACCAGCCTCGCGAAAGAGATATAATCGACTAAAAATACCTCATAATTCCTTACAAAATCAACCAAAAACACGTATTTTTTTCACGTTTTCAGTGATTATTAATTTCTCTGCACTGAGAATTGGTCTATACTCCTTGTATAGAAAGAAGATGATTACTAGACTTGAATATGCGTAAAAAAATGATAGGTCACCACGCTCGTTTACGAGAAAACGATCATTTACTTCTCTGGCGAGCATAGCCATAATGAAAAAGCCGCCATGTTTTTAATGTGCGCGCGCTAATTACGCGCGAAATTATGCGCAGAAAGGATGCGCAGTGCAATACTAAGGAATTACCTTAATTTTGTTACTTTTTTGTGGAGGTGTGAAACAGTCTCCGATATTTAAGTACAATATAATATTATGTGTTAAAAAATGTTTGTATTAATTTTGTTACTTTTTTGTGGAGGTGTGAAACAGTCTCCGATATTTAAGTACAATATAATATTATGTGCAAATATTGCTCCGATCTATTAAACATCAGGAGCCGAAATTAGAATTACTAATATTGCATTAAAAAGATCTCTGTAAAATTTACGGATTGGACTGTTGCCTACCCTCATTTCCTTGGGCTCATAACTTATGGACAGCTTTTGACAGGAATAACTATATCCAGCATCAGTAGTTGCAATCAAAACCTAGAAATAAAAACATGACTTCATGTACACACTCCTATAATTGAAGGACTGGGGGCATAACCATCCTATATTGACTTTTCGGGTCAGATTCGGCTAATTTTTTGCATGTGGTCTTCAATTTACTAATTTCCTCTTCGTTTTCGAGAAATAACGTAAGTCGGCGCGCTTTGCAAAGAAACCTTTTGTTTCTCTGAACAATGAAAACTCAGCCTTTTGTTTCTCTGAACAATGAAAACTCAGCCAAGCGCTAAAACAGCCACCGTACAGAGATTTGCTAATCAAATTGTCAAGGCTTTCACTGAGCGTTGAGTTAAAAAAAATATTTATTCTAAGGGCTTTGCTGACGACTACGCAATCATTCTAAAAGAATTACGAAATAAAATACCTTATTCATTAATGTTTATTGCAACGCAAAGTCAATTAGTAACATACATGCAAAACATGGGTAAAAAAATGAAAATTAATATGATCACAAAAGATTGCTTTTTATAATTTTTGAAATTTGTTTTTACTGAAAATTGCACTACAGACATAAAATTATTCTCCAATGAATGAACAAGACTTTTGCTGCACCGTACATGATGTACACAGTCCCAGTATATATATCATATTTCTCTTGCACTTTCATTAAAATAATGCAAACATGAGGATAGGTTCTACACTGTAAATCTGTAGTTCTAAATTTTAGGTTTCAATTTGAGCCATTTTGCCTTAAAGTTTCCAAATGTAAAAATCAAAATATTTTATTTATTTTTCACCATTATATTAACATATGGTGGATTAAGGCGGGGTTCCAATGTATACATTGTACTGACACAAATTACTCTAACTTTTATATGGCACAGCTGTAAGTTATTGATCTGTAACCTACCTCAACACAGATGTATAAATTCAATATGGTCACAGCAACATTGTATATCACTAGCAAGCTTTTAAGTTGAAAGGCCTCCCTGGATCTCATGATCTTTGGTAGCAGCCATACTAGCAGTAAATAAATAACTACTGCAGTAATAGGCGACAAGATGGAGGGCACAAATAACCAGTTTGAAGTTCTTGGATCTGAAGGGAATGAGACATAAGATATCTTATTAAACATGTTAGTGCGTACCAGGATCGCTGCTGATAAAAGTTCCTGAAACAAGCCCTTATAAGAACAAGTCCATTCGTGTGAACTACCCAGTTTCATCAGAAAATCTATTCATGGGGACAGAAATGTGGTCCCTGTGACTAATGTCCCTAAACAACAAGTCCCCTCGATCGAGCTCATGTGTACACTCAAGAAACTTGTCCGGGACACAGTACAGTATTGACACAAGACTCTGCAACCAGTCTTGTCCCCTCTTAATGCATGGTTCAATTCCTACATAACTGTAACCACCCTTCCTGGGCAACCCCCAGGACAAAGTCAGCCCTTGTGGCCCAGAAGTGGGAATTATACAGTCAAACCTCCCGTAAGCGGACACCCGCGGGACCAGAAAAAGTGTCTGCATAAGAGAGGTGTCTGCTTATGGGAGGCTAAAATGTTAGTGTTTGTATGGGGCATTACTAAACACAGGAACGGAATGGAATGTACCCGGAATGACAAGGAACGATACCGGAATGATACCAGAATGACCCGGAAAATACCGGAATGACCCGGAATAGTAAAGGAATGAACCATAACAACAAAGAAACATGACGGAATAACCCAGAATGGGAACAAAATCTATGGAATGAGACTATAGCTATGAACACTTAAAATCTGTAAAATGTTCTTGAATTATCTTGTATTAATTTGTTATAATTTTCGATTGAGATGTAGCATTGTTATTACTATTCCAAACAATAGTCGACCTCTTTAAAAAGTACATTGTTTTAACTATAACTGGCAAATCATTCCTCCCTAATTTTTTAACCTTTTCATTGTTTGTTTTTTTAATTTTCTTTCTTTGAAAGATGCACACGTGGAAGCGAGAAAACCAGCAATGCACGAAAGATCAAGCAAAATAAACAAATTATTAATACACAATGTAATATCCAGTCCAGACTGTCCATTCCTATAAGCTTATAGTTTGCGCATGCGTGATACGTACATGTACGTACTGCATTGCGTCATCATATGTAGTCTTGGATTTCAGCTGCATTAAAAGCACAGTGTACAGATCAAGACTGGCTGTTTCACACACGACTACAGTGGAGGTGAGGTGTAATTCAACCGAGCCCCCGCCCCAATCACCCCAAGTGCTTTTTTTTTTTTTTTTTTTTTTAGTTTTACTTTGTTTCTTTTTTCTCTCTCTCTTTTGAGTTTCCCCAACTTGCTTTGGACCTCCCAAGATTTTCAAATTTCAGAGGGGAGATGAGGGTGGGGTGGAGGGGAATGGGGTGGTAAAGTGAAGAAGTTTGGATTTCCTTTTGCAATTGCCCAGCCATCAAGAGAGGATCATTCTGTCTTGCCGCTATGAATGACATTTTGGTGTCATTCCCTTTCATTCCGGTACTGATTCCGGGTCATTCCAGTACCATTCCAGCTCGTTTCAGTACATTCCGGGTCATTCCGGTACATTCTGTTCCGTTCCTGTGTTTAGTAGCGCCCTGTTTGTATGTATCTGGTAACATGAACAAGTGTCTGCTTACAAGAGGTGTCCGCCTACAGAAGGCATCCATTAGTGGAGGTTCGACTGTAGTCTTGTCCCTGGGGTAGGGGGTGGGGATAATTTATTGAAGTATCTCAGTAGTCATGCAAGTATCAGTTACATGTATGGCGAGAAAAATGACGTCAAACCACATGGCTGACATGGATCAGTTTAAAATCAGACTCTTCTTTGCTGGGAAATCCCAGCTGAACAATAAATTTGTAGGTGATTGGTTGGAGAGAAACAATTTGTCCAAGTACGTAGAAGCTTATCACTACATAAGTAGGTGATAAGCTTCTGGTTCAAGTTGAAACCTGTATTTGAAGGTAATAAAACCAAACGAGTCTGCTTAACCATTCTACATGTAGCTACTTCAGAAGCATCCACTTGTTGTGAAACTAATTGTACCTTATACAGGTTTTTGTTTCATTCTGTGAATCACGAAGTGGTGTCAGTTCTAAAAACAGCAAAATACAAGTCTATCTTGGAACAGTTTGTGTTTGAAAACATCCTGTAATATTTATTGACAACCGGAACTGTGCGGAATGGAGACACATTAAAAAATAGGTGCAATTAAAATGTTATAAATATAAGTTCAGTGTGCTTCCAGCTGTATTCTGGCACCGTCTGATGTTTGTCCATCAATTTTGTAATTAGAGTTCGAATTAACCGAGTTCGAATTAGCCGATAGTAAATGACTGAAAAAACAAGGGCAAATCCAAGGGAAATGGGTTTCAGTTCGAAATAGCGGGAATTCGAATTAAGGTGACTCCCTATAGTTTTATGACCGAGCACGCGCTGTTGACGAAAGCTTTAGTAATCTGCGTGCGCTCAAAGGAAAATCCTCAAACCGCGCGTGTTTTTCCGATTTTTTATGACGCCAGCATGGTCAAAAAATTCAAAATTAACCGTGGATTTTCTCGCATTTCCTTCGGTAAATTTTTGTGAAAATTTGCACAATTCAAGACAGAAACGTTACCTATCACATGACTGTTTTTTGAAGACATTTGTCAGAGCAAGTAAGTTTTATTGTTTAAAATAACAAATGAGGTAATATTGGCAAAATCGTCTGAAAAACCACAAGGTTTTTCCGCTCCAAAATGCCAGGCAAACTCAGTTTCATAAGATGGCAAAATTTAAAGAAATTTCACGGAAGGAAACAAAAAAAAATAAGGAATAAAGATAAAATATAGCAAAAATGTGCCATTCTTTAGATGCTGTGTTGCCATGGCAACGGCCTCCAACGAAAAAAGTAACAACCTATAAATAACTGTAATTATATCAGTTTCCTTACTGGTAAATATTGGGAACAAAAAATCAAAGACAAAATAACTGGGGTTTCCTTTCGAACTCATGTCAGTTAGTGTAGGTCATTGGTAAATACTCTAGGGAGTCACCTTAACCGACTTCGAATTAGTAGTCTTACAGCTGTATGATTAAAATGAAAATAAACGTCCCTTGGAACCTTATTGGAAAATTATTTGTAAATTCAGTTTAAGGATCAAACTAACTGTATATTTTCCTTTTCATAATTTTTCTTGGAGAAAATGAACGACTATTTGTAACATATGTATCCAAGTTTATAAATTGTAGCAGCTATAAATCAGATAAATTTTATTGTTTGAAATTTGTGAACATTCCCGATAGAATAGAATTGTGCATGCATGGATACATAGTCATACATAATTTTTAACATTATCAAGTTTGATCTCGACTCACCGCTCACAGAATCCACTCGATGGTAAAATTCTTGCAGCTCTTTTACAAAGTTCGGCGCCATGTTTAATTACAAGCCTGGGAGAATGCAAGCTGGTTACTATGTAGCCTGCAAAACAGGCGTATTTTGGGCGATAAGTCGCCATCTTGGATTAGGAAAACATTGGAGGCGTGGGGCGAGTGCAAAAGAACGCCCTCTTTCACTCGCCCCAACTCTCCACGTTTTGCGAATCCAAGATGGCGGCTAAACACTCGAAGGAGGCCCACAAAACCGCCTGCATTGCAGGCTAGTTACCATGCGGTAATCTTTACATAATTGCACGCATTTATTACCATAAGTGATCCTGAAGCAATCATGTGTCACTGATGTGTAAACAAGAACTAAATTAGAATTGAGCGTGTCAATTCAATATTTTATAGAGGGTTCCCAATAGGTTTAATTAGGCGGGATGCGGGATTTGGCTTATGTTTGTGGCGATATTCGGGATGCGAGCTAAAAACAGGAGCGGGAAGCGGGAATTTCAATTACGAGCGGGAGCGGGATTTCGCGGGATGCGAGAATCGCTAGGGGAAAAGTAGCGGGATACGGGATTTCAATTTTTTACGTGACTGCATGAATTGAACAAGCGCGCAAGGCAGACTGGTACAAATGGAACCTTTGTGTATAACTGTGTCGGGTTTCAATTAATGAATAGCAAAAAAGGTGTAGCCTGTTTAAAAACTTATTCATTATGCTCTGATGCGTGAGTATGAGACCCGGCCGTATGAGTCCTTTTCTGATCTTTTGTGTTGATTTCCGACATTTCTATTTTCGTCACAAGAAAGAGATATCAAGTCACAGATGATCTTTTGCATGTCCTGGCCTTGTCTGCGTTCTTGACCTTTCCAATCCTTTCCATTTCCATTGAGCGTTTGTTGGAACAGCTATATCAGGAGGGGGCATTGGGGTTTGCGGTATTGCGGTTTCAGACCATTTTTCATACGGTATATCACAGGCTTACCATCCTCTGTTTGTGTGGTCACAGATATTTACGATATTCAAATTTCTTAGTAGAATAGAATTGTTATTGTGAACATTAATCTTCCTAAAATTGTTATTTACTACATAATAAAGTCCAAATGTTTGGACGTTGTTTAACTTTGCTTTGAAGCGGTTTTTACGGTGATTTGATGCGCGCGAGAGCAGTTTTCGGACTTCAAAGTTTTCACTCGCTTTTAGGATACTAATATACTCCAACAAGGCATGCAACTTCGAGCAGTTTTGGAGCGACAAATTCCGTACCTCCTCTCGAATTTTGCCCTAAAAAAGCATTTCTTCGATTCGATTTCATAACAGCTCCCGCATCTCGAAAGACTAGTCCTCGAACTACAATCTAGCCAAATTTGAGTACGAAGGGTTCGCGGATTGATCTTGGAAAACCAGCTGGAATATCGAATGAGTTTGTACCGGCTGGGACAATTATGCACATAGCTGGTTTTAATTTATCAACGAACTAATCAAGATTAAGAAAGGCAATGTGATCACCGAATTTTAAAACTAAAACGAGTATAATTTCAAGGAACTTACCTTCAGAGATCAGTGTAGATCGAGATGATAACGGAGTGTGAGCTCACGCAAACAAACTAATGTACTGCCTTACTAAAAAATAGAGGGGTTTTGTACGGTCTGTTGATTTCTTTCAAACAAAACAATTGTTTCTGAATATTTAATATCGCAGAAAGCCAACATCATCAGAATTAATCGAACTGCCTGCCACATCAACAATGATATTGCACGCGATGTTGCACTCCCGAAACAAAAAGATAGATGTACATCCACCAACATTTCTACGATCAAACTTTGTTTACGTTTCTATTGGTGGTTTGCAAGTGACGTCAGCTGGGGGTCATTAACAAAGATTTCTAATTGGCTTCTATTGTTTGTACCCCCAACATGGCCGCCGCGTCTTTGTCATTTGAATCTCTCGGGATTGGTTGCAAACCAGCAATAGCAGGAACAAAAGGAGAAACTACTTACTTGAAAGAGATGTTATTACGAGGAACGTAAACAATCTTTTCCCGGCTCCCGCCCCCCAAAAAACCCCAGAGAGCTTGCTTCTGGGCTTCTAGAAACTTCCAACTGTTAAATGGCTTGTTCAAGGGTTCAGCGATTTTCAAAGAAAGATTCGTTGCGGGTCAGAACATTATTTCAAAAGGGGTTTCGGAGCCAGTCCACGTAGGGATCAAGCAATTATGGAAATGGTCAGAAACAGCCTTACCATAGGAAACCCAAGGATAATATTTGCATATCGATGTATTTGCATATCAATGTATTTACAAATATAATAGAAAGAGCCTAATAGTTTGTATGGGATTTCAAACGGAACATTGAAATTGAAATTACTGAATAAAGTTCAGGAAACATTACATGGTGTTGTTTGCTACCCTTAAAATGTGTTTTAAACGCAATTTTGAGCGGTTTTAGTTCAATTTACCTTACCATGTATAATACAATGACAAGGGAAGAGTGTTCCGGCTGAATAATTAGAATAACAATGCGATCATCTAATTCACCGCTCGACTCGTCTCGAAATTCGCTCGAATTTCCGCACTAAAATAGGCTAGGCTCCCAGTTTGACTTAACGCCTCGATAATAGCATGTCACACAAATGTTTTTGGGAAAACCCATTGGACATACCTCGTTATCCAAAGGAATTAGACGCTCTACAAATTCATATCGCGTTTCAAAATATATCCGTGAAGATCACAATCGTCCCACTTGAGCGTGGTTAGCACTGGACACCAGTCAAATTAAGCCCCAATGGGGAGGGTCACGCTACTTTTGATCTTTGTTTCGTCGTTCCATGTGTGCAACTACCGCCGAGTTTTCGTGGTGAATATTAATAACATTTTAGCTTTGGTTAGAGTATATTTTGTATGAAAAAAACAACAACTGTTTTTAATAAACATTACAATATTGAAACGTTTTTCTTTGTGGTTTGAACATATCTTGGTCTGGTACAGTGTTTCGTTTGTATCAAGAACCACCATCCCTATAAATACAGTGAAACCTCTATTAAGGGGACATCCTCGGGACAAGCAAGCAAGTAAGTAAGTAAGTAAGTAAGTAAGTGAGTGAGTGAGTGAGTGAGTAAAGTAAGTAACTAAGTCTTTATTTTTACAGGGTAACTCCTTCAGTTTTTACAATTAAAACTGTTATCTTGTTATCAATAGAGGCATTTACATTTACCATTTATTTGCCTCCATCTATATGATGATTCTTGCAAATCGGTCAGCGGTCAAAGGAAAAATACAATAGAAAATAAAACAAATAGAAAATAATAATCTAGAAACGATTTGTAAATGCATGGTTTCTAAACGCCTTAAGGATGAAGCCTCGACTGCCTCTGCTGGCAGAGCGTTCCAGTCACGAATTGTTCTCGTAAAAAAGAGTTTTTATAATAATCGGTCCTAACAAGGAGAAGTGTCCCCTTGATAGCGGTTAATAGATACATGTCCCCTTAAAGGAGGTGTCCCCTTAATGGAGGTGTCCCAAAGTCGAGGTTTCACTTTATTAATTTTGTTTGGCACCATTTCATTTCTAAGACACTAATTTCTACAGGCCGAGTTGTCTTTTGCCTCCCTTTCAAAACAAGTCCTGGTGCGAAACCATTGAAATTAAAATGTTTTCTCGCCTCGCATGTTTCCTTCCTCGCGTGCGCCACTCTAAGGGCCTATTTACATGGAGAGAAGTTGTCCCTAGCAGGAGGGTTACCCTCCCCCCGAGCCACCTTTTACCAAGCGTTTACATGAAAAAAGTTGTCCGTGTTGACCGAGCCAAAACTTGGCCAGCAACTTGGCCCTCTCGGGTTCGCGCATGCTCTATATGTCCGGACTTGTCCCTGGTAGGTGAAGCAACAATAGGCAAGGTGTTTATATGGAAAAAAGTTTGCCCGCGCCCCAGGGTCACCCTACCTGCAAAGCAAATAACCCTCCACCCAGGGTTACCCTGCCCCCCGAGCCAACTTTGCGATTTCTCATGTAAACGGTTCGCTGCTATTTATAAAGAAATGTATGAAAAGTTATCCCGCCCAGGGTGGCTCGGTGTGGAGGGTGACCCTCTTACCAGGGACAACTTTTCTCCATATAAACAGGCCCTAACTTGAAATCTTGTGAAGGGAGATTTAAATATGCCAAGTTTAACACATGCAAGTCCACCACCAGTTTGCATTCTGTCACACAGGAGAACTTTATTCCCAACGATGCACTCAGTTTGATTTACAGCTCTAAAGATCTACAAAGTACAACTGAGAATGATACACGTGGAAATAAAAGTAACTTGAAAGCAGAACAAGAGTTCCTGTTTTCGGGTGGGTGGGGGATGAACAATTACCGAAAACAAAATCCCTACATAGAAAAAGTGGATTAAAAATCATTACTGCACAAAGACCCAAAGTAAAAAAAAATGTTGAACAAGCCCAGTGCTACAGTCTGTCAACCTCGTTCCCAGGGTCTCTCATCTTCCTGCCCTGTGAGACCCTGGGAACGAGGTTGACAGTCTGTGTGACTGAAAGAAAAAAAAAAGGTAGAAGAAAATTCTTGCCAAAAGCAACAGTGAAAAAATATACAATATTATTGCTCAGAAAAATTGCCCAGCTCCCCTCCCCACCATTCAAAAATAGATGATCCACCCACTCACCATTACCCTCGTGATTGCGCTTTGTGCTCAATATATTATAACAATTTTCGTTCTCATTTTCCCCTTCTCTCCTCTTCCATAATTTTCAGCACCTGCCACGCAGGCTAAGACAATGTTTGTTGCTGCTTGAGAGCCCAAAAGTGAAATAAACGTTTTGAGCTAAATCGATTCTTTTTAGTACATATAATATATAATTTTTGAATGTTGTCCATGCAAGCAAAATTTAATACATTTTGTTATACTGATATAAATGACACAGGTTTTGTGCATGTACATGAAAGATAAATATATTATCAGGATATTGAGAAAGCTAAGAAATTCTGGAAAGGTTTGAATCAGAAATTCAGTTGACTTAATTTTTTTTTACAGTATTTTAATTAGAGTGTAATAGAATGTGCCATTACGGCTTTTGAAAAACCATTCACTGACTAGTCTTTTTAATTAATTTTTGACTATTAACCCTACCCCCCTAAAAACACCTACATGTAGTCTACATGTAGCTAAAAAACCCTAACCCCTCCAAAGAACTAAAATTATAAAGACATCCCTCTTCTCTGCATGAGACTGCTTGCAGTCCCCTTTCTCTCTCAAGATCCAACAATTATTTATCCTCGCCAGCATTAGCGCAAAAAGGCGATATGGACGAGAACGACATGTGTCACA
This sequence comes from Desmophyllum pertusum, assembly GCA_029204205.1. Classification (NCBI taxonomy): domain Eukaryota; kingdom Metazoa; phylum Cnidaria; class Anthozoa; order Scleractinia; family Caryophylliidae; genus Desmophyllum; species Desmophyllum pertusum. The sequence continues at coordinate 737,017 of MU825416.1, read as the reverse complement.
CACCTCTCCCCTATCCCTCCGCAAACCTTTGCCCCATGCTTTTTTTGTGCCACAACGATAGACTACAAGCAGTCTACCTCTGAGACTGACCCAGGCAAAAATTTATAACAGGCGGAGATCGAAAGGGGGTAACGTTTCCCCTTCCAAATTCTCCCCATGCTTTATCTTGCAGATGCACTTTAGCCTGTGAGCAAGCTCTCTTGATGGTAGAGTTTGCTTGCAGGCTATATATTGTGCTTGCAGGCTATATATTGTGCTTGCAAGTGAATGCAGAGGCTTCTACAGAATAGAGTCGAGTATAAAGACATAATAAAAAATGATTTGTTCCCAACAGATTAATTGTGTTTTTTCCGATCTTCATGATCAGAGCTTGCAATGCCATTTGCCATGATTTCACTGTTAGCTTCATGCTGTTCATGTTTTCTGTACTTCTTGGAAAAATAAGCATGGAGGTAGAAATTCGAAAATAATACAAGGAAGGAGATCATGTAACCGATTAAGGCATACTGCATCCACAGAGGATAATCACACTTGACGTAGAGCGACACAACACCGTGACATAGAAGTACACAAAACTGGGTCTAAAAATAGTGAAAAAGAAACAAAATTGTAGTACAAGTGTTTCTTCATGCTCAATTGCAGAGTAGGGAGGGAGGGGGGTAGCTAGTCCATTCGGTTAGTGGGGAGCAGTGCAAGGAATAGCGAGAAGAAAAAAGGCGATTACAGTCAAACCTCTCCTTACGGACACCTCTCTAATACGGACACCTCTCTATTACGGACAGTTCCCTTGGTCCTGGCAAAATGCCCATATATTCTCTCTAAAGAAAACCTCTATAATACGGACCCTCTTTAATAAGGACAACAGACACTAAATCTCGGCCCCAGAGAACAAATTTATATAAATTTAATGGACACTCCAGGGATAAGGAGGGATGCCTCCAGGGATGCCTGTTTCTCAACACCCTTATATATGCTAGCCCGGGAGGGGGGTACTCCCATATATAGCCTATACAGGGATGTGTCACCTAATAGGGTATGGGTTTTTGACCTACAATAACATGTAGATTCATAAACAGGGTATAGGTTTTTTACTAGATGCTGTCATAGACAGGGTGCCCTTCAGTTACCAATAATTATTTCCCCCGACATTTTCTGCGGGCCCAGCTGCCGTCTGACCTTGTGTCCGACAAAAACAATATCAATGTCGACAACAGATCACTGTCAGGAATCAAATCCGCAAATAAAGAGCTACTTCCGTAAACACATGTCATAAACAGGGTCAGGGTTTGACAGCCTGGACGGCAGACCCTACAGACTCAAACTTGGGTCAAGTGCCCCCCCCCCCCCCCCCCCCCCCCCTCCCCCAGGTATGCTAGGGACATGGACCTCTTTGCATGAATATGAAAAAAATGCCGCTTACCAACTGAAACTGTGTGAGATGCTTCTTCCACCAAAGGTATTTCCTTAAACTTGGAACAGCTGACATTCCATAGTAAGTGTACATGAAGACATGTACCATAGAGTTAACCATTGCACTTAAAAATGCTGTAGAGAGAAAAAAGTTTAAAATTCACGAGACTTTTAGTTGAAGATCAGATCCCTAGCTATTATTTATGGAGGGGAAGCTGACGGTTAGAGTGTCAGCCAACCCTAGACACCAATTAGTAATGATTGACTTACACTGTCCACCGGCCACCCATTTTATTCCAATCCACCACAAGCAAACCATAGATGTGTGGTGATACACATGCAGGAATGTTACTTGATTATTCTTCTTACGAAGAAGAAAAAACATCTGCAAGATAAAAACAGTCATAAAATTTTTAGATCATTTCTTTCTCTGATTGATTGTGAAGAAAAGAAAATTTAAAAGCATGCATACCGCAGTCTCTTATATTACAGTAAACTGACCCAATTAAACTCCTGTTATATATTAAGAACCTGTTGAGCATAAAAATAATTTTTATGCTCAACAGGTTCTTATTGAAACAGGTTCTTATTGAAACAGGTTCTTAGGCCCGGGTCGCACTTGCGGACAAGTTTGGTAACTTTAGTAGATTTCTTCAATTTAAGCGTCAATTATAGCAAAGACGAGTGCGACCTACGTTTTCTGGACGAACAACTTGTCCAAAACGATAAAATAACAAAGAAGCCGCAGTCCTATGATTGGCCCGCGTCGCACGTGTGCACGTTTTGAAATTTGTTTGATACAATGATCGCAAAACAAGTGCGACCTAATTGTTGTGAGTCGGACAAATTTTGTCAAAATGGACAAAACTTCAAAGGCCCCGTAGTCCTGCCCTGGAGCTGGACAAGCCACTTCCCCACGCACCGGGTGGCTCCAGGTAACAATGCTTGCTTGATTAACCATTGTGTTTTTCTCTGAGAATAACAAATTTGCATTTTGCAGCACGTGTTGCCATATATTTGATTCAAATTTAACGCGGCCTCCAGGTCGACTGTGTGCAAGTATAGTATGGTTTACGCCACCAAAACTGGATTTAAAATATGTGAATAACAATACATTGTTTTTTTTTTCCGTTTGTTTCTATTAATTTTCTGTGGTAATCATTACAAGTCGAACCAACTTCATGATTTTAATAATGTTGTGAAGGACAAAGCTGTTCTCCCCAAAGCCCAGAATTTGGTCATTTCACGTCGTTGTTTTGCAGAGGACAGCTGAGGAATGTCCCAAGAGGTTTACAGCACATGAAAAGCTATTGTGCTAGTAACTAGACCTTTTGTTACTATACAAGATGTCTCTGACAACATGTCCTGACAATTTTTTGGGAAAATGTTGGGACATTTCAAAACTTGTCTGCAAGTGCGACCCGGGCCTTATTTGGAAAATCAGAAAAAAATAGAAAAAATAATTATAATAAAAACTGTTTTTATATGGAAATCAGGCAATGCAGAACCTCTTGCAATTTCAATATAAAAATTTGATATACTGTATGAGTCTTGACCTATGTGCTGACAGCTGACTTCTTTAATTTTTATACCTCACAAGCTAACCCAAACCAGATTGATCGACCACTGAAGGGGGGCAAATATTAATTAAAAAATGTTTTCAAACTGATCAATACATGCGCCATCGTGCAGTAGAAGAAGTAGATGTACTTACAGTGTCAAAAGTTCCACAATTTTGGAGAAATAGAACCACCACAGGACTGAGGCAATCTGGCAAAAAGTCAGGACATGAAGCAAAACTAATGGTAAAATGCATGGTTCATTATGCTGTGAATTATTATAGGTTTCTGACGCAATCAAGCTAAATATGTGGTAAAATTTGTAGATAATCTATCTGCACCATTTTTAAAATTAATTTTGTTACTTTTTTTGTGGAGGTGTGAGTACATATAGTGCAATATTGCTCCGATCTATTTTAAAAACATCAGGAGCCGAAATTAGAATTACTTAATTGCATTAAAAAGATCTCTGTAAAATTTAAGGATTGGACTGTTGCCTACCCTCATTTCCTTGGGATCATAACTTATGGACAGCTTTTGACAGGAATAGCTATATCCAGCATCAGTAGTTGCAATCAAAACCTAGAAAATAAAAACATGACTTCATGTACACACTCATATAATTAGTAACATAAAACATGGGTGAAAAAATGAAACTTTATCCGATCACGAATGTCTGCTTTTTATAATTAAAATTTTTTTTTTTGTTTCTTTACTTTCATTATTACCTCTTATCGTATCAAACAGGGGCGGATCCAGGTTGTGAAGAGGGGGGGGGGGACTCTTGGGACACACACACTCCTCCAGAAAATTACGATAATATAGGTTGTACAGTAACTGGCATTTCCAACACCTTGAACTTTCCATAGGGCAGTGCAACACCCTCAACCCTCCCCTGGATCTGTCTCTGTTCAACTTTTGTAGACTATGAGTAGTCCTCCTTTCCCTTAGTACGTCGAGTGAAAAGAAAAGTAAAGCAAGAGGAGAGAAAAGGGTGCGTAATTCCCATGCTTCTCGTCCCCAGATTTCGCGCAGCCATTTTTTCCCTTGTCTCTCTTTATTTCGCTTCCCACTCGATGGACTAATTTATGGGAAAGAGGGACTGATCATAGTCTCTAAACTTTTGCCACAAAATTCACATTTTGCTCAGCATTTATAATATACAGTTGAACCTCTCTACAATGGCCACCCTGAGGCAGAATTATCTGACCGTTTAGAGAGGTGGCTGTTGCAAGGAGGTTTCAATAAGAGTGAAAAGTATGGATAGACGTACGATTGGGACGAAAAATCCTGGCCATTGTGGAGAGGTGGCCGCTATAGAGAGGTGGCTGTTAGTGGAGGTTCGACTGTACATTAATAATTATTGTACTGACACAAATTACTCTTTAATATTGCATAGCTGTAATTGATCTGTAACCTACCTCAACACAGATGTATAAATTCAATATGGTCACAGCAGCATTGTACATCACTAGCAAGCTTTTAAGTTGAAAGGCCTCCCTGGATCTCATGATCTTTGGTAGCAGCCATACTAACAGTAAATAAATAACTACTGCAGTAATGGGCGACAAGATGGAGGGAACAAATAACCAGTTTGAAGTTCTTGGATCTGAAGAGAATGAGACAAAATACAGTGGAACCTCGATATAACGATGTGCCAAGCTAGGGACTGACCAAATTAGATCGTTATATCGGGAAATCGTAATAAGGAATTCTCGATTTAACGATTTTTCGGGAAAAGAGCCAAAAATATCGTTATATTGGGGTATTGTTAATAATTGATTTGTCATGTAACTGTATAAATCCCTATCGTAACAAGCTGTTGACAGACACGTTACAGTCCTTATGCAATGAGAACTAAATTATAAAGGAAAAGTATTGCCCGGGAGTATTGTCATATCTTTTCAAGTGTTAAGCCTCCTTTTTCATCGCGCGATGATTGATTTTATCGTTATATTGGGGTAAATTTTACGTTTGGGCTGCCATATTGTGATCGTTATATCGGGAATATCGTTATATTGAGTATCGTTATATCGGGAGTTTTTCTCCATACATTTACTGTAACATTTGCCGGGCTGTCAAATGTTGATCGTTATACCGGGAACATCGTTATATCGAGCATCGTTATATCGAGGTTCTACTGTATATCTTATTTATAAAACATGTTAGTGTCATAGGATCGCTGATGATAACCAATCATATTCAATAATTTTGTTATTATAAAGGGGGAGAACCTAAACTACAAGGAACCACAAGGCTGTTGCAATTGAGGAAATCTCCAAACCTCCATAACTTTGGTTCCTGGACTCCTGAGTGGGCATCAACGTTTGTAGCGTTTGTTCGATTCACGTTCCCTTTGAATGTTTCGAACCATGCCCATATTTGGTGTGACACGTGACCAAAATGAAAAATGTCTTAAAACTCGGAAGGATTTGATCGTTTTCAAATTATTACATTAGTATTTGCCAATTATTACAAAGAACGTCAATATCGACAATATCGACATGGATTGGTTATCGGACTCTTCTTTGCTGGGAAATCCTTTCAATTTGTAAGCGATTGGACCTTGGAGAGAAACAATTTGACCAAGCAGAAGCTTATCACCAAGGTGATCATATATGATAAGCTTCTGGTCCATTAAGTTAAAACCTGAATTTGAAGGTAATAAAACCAAACGAGTCTGCTTATTTATTCAACATTAGAAGCATCAGGTAAAGCGTCCAGGATTATAATAAATATTTATGTCTTCTTCGACTTGTGAAACAGAGCTCGCAGTTTGTTTTCATTGGATGTCAAGTGTCCTGGGGTAGGGAATTGCCTCTTTCTTTGTGCCCAGGGGTGGGGAATAAATAGGACACCAAGTGGAAAAAAAATTCAAATCCCGAGGGTGTGCCCATGGGGGGATGGTTACAGTAGGAATTGAACTGTTCTTACAGCTGTATCATGACTAAAATGAAAATAAATGCCCCTTGTAACCTTATTGGAAATTTGTAAATTCAGTTAAAAGATCAAACTTAATTAATATTATACAATTGATTTTCTGTTTATGCAGGGTTCAATTCCTACTGCTACCATCCCCCCCCCCCCCCCCCCTCGGGCACACCCCCGGGCATTTGCCATTTTTTCTTCACTTGGAGTCCTATTCCCCACCCCCAGGCACAAAGATAGAAGCAATTCCCCACCCCCGGAACACAAACTGCACCGTTTCACAAGAAGACAGAATATTTATTACGTTTTACAAAATAGACGTAGACTCGTATGGCTGGTAACAGCAGGAATCCAGGCGTAGTCAATCGATAGAAATCGATATCGGAAATCAATCGATACACTCGATATCAATCGATAGCAATCGCCGATTGCTATCGATTGATATCGGAAATCGATAACAATCGAACTCACAGAAAAAAAAAATTATCGATTGTTATCGATTGGCAAAAATCGATAACAATCGATAACAATCGATAATAATCGATAAACATCGTTAATCCAAAGGAGTATTTGTTTCAAACATATTACTGAAGATGGCGTGGCTATCTAGACATGTATCTAGTAAACACGTCCAGGCAGAGTGTTCATCGCGTTCATTTGTTTTCTGGGATTTAAAAGATTTGAACATGTCCATTCATTCGAACCCTTGTTTAAAATGACGACGAAAAACACAGAAAACTGCTTCTTCTTTTGCATGTATTGTTCCTGGTCGATATTTATGGAGCCAAAGTGATTACCGCGGCTGTGCTACTGGATTATTTTTTATTTCTTGCTTACTCTGTGATTTATTCTTACGTTTCTTTTTTAATGCGACTAATTGAAATCACAAAAACACTGATTTTGTTGTTTATTCTGCTTCATATTTATGGCGTTGCTATAACGAGACTAGAGGGTTGCACGCCGCTACTTTGCACACCGCAACTTCTTCTTCAGGTATTATGAACTGCGCTGAAGATCGATAAAAAGACCAAATGCTATGATGATTGAATGACTCAATAAAACCATACAGACAACATTGTGTCAATGATTAACTTGTAAAATGACAAAAATCATTTCCGATAACAATCGATAATAATCGATAACAATCGATAAATTAATCGTTATCGATTTCTATCGGAAATCGATATCAATCGAACTCACAACTTTTTTTCTTTATCGATTTCTATCGATTGATATCGGAAATCGATATCAATCTTCGATTGTTATCGATTGTTATCGATTGATATCGATTATCGGTTTATCGATTGACTACGCCTGGAGGAATTGAACCCTGCATTACAGACTGTATTTCCTTTTCATAATTTTGTCTGCATGTCTCATTGGAGAAAATGAACGCGTATTTGTAAACAAGTTAAAATTGTAGCGACTATAATTTCATTGTTTGAAATTTGTGAACAACAACATTATATTCCCGATTGAATAGAATTGTGCATACGTGGATACATAAGCTTAATTTTTGAAATTATCAAGATTGATCTCGACTCACCGCTCACAGAATCCACTCGATGGTAAAATTCTTGCAGCTCTTTTACAAAGTGTGGCGCCATGTTCACAAGCCTGTCACACAAAACAGACATAGTTTTTGAAGGACGGAGAATGCAAGCACCAGGACGGAGAATGCAAGCACCGGTACTTTGTGGTTACTATGCGGTAATCACAAAACAACGGGACATCTTGAATTATATTGCACGCATTTCATTACCGTATAAAGTGATTATGAAGCGATCATGTGTAAACAAAAACTATTAATTAGAATCGAGCGTGTCAATTCAATATTTTATAGTCTCTCGTAAAAGGCAGGGTAAAGCTTCTTTTAGTGAACTATACTACCGCGTTCTAAATTTCCATCATTGATTATTGTTCCTCCCAAATATGAGACGTTTAGTTTCTTTTTATACTCTTTTAAAACAGTAAGGCTTATGCTTTATTTTTTTACGCTCACCTGTCAACTGTGGCCATGATGGGGGAACAAGAACACTTTCTAAATTCTTTCCGGGGCAAAGTCTGAAAGTAAAAATAAAAAAAAAGCGTTACTCTCTATTATGACCTGCAATGGCACAGAAAACATTTGTTTCATGCACAGACGATTTCACAACCATTGTTGCGACACACGTGTCACGGACAACATTCCAAACCCGGGATTCCAAAGTTCATTCGCGCGTTCATTTGCGCCATAACAATGGATTCGTTTGACCTCGCAAGCTGCACGGCAAGCTCATATTTAAAACAAATGCAACAGCAAACCCACCAGCTTCAAAATCCACGCTATTCTGCACAATAAAACGTGGAATCTCAGCTCCAAGCAGCTACGTTTTATGTAAAACGTGAAAGCCCGCGAACCATTCGATTTCCGTGCAGAATAACGCGCCATGCGAAGCGCCCGCTGACAAGCCGCTGACAAGCCCCCGACGAGCCCCCGGCAAGCCTGTCGCACCACAGTGAATCAGCCAATCACAGCGCGGCGATCAAAGTTTATCTTGACTCCATTCCATTTCTCGATCCTTTCTCTTTCGGCTTGCAAACCGTGCACAGAACTGTCCAGAGGCCGTGTAAACTCGTTCTGCTGAAACGTTCTATACGTTCCAAGCTGCAAAGTGGTGAGTTTTGACATTCATTGCTGTAAAAATCGTGCATTACCTTGTAATTTTACAGACTTTTTCATGTACACAAACATGTCATGTACATTACCATGTTAGTTACAGACATTCTATTGTTGTTGTCGTGTAAAAGCTTACGATCTGGTATGCGTTTTTTCTGATTTCTATTTCGTGGCCTTTTGGTGTATTTTTAAAACAATTATAGAACTTCAGCCGTACAAGAACAAACTTTGACCTCAAAATGGTCTGATTCGAACACTGTCGCGAAACTCGTGTAACGAAGGTTGTGTTACGCAATTCTTTCGAAGGTTATTCAAGGTGAACGTTCCAAACATTCATAAATTGCCCAAGACTTGCCATTATTTCGGTCATTTCTGGTCGGCTTGCTTCGTTTCGCTTTTGAATTTTAATTGAAATCTTTCCGGTATACATGTGGTACATGCACGGTGAATTCGCGATTTGTACATTTACAAAATTGGTACTTAAGTATTCAAAGAGAATTATGCGCAAAGCAGAATTGATCCTTTATACTACGGCATAAATAGAGAATTTAATTTACGATGTAAGTTATAACACTAGCGCTTTACTAAAAACCTACTTCGAAAGGAAGACCTTCTGAAATGTTTTCGTAAAAACGAGTTTCCCTTGGTTGGTGATCGATGACAGCTTACTAGAACATATTGAATAAATAATTATAATATTATTTTGTTTTCTGACTTTTTTCTAAAAAATAACGTACAATTACAATTCTTGTAGTCCATATCATAGTATTTTCCCATAGGGTCAGCTTCGATCTGTAGGCCACAATCTCCAATTAATCTGGCTATCTCAGAACTAGGTTATTGTGTGACATGCTAAAATGTGGAGAACATGGGGCTAGACTACAATGGCTCTTGGCTGACTCCATTGAAGCTATTGTGTTGTTGATTTGCATTTACAGCTGGTTGTGGATAGAGAATAATTAAAGCAAACATGAATTTGCCATCAGTTTTGTCTATTTCTTATAATCTTGTGAAACCAACTTGGGAGAAATATAATCCAAAGAGCCGTGACAGTATAGCTTTTATGGTGGCAATTGATCTGATCACCTTTACTGACCTAATTTACATTTCTGCTTTATAACAATATATATTCAACAAAGGAAAGTGCTAATATCATCTGATCATAAGCGTGTCCAAACAAGTTTAACTTAGAATATTTGTCTTCGCTTTCTTACACTAAATTATTGTAGAGTATATTTTCTCTGGTGTATTCATAAAATATCAATCTAAGTAAAAAAATAATAATATTGTGAAGATATCATTCCTTACATTTATATATCGTGCAGATATCATAATGCAACTGACTCAGTGAAAGGTTATGCTAGATTAGAAAAACAACTCTTGGAAGCCCATAAAAAAACTTCATGATGTAAAATGAACTACACTAGAGGTTCCACTGTATATAACTGCATCAGCAGGATCGCCATTTGTGGCTGTATTCTTGTAGCGTCACTTGCCATGCAGGTGATCGATGATAATTATAAATAGTATTGCAGGGCTGCAAATAACAGTCGGTCATCAGACAATGGCCAACCAAAATGGCCAACCAAAATTTGCCAATGCCCGATGAAATCCCAACTATGGTCGGATATATTATGTCCAAACAATTTTTTTTTACCTTCCAACGCTAATTAATGTATTATAACGCGTTTCGTTCTAAACGCAAACTTGTTTACACTGCGTTGACAACGTGTTAGATTAGCAGGTTCGCTTATCTCGGGCAAAAAATGGCAGAACATTTTCATCTTTTTATATTTTCCTCAGAAAAATTGGACATTTTCCCTGTGATATGTATGCTAATGCATCTAAAACAAAATTATTATTCGCCTCGGGCTCACAAATATTAAAAATATTAGTGAATATTCCCCTTGACTTTGTCTCGGGAAATTTTCACCAATATTCACTTTGCCTTCAGCGACTAATAATGTTAAATTTACTTTAATATTCTTCAGCCCGCCCAGCTAAAGTTACAGTAAAAATATACATGTATGGAAAAGATATAACAAAACCTTCTTACTTCTGGTATAAGCTTGTGTCCTGCTCGATACAGTGGAACCCCGTTAATACGGCCACCTCGTTATTACGGCCACCTTTTTTTGGCCCGGCGAAATCGCTCTTAATCTCTTGTATAAAAACCCCTTTAAAACGGCCACCTCATAATACAGCCAAAGGCCAGATTTTGTGATCCCTGTGCGCCTATTTTCTTTGTAATTTCACCCCACATTACGGCCACTAAATACGCCTGCCACACAGGCTACTAAATCCGCGATGGATTAAATTTAGCAAATCATTGACACAATGAACGCATGAGTCACTTTCGACTCATTCACACTTTCGCACAGATAGACTGTTGCAATGTCAATAAGTCTATATAAGAGTTCCATTGTCTTTGGTATCCCTCTGAACATGTACACACAAGGAGCCTCCATGTCATATCCGCTGTACCACAATTTCGACCAACCCTGTATTGCGGCCACCCCGTTATTACGGCCAGTTTTTTTTTTGGCCCGTAGGTGGCCGTATTAACAGGGTTCCACTGTAATGCATTCTTGCATCATTATCGTACTGTCAATCCTTCTTGACTACAAGCTTTTCCTTCATCTTCCCGTGATTAGAGCCCGTCTTTGTTTCTCCTACATCTATTTTGTGAGCACTAGCTGATTTAATAGGAATAAGACAACTATATGTTAACATGGGGAGGAGCGATGGGGGCTTATAACAGAGAGGGGGACTTATGTGAGCCAAGCCTCAGTTACTGTGGGATAACCAATTGCAAGGGGTACACTTTCTTGCCACCATATTTATTAATAATAATTATTATTAATAAATATGGCTTGGCTCACATGAGCCAGGTCTGGAGAAATATCCATTCCAAGGTGCACTGCTTCCCCAGGAAAATGCCCCCCGGTTACCTTAATTTCCTTGTGGCGAAACAACTTAAGTTCTGCAGAAACAATTAACTTAATATTACTCAAATAGTGAAAACGACTTCAGTTCTGTAGCAAACGACTTTAGTTCTGTAGCAAAACGACTTTAGTTCTGTAGTAAAACGACTTTAGTTCTGTAGTAAAACGACTTTAGTTCTGTAGCAAAACGACTTTAGTTCTGTAGTAAAACGACTTTAGTTCTGTAGTAAAACGACTTTAGTTCTGTAGCAAAACGTCTTTAGTTCTGTAGTAAAACGACTTTAGTTCTGTAGTAAAATGACTTTAGTTCTGTAGTAAAACGACTTTAGTTCTGTAGCAAAACGACTTTAGTTCTGTAGTAAAACGACTTCAGTTCTGTAGTAAAACGACTTTAGTTCAGTAACAAAACGACTTTAGTTCTGTAGTAAAACGACTTTAGTCCTGTAGTAAAACGACTTTAGTTCTGTAGTAAAACGACTTTAGTTCTGCAACAAAACGACTTAAGTTCTGTAGCAAAACGACTTTAGTTCTGTAGTAAAACGACTTTAGTTCTGTGACAAAACGACTTAAGTTCTGTAGCAAAACGACTTTAGTTCTGTAGTAAAACGACTTTAGTTCTGTAGTAAAACGACTTTAGTTCTGTAGTAAAACGACTTTAGTTCTGTAGTAAAATGACTTCAGTTCTGTAGTAAAACGACTTTAGTTCAGTAACAAAACGACTTTAGTTCTGTAGTAAAACGACTTTAGTCCTGTAGTAAAACGACTTTAGTTCTGTAGTAAAACGACTTTAGTTCTGTAGTAAAACGACTTTAGTTCTGTAGTAAAACGACTTTAGTTCTGTAGTAAAACGACTTTAGTTCTGTGACAAAACGACTTAAGTTCTGTAGCAAAACGACTTTAGTTCTGTAGTAAAACGACTTTAGTTCTGTGACAAAACGACTTAAGTTCTGTAGCAAAACGACTTTAGTTCTGTAGTAAAACGACTTTAGTTCTGTAGTAAAACAACTTTAGTTCTGTAGCAAAACGCCTTTAGTTTTGTAGTAAAACGACTTTAGTTCTGTAGTAAAACGACTTTAGTTTTGTAGTAAAACGACTTTAGTTCTGTAGTAAAACAACTTTAGTTCTGTAGTAAAACGACTTTAGTTCTGTAGTAAAACGACTTTAGTTCTGTAGCAAAACGACTTTAGTTCTGTAGTAAAACGACTTTAGTTCTGTAACAAAACGACTTTAGTTCTGTAGTGAAACGACTTTAGTTCTGTAGCTAATTGAATAGCTACAGAACTAACTGTAGCTAATTGAAACGACTTTTAAGTTTTGTAACGGCGAAACATTTGTGGTAAATTCTGCAGCAAAACGACTTCATTGACTTTACAGACCGGATGCCGCTTTTCCCCATTCAACACCAGCTTTATTTTTGGCAATGAACATTCTGGCTATTTTACAATACCGGTTAAATTCGTCACACCCACATAACATAGCAGAACACCTGTTTGTACCGTACTTTCCTATTGGTCTCGTTGTGTAAATAAACTGCTAAAGGTGTTTTACTCTCGTCCCGTATTATCCGGTCTCTGCGTGATATCCAGCAAAATATAGAAACTACCTGCCACTTGTAAACAAGAAAATTAAGCGGAAGATCTGCAGTGTTTCGACGGACGCGTTTTATGAATGCGAAACGTATTGTGAAGCTTTCTTGTATACGGCTTGGCTTTGTTGTGAAGGTTTGATTTTCTTGATTTTTCGCTCTCAAGAATATAAGGTAATTTAAGATGTAGCTAATTCAAAATTTGGGTTTAATTTTATTAATGTTTCGATAAATTTGAATTCGCATATCGTTCGGTTTTCGATTAATTATGCGCCGTCAAATTTTAAACTGCTAAGGCATTAGTTTGGTCGACCATATTCCTTTCGTTGTTTCGCTTAAAATTAACCGTTTAGTCTGTAGAATTTTTACTGTTGTTGCCATTTTGTTCGGGTTTTTTTGGGCTGTTTGAATAGTTTATCTCAAACTAGGCGTGGTATCGAGTAAGCGCCGGTTGACATATGTTTTTTTTTACGGCTCAGAAGTAGGTGAAATATCGACATTTCTTAGATCCAGCTTATTCGTCGCATTTCGGTCGCGCCGAATGTAATTCAAGCCGCAGAAATCTCGCTGGTATTACTTGATTCGACTACGTTGCAATACACCATGGAAGCAACGTGTTCTGCGTTGCTATTTGTGTGGTCATTGCGCTGGTTTAAGGCGATTTCAGCGAGTTTTCTGGGACTTGAATTACAGTCGACGCGACTGAAATGCGACGTTAAATTGGGCCTTGCTTTGTTTTTGAGACGTTGACTTGTTGACGTTCAGTTCAAAAATGAGTTCTCCTTTTCACACTTGTATGAACTGTTTTTGTTATTTTATTTTCCTTATTTGATGGGGGAAAATAACGCAAAGCACGTTTTGTGCCAGACATGCAACAGGTGTTTTGATTACACCCGCCAGAATTATTTTTATTTTCCGTTTCTCAGTTAAATTTCCTGAATCCTTACTGTAAAGACTTACTATTTAGAGACGTTGAAATATTACTAGCTTGTATGAAAATCGCCTGTTGTTATGCTCTCGACTTATTATATCGTTATTCTCGGGCAATCACTATCCATTTGACCCAAAATACCGGTTAGAAATTTGAGAGTTCCTTAGGAAACGGAAATTTTCATTTTGGAAGTCGGCCTTTGCGTTCTATTGTACTGCAAACGGCTAGAATGTTCAGATGCTGAAGGAATGTTGATTGTGATGATAAAATGCGAAATATTTCAGTCAACTCTCGCTTATCTGGTGTTTTTCGTTGTTGATTTTCAGCAATTTTAATGATATCGAACCGCTCGTACGATTTTAGGCTGTAGTTTGTAAACCGCGCGAGGTACATGGTGTATTTCAGAGTGAAAACTGAGGTTCGATGCGAATTTTGGAATTTTTGTGTTCAGTAATCCGGTTTGCCGTTCCGTTGTATATAAAAGATGGAGTGTATTTGTTGCTGTAAATTATAGTCAAAACACGAGTCGAGTGCCTTTGCCAATGTTAACAATGTAACTGCATCACTGAGTTGATATAATTGTTTGTGATCTTCACAGGTAGATAACAAAGAAACATGACGACCACCACCCAACGTCTTGTGGATTACTACCAGTGGGTTATTGAAAACGGCGGTAAGTACAGGAAACAGTCAGTCTACAAGCCTACCTACCTACCTGCCCTGTCGTACTACCTGCCTATCTACCTACAGGCTACTTAGGCGCACTGACCTCCCTACCTGCCTACATGCCTACCCACCTGCTCTACCTACTTACTTGCTTGCCTGCCTATATCCACCTACTTACTTATCCACTCACCTAAGTTGTTAACCCTTTCACTCCCAAGAGTGCTAAGCTTAAAACTGAGAAAAAATCTTAAATTTCATTTTGCAAAATTGTCAAAAACAAACAGTACCACACGAAAGTATGGCTCAATAGCTTTTATTTGAATGGTCACACACTAGGGTTTCATCCACAGACTCAAAAGTTACAACTACATTTATTGACTCGAGGTTTGACTCTGGGAGTGAAAGGGTTCAAATCCACTAACCCACCCACCCACCCACCGTCCTACCCTACCTACCTATTGCCTAATCGTACCTACCTATTCACTCTATTCCAAAATGGCTGTCAATTTAAAATTATTTTGTATGTATTTAAATTTGCCTCACTAACCTCGTTTTTGAGTTGATCATTCAAAAGAAGTTTTACTCTAGAACGAGGTTAGTGAGGCTAATTTAAATGCATACAAAAGAATTTTAAATTGGCAGCCATTTTGGAATAGGGTGTATCTGATTGTATTCTGTCACTTCTGATCTGTTCTATTTCTTTCCTCTCATTTCAGACCCCAAGACTGAAGAATGGCCGCTGATTGCCACTCCATGGCCGACTATTGCTCTAGTGGCCACGTATCTCTTTATTGTGAAAATTGGACCCAAGGTCATGGAGAACAGGAAGGCCTATAGTCTAAGAGAAGTTCTCATAGTGTACAACTTTGCGCTTGTCGTCCTGTCGGCCTGGATGGTGTACGAAGTGAGTACAGTGCTCGAACGAGGAGTTACGTTGTGTTACGATATTTTAAGTCATTTCTGCGAAGCGGAAAATCACCTTTAAATTGAAGAAAGCCTCAAAATAATAGTTTACTAAGCTAGAAAAACACCAAAGAGGTGATAATAAACCAAACAGGAACAAGGATGGTCGAGGATGGAGAAGATTAAGACGGATTGCGACGTAGCTCCTTTAAACAAGAAGTTCCAGTATAAAAGGAGCTTGGCCTGGCCATTCTCACACCTAGTTGTCAATCGACTACCAAATCGTAAACAGCTGACAAACAACCTGCGCTTTTACTACGACCGTTAATCGTGTTGTTGGCGTTTCTTGTCCAGCGGCGTTGCTAAGCATTATGCCATGTTCTTATCTACCTTATTACATGAAATTTTCGCGACAATCACATCAAATTGACACGTTTTTCGTGCCTTTTGGTTTTACGACACTCAATTGAAACCGCTCGTCACAGAAGCGAAATGAGTATTGCGGTAGTTATGTTGGGAGACATTTTTTTCACTGGTGTTTCTTGTTTCTTTTACTGTGCAGTTCATAGCCTCTGTCCTGGATATTCCACAGTTCAATCTTCTTTGCGAACCTGTACCTTATGTCCGTGACGATCCAAGGCTAAATAGGGTAGGTACTGAACTATTCGTGAAAAGGGCACCGGTGCTATATAGTCAATAACGAAGGGCGCGCTCAACTTGCAGATGATCGAAAGCTCGGCAAGCTTATAAGGAAGTCACTGGAACACTCTTCGACAGAGTCTACATACCCCCCCCCCCCCCCTCGATAATTTAGCTTGTGATAATGATGGTTGCTGAATATAACAGACGAAGTACCAGCCGTTTTTGCGTTAGAAAGAAGAAAAAGAGGAACACTGGAAATCGAGTACAGTCGAAGCTCCCGTAAGCGGACACCCTCGGGAAGCAGAAAAAGTGTCCGCAACTGGAGCTGGTCGCTTACGGGAATGTGTAAATACAGAGTTTGTATGAGCTAGAGTTCAAACGGTATTTTGTCAAGGCGGCCGTAAGTAGAGCTGCCCGCTTACGAGAGCGTCCGCTCAAGCCTGGTTTTCACTAGCGACGCAAGCACAAGCGCAAGCAACATACGCAGACGCAGTGACATGTTGATTTGTCCTAAACAAAAGGCACTGATGATCAACACGTTTCTGCGTATGTTGCTTGCGTTTGTGCTTGCGTCGCAAGTGAAATCTAGGCTTCAGAGAGCTTCGACTGTATAAACGAGAGAGGATGAACAAAGGGAAGGATTCCCCGTGTCCCGTGATAATTTTTTGAAATGTATTTATAGTTTCACGCCATGCTGTGAAAGTTATTTTTATTTCCCTTTGATCGAGGCTCCGACATCACGTTTAGTTTTGTAAAACAAACTGAAAGCATGCATAGAGATCTTTCTTATTATTTTCTTTTCTCTTTCTTGTCCACAGTTGGCCAGAGTTTGCTACGTTTATTGGTTGTCAAAGTTTGTGGAATATCTAGACACTGTGAGTGGCGTTCTGTGACATTTTGTTGCACTGTGATTTTGATCAATGTTGTCGACAATTTGAAAGTATATGATCTGCAGTCTTCATTAAACGCGTTGACAGACGTGTATTAAAAACCATAGTCTAAGAAAAGTAAAGCCTTTCAGAGCGTGACTTAACCTTTTCACTCTCAAGAGTGCTAAGTTAAAAACTGAGGAAAAAATCTTGAATTTCGTTTTGCAAAATTATCAAAAACAAACAGCATCACTTGAAAGTACTTTTCAATAGCTTTCATTTGAATGGTCACACACTAGGGTTTCATCCACAGGCTTAAAAGTACAACCACATAATTTTATTTACTCAAGGTTTGACTCTGGGAGTGAAAGGGTTATAGTGGCCGACACTTGAGTTTCATTTCCATAGAATGAAGCGACTAGGAGTATTGCTACTCCCCTGGATGGGATGCTAGTACAACGAAGTTTACCCGCAACATTTGTGTCGGGTCGCCGCTACTATTTATACTCCTGGTTGAAGAGAGGCATTGTGAGAGTGAAGTGTCTGCACTCTTGCCAGAAGGATGACGGTTTGTGTTTGTTATTTTTCAGTTTTTCTTCATTCTCCGTAAGAAGAACAATCAAGTGACGTTCTTGCACGTGTACCATCACGCAAGCATGTGCGTGCTGTGGTGGATGGTCTGCAAGTGGATCCCAGGTAAGGGAGGGGAGGGCAAGGTAGGCAGTGTTTTCAGGTGAGAGAGGTGTCTCGGGTCAAAAAACCCAACAAGGGCGGCTGCTTGACCCGATAAATTTATGGGAAACATCAGATGATTTGGCGAGGCCCATATCTATTGACCCATTGCAATTCATTGTCGACCTAGTGGATGGGTTGGCACTGCAGGGGAAGGTACATATAAGGCAGGAGAGGGGATAGCCTCCTACGCAGACGCTCTTTGAGATCGTCACGCAATCTTTCCTCAGTTGCGTGACCAGCTCAAAGAGCGTCTGCGTAGTAGATTAGGGAGGCGAGGGCATGACGACAAGGTTCCTATTTGTTTCGTTTTGACGAAAAATGTCCTCGTTGTTGGAAAAAACAAAGCATTAGCTTTTTAAAGACGTTTTTTACTGCCAAATTTCAGAATTTAGACTGATAAAAATGAAAATATAGGAGAACGAAGAATGAACTCGACTTTTCATCGGAAAAATATAAAAACCCGGAAATACAGTAATAGAACTTGTTCAATTTTGCAGAACTTTGATAAACTACTCCCTACTACGTTTTTTCTTTTCTGTTCTTCGTAACAGCTTCTGTAATTTAAGTTAATACTGTGAGTTTCGTTTTCACTGACATTTTGTTTTCTGTTTGTTTTCTTGCAGGTGGTGTCTGTAAGTATCTTCTCTCTTCCCGTCGTGTTGTATTGTCTTAATTCGAAGTTGTTTTACTTGGTACAAAGTTCTTCTTGACCAATTTGCGATTTTCATATATATTTTTTTTAGCCTACTTTGGTGCAGCATGTAATAGTTTTGTCCACGTGGTTATGTATGCTTATTATGGTCTGTCGGCGATTGGTCCTGAAATGAGGCCATACCTGTGGTGGAAACGCTATATCACCAAGCTTCAACTGGTAAGCAGATTATTCGTTACAACATTGTGCATGCCAGACTGTAGCCTGGGTGAAGAGACGTTTCTTTTCGCGCGCTTTTTTCATCCCTCGCTCGAGAGACGTCTGAGATTCCAGCCGAAAAATTCCATACTGATGACGTAGCTCTACAGAGATTATGTAGTGTCTGATTGGTGGGTGACTCGCGCGCAAGGATTCGTAACCAAGCAACGGCCAATCAGACACCGACACGGATCTCTGTAGAGCTACGTCATCAGTATGGATTTTTTCTGCTCGAATCTCGAGGCCCGTACACAGGCGATTTTTGATGCGATTTTAGCCGCGATTTGAGTGGCGATTTTCAGCGCGATTCCAAATCGCCCGTGTGAACTGCCTGCGATGTCACGGCGATTTGTCGCCTCGAAATCGCCGCTGTTTTGAACTTGCTCGATTTTTCATGCGATTTCTCGGCGATTTTGCTACTAAAAAGCGACCGTATGTGATACAAATCGCCGTGAAATCGCAGGTTGTTTACACGAACGCTAAAAATTGCCACTCAAATCGCGGCTAAATCTGCATCAAAATTCGCCAGTGTAAACGGGCCTTCAGACTCGAGCGGGGACGAAAAAGCGCGCGAATAGAGACGTCTGCTACTCAGGCTAACCAAACAGCAGTACTCAGTTGGTTTGGGAATTTATGTGACTTCTTTGTTGAAGCGATTGCACGTGACGAGCATAAAGAACGTCTACCCGCGTTACGTCACACAAATTACGTTAACGTCTTTCCCTGCCATATCGAGAAACCCCCTTGTAAAAGATTGTCCTGGAAATGAACGTGAATTTGTTAGGCCAGTTCCAACCGATTGCAGATGTTTGGTTTCTTCTCGGCATAGAACTCAGTGGTATAAACTTAAACGAACCGGATTATAAGGAATAAGCCTTTTGCCGCATCAATGAATTGGTCATTTTGAGAAATCAGGCAAAGCAGGGAGAAGTTTAGCTTTGCACTCCCTGAGTAACAAGCTTTTATAAAAATATAAAATTTATGAGAATCAATCAATGTTATTGATGGTCGAGAGCAGCCAATTTGTTGATGCAAAAGGCATGTTGTTTGTAATCGATCAGAAGTTTAGCCTTGTTAGAACAACCTGGAAAAACATCGTATTTTAAAGGAGCTACGTCACGGTTTGTTCATCTTGAAAAATTTAGCATCAATTTGTCAAGTTCGTCGTTTGCAATCCGTCTTAATCTTCTCCATCCTCAACCATCCTTGTTCCTGTTTGGGTTATTATTACCTCTTTGGTATTTTTCTACCTTGATAAACTATTATTTTGAGGATTTCTTCAATTTGAAGGTGATTTTCCACATCGCAAAAATGACTTAAAATATCGTGACGTAGCTTCTTTAATACCTGTCTTTCAAACGAAAGTTATGCATCGTGTCTCCCTACATGCAAGACCGCTGATTTCACCCCACGCTGTCCATTTCATTCATTTTATATTGTCATATCGCGCTTGGCTTGGTGTTTATTTGGCCTGTGTAACAACTCATTGCACTAACTAACCCGCTACAGTGGAGAAAACGTAATGGCTATTTGAGGAAGAATCATGGATAATCTTTAAGTAACAGTTAGGAATGCAACGTCTTTAATAAAGCTATGCCTACCTCTACTTGTTGTCTTTTGTTTAATATTGCTTTGTAATAACTAATCTTATTGTGTCGCCCGATGCCATAAATGCTCAAAACAAGATGTTGTAGCTGTTTGCTGTTGAACGACGATCATCTTAAATGCATAAATTAAATCCTGAGTTGTCATAGATAATCGGCTTTTAAACTAACTATTCTCGATGTAACGCTTCAACCTGGGGTGGGGTGGGTAGCGGAATTTCTAGAGATTACACGAGGTTACTGTTGGGCTTGGTTTAAGATGGAATCCACGAAACGTTAACGTTAGTTTAGGATGGTAGTAAGGTTAGCTAGATTGTGGCTAGTGGCATTGTGAAATCGGACGGTCAAAAGCTAAACGTGAACTTGATAGTATAGTTAGCCTGCAAAACAGGCGTATTTTGGGCGAGCGAGCGCTGAATATTCCATCGAGTGTTTATAAGCCGCCATCTTGGATTAGGAAAACATTGGAGGCTTGGGGCAAGTGCAAAAGAACGGCGAAGGGAGAGGGAGTCAGGCAGAAAGGCGAGGGAGGTGAGAGGGGGGCGATTATAGTAAGCTTGTCGGCTTGTGGGTTATGTACAATAGCATGCTTCAACCTCTACCAATGGTGTAGTGGAAATTGATCAGATAAATGTGGATTTAACACGCTTTTCCAGAGCTAGCAACTATCGCTGTTGCACAACGACACTTTTAATCACTCACACTAAGAATCATGGAACTATATATAGGTCCGCAAAGCATGCGCAATATACTTCAAAGGGTAGTTTAAATTTCCGTGCTCAATCTTACAACGCATAGATACATTAACATTTGATGTATTATTTGAAGAGACGATGAGCAGCTGACCTGCATTGAGCTGTTTCATCAGTTAGATAGTTTCTCGTTGGATTTGATAATAATAATAATAAAAAGACTTTTTTAAAAATACATGTACCGGGAAATAACGTATTTGCGTTTCAAACAAGTCTCACAACATGGGAGCTTGTCAGCCAGAACAAGGATGTTATCCTTTCGGTTAATCAAGACCAAGACCTGATTTGTGATAAAACGTTGAATATCACTGAACAACAGAAGCTGTTTAGATAGAGCATTCGTTAGTTCAGTCGAGTTTTCAAATATTGTCAATTCAGTTCTAAGTAAGACTGAAATGCTCTTAATCAAAGATTGTAGCCTGTTGTTATTGCATGGTGCCAGAAGTGGGATTCAAACCAACGCTTGAGTTCGCGTACGCGAAACTTCTCCCGCGCTTGATCATGATCACGTGTTTTTACTTCGAGTTGTGATTGGTTGGCTATACTGTTTGCAGCCATATTGGTCTTAACATGGTAATTATATTGCTCAGTATTGATTAACAAAGTTAAGAACAGAAATCATCGCCCCATTTCTTTTTAGTATAGATTTTTATTTGATGAAATTGCGAGGTGGATATCATTCAGTTTGGTCGCGATGATTTGATGTTTACAATGAGTAACATATTGTGTGTAAGAGGCCATGCTGTCTATTATGGTTAATTCCTTAACTAATCAGTCGTTAGCTCAGTCGTTAGAGCGTCCAACCGGCACCTGGAAGGTCATGGGTTCGATTCCCGTTGGGGAGCTCAGAATTTTTTCTGAGTATTTCGACTTGAGAGCATTTCTTCATTTCTTCACTTTATCCAAGTCGCTCATTCCACTTAACATTTATTCATATTTTTCACTTTGACATATTTGAGCCTTGCTTGATGGCAGGACATGTGTCACATAAGAACCTAGTTGTATGGCATTGCTCACCATGAGTCCTCCATAGCTCAGTGGTTAGTGCGTCCAACCGGCACCTGGAAGGCCGATGGATTCGATTCCCGTTGGGGAGCTCAGAATTTTTTCTGAGTATTTCGACTTGAGAGTATTTCTTCATTTAGATTCAAAATTTGACAGAAATGGTTCAAAATACCTAATCCCCATTTAACCGATGGAATAATTACAGTGTAATTACAAGTTTGTCGCAAAATACGTTAATAATAAGTTGAACAACAATACTAACTAGGTAAATATAGGAAAACCAGAATATGAAACTAACGCCGGGATTAACTGAGTAACAGGCGAGTAGAGTTGTGCTTTTTATCACTTGAAGCTCATGAGCGTTTGATTTGTTTCAGAATCTGTTGCTGTGATTAAGTACTTGTATCATGTGTTAGTCTAACACTCGGTCTAAATTGATTATTAAAGTTTAAAAGAACTCCAAATTTTGATGTTAATTCTCAGCTTCGATTAACAGCTTATTATCTCAAACATCTAGATTCTCACTGCTTTGCTTTCATTTTTAACTTGAGTTCGAGACCTTTTCCTGATTTCTTCAGATGATCAAGTCCTCTATTGTTATTACTTGCCTTTTTGAAATTATTATGCCACGGTAAAGAGAATTTACTGCTTGAGACGAAATGGTTTTTGACTGAAAAGACTCGAACTGGAAGGCAAATGATTATCTCTTCTGTCTACGGGCTTTTTAAAACTTCTTGTCTTCTCGTCTTTGGGAGTGTATCATAGAAGCTCATCGACATCAAACCAAGTCAAGAATTCAAGTGTAATTTTTGTCCACTGTCTTATTTATATAATCTCATCAAATTGATAACAACTTATAACCACAGTGGTTTTTGTGGGGGCGTGAGCCCTCCACTAAGTCATAGCGTCGGGACTGTAAGGCTGACTTTGTTTGCCGACTATCACGTGACTTTACAGGGTTTGATTGCCGCCTGTCACCTCACTCGTCCCCAGTCGCCTCTTGAGGCAATTGTAAGACGCGTCAGGCGTTTGGTCTGCATTTCCCAGTGTTGTGGGCCGCGTGAACCATACATTGACGCAGGATAAGAAACTGTAGCGATTAACAATCTCAAAATGAGGCAAAAAGGGGTAACTGTGACATACTAATCAAAAAAATAATTCAAAAATAATTCAATTTCATAACTGAATGTTGGGCAAGTGTAATTCTCTTCCTTGAAACTCAAATTGTTTGTATATGTTGATTAAAGCTGTCGTTTCCAATAACCTTTCCTGAATTTTTTTGATTTAACATAAATCTTGTAACCGTTTTCAGAATTAAACTAGAGTTGCAAGACGCCTTGTTTGTATCTGTTGATGAAAGTTGTCGTTTCCAATAATCTTTCATTGATTTTCTTCATTTAACAGAAAACTTGTAACCGTTTTGAACACTAATTACGAAAGAAAACAAAAAAAAGACGGAGGCATAACAAAAGTGACAAAATAGCGGAACACGATCTACGACATCGCTCTTCTGATTGTTTTAGATGTTGGAAACTGCGAGAGGCCCTGTCCCTAGTTAACCCTTTCACTCCCAAGAATGCTAAGTTCAAAACTGAGGGGAAAATCCTGAATTTCGTCTTGCACAACTGTCAAAAACAAACAGTACCACATGAAAGTTCTTCTCAATAGCTTCCATTTGAATGGTCACACACTAGGGTTTCATCCACAGACTCAAAAGGTACAACCACATTAATTGACTCTGGGAGTGAAAGGGTTCAACCCTGAGAGTTGCAAGACACCTTCGTGTGTAGGTGCGAGTTGAGTTTTGTGTTGTGATGTCATGGCATGTCTGTCTGCTTTTTGTTTTTTAGACTCAGTTTACCGTGATCATAATATCTGGTGTAGGTGCGATACTAAACGAGGATTGTAAATACCCAACCTGGGCAAAATGGGTCATGATTTCCTATACATTCATCATGTTGGCGTTGTTTACCAACTTTTACATTAAAACGTATCTGGAAAAAAGAAGTAGCAAAGAGCACGAGAAAAAGGAATCGTAATGGACTGGCGAACTGGATATACGGAATGGACAAGCAACGGTTTCACGTTTGGGAGTAACTTGACTATAATTGTGATTATGAAGATTTATGGACTTGTTGCAATTAGCAGAAATGAATCGTAAAAGACTGGCAAGGTGGATAACTACATATTTAAAAACGGATTGGACGAGCGACTAAGAAACAAAAGGACACAATGCATTTTGAAACCAATCAATTGTCGTGATATGAATTAACTAATAGAATGTGAGGTATTCGTTGTATTTAAGGAGAGAATGAGGAAATCGGTGTATTTAAGGGTGATATATTTATATAATTAGTTTCGGGTTTTTTTTGCTTTCAAGGTATAAACTCGTACGAGTTTTATTATTTAATGAACATTGATCAAGACGATTGTGTATTTATTTAGTTTTTATCAATTCAACTAGAAAGTATAATTTGTTGACTTTTAATCAATAAATGGGTCTGGCATTGAAGTTGTTCTAGTCTCGATAACGATATTTTCTTGCTATTAGCTGCCAAAGTGAGTACAATTTCTACAATCAGCTCCAACTGAAGACGTTTCTGAATTTTGTCGTTGTGTTTCTAGTGAATTGTCGTAGGCTTCCTTGCTTGTAGAGCTTCATTAGGTTCGTTGTTTCAGATCAGTAGTTACATGGAAGTGATGTGGAAGGGTCAGTTTGTGTAGCTTTTCGAGTAAGGATTAGTATGTCTGTTGCTTATTAGTTAGAGATTGATTTATTTGGCTTGTCAGCGAGAGGTGATTTTAGATGAAAGAAGAAGAGGGAGGGTCGAAAAGTCATGGTCGTGATGGTCGCAATCGAGGTGCACCAGGTCGTTCAGGGAGGTTCGTCTGGCGGCGGTTCGTCTACATTGTCAAAAGCAACTATTTTCTTTGGTTTAAAAGACTAGGGCTAGAAAAGGGCCTTCTAGCTGACAAAAAGAACGCTTGCAGCTTATAGAAGGAACGCTTGTGACTTGCAAAACAAAACGCTGTACCATAGTTGGTAGAGGGGAAGCTTGATGCTTACGAAAATGACGCTTGTGACTTACAAGCAGACGCTGCTGTTTACAAAATACGCTTGTGCCTTCCAAACAGATCGCTGCAGCTGATAAAAAAAATATGTTAGGGGCTTAAGAGAACGCTTAGAGCTTGCACAGAGAACGCTAACCTTGTAGCTTACAAAAAGAACTCTAGTAGCTTACAAAAACAGCGCTAACCTTGCAGCTTCGTTCATACTTCATTTAACCCTGTCACTCCCAAGAGTGGCAAAGTTCAAAAGTGAAAAAAATCCCAAATTTCATTTGCGAGATATGGAAAAAACAGTGCCACATGAAAGTATTGTTCAATGGCTTTCATTTGAATGGTCACACACTAAGGTTTCATCCACAAACTCAAAAATTAGATCCACACCTTGTACAGCATAATAAACAGTACTTCATGAAAGTACTGCTCAATTGCTTCGATTTGAATGGTCACATACTAGGGTTTCATCCACAGACTTAAAGTTCAAGTTAAAAATACAACAATTCACTCGATGCCTGATTCTGGGAGTTAAAGGGTTAGCCTCTTCAAAAAGAACCAAAAAAAATGAAATACCATACCCCTACAGCTTGTTAATGCCATACGCCATCTTGTTAAAGCACTTCTACTTAAAATTATTTAATATCCTTAACTATAACACTTGACAAGATAAAATTAAATTGTGAGTAGCGAAGCTAATGTAACTGTTCGTTTCACATGCGTAAACGTCATTAGAGATGAGCAAAAGAATTAAGCGGCTCCATAATGAAACCCGATGAACTCTAGGAGAACTTGCGTATAAATATAAGTGTTCATTGTTAGGTCAAGACCTCTCGTAGTGACCAAAACGTAACCTATATCTTTTTTCTGTGTTTTATATCTTGAACAGACTCAGTTCGTGGTTTTAGTGGTTTATATAATGCAAGCCTTGAACGCTGATTGTGGCTTCAGTCGAAACCATCTGTGGATCCATGGAATTTACCTGGTCACTTTGATTATTCTGTTTTCGAACTTCTACATGCGGTCCTACCTTGACAAAAAAGACAAAAAATCTGAATAAATCAAGCGCTGCCTGTAATGTGACATCATTATACAACATAATTATATAATGAAAGTTGTTTTAGTCTAACTGGGAATGATCAACTGAGAGATTATACAAATAATTTGTAATTACGATTTTTTTTTAATTGCTGTGAACGGAAAGTGTCAAATTATGGACAGATTTTAACAACAATTGATGTAATTTAGAAACAACTGAATTTAACGTCAATCATGTTAGTACACAGATCGACTGTTGACAAACATTGATGTCATTTTTTTGTTATTTAAGAAATAACTCTTTGTGTGACAGCCACAGAGCTGATGACTTAACTCGAGATATCGCTATTGTTGACCAATTTCAATACAATTTATGTAATTTATTCATTTGTTGGGCAAGTGAATTACTAGGTCAATAATAAAAGTTAATATAAAGACATACTATGTTGTTACTGAAGTATTATTGACCCAATTCGACACAACTGATGTAATTTAGAAACAACTGAATTCTAGGTCATTCAAGTTAGTATGAACACTGACTATAAATTATTATTGAACCAATAGGCCGGCCTTTGGATAATACGGTCACATGACCATGTCAGTCATAAAAATAGGTGCTAGTACAAAATGGTTGCCAGAAATGGAAAGAGCATGATGAAATTAGTAAGGTTACCAATTTTGAGACCGCTGTTGCTAAAGCGCGAGATTTTATGGTAGTTTGAAAGTTCGAAAAATTTAAAGGATTTGTATGGGTGGATAATTTTTTCAAACTTTCAAACCACTATAAAATATCACGCTTACGCATCGGCGGTCTCAAAATTGGCAACCTTACTAATTTTATGATGCTCTTTCCATTTCTGGAAACCATTTTGTACTACCACCTATTTTTATGATTGACATGGTCATGTGACCGTATTATGCAAAGGGTATTCGACACAACTGATGTAATTTAGAAACAACTGAATTACTAGGTCAATAAAGTTAAATGAAGACAGACTAACCACGATAATGCATGATAGAATTCAACAAAGGCCATAACATGTAGTAATATTCACTTCAGGGTGGCAATAAAATACTGAATAACGTCGTGTTGCTTGTTTCCGCCTGATTTGTCTACTTTGTATTCCTATTCTCAGGAGAACTTGCTTTCCTTTTAACAATTAACAAATGATCGCAGACTTTCCAGAGCAGTGACACCAACTTATTACTTCGTGTCTTCCGTTGAAACGTGCCATTCACTCCCAAGAGTACCACCGACATTTAAACGTTTGAAAAATCTCCTATTTCAGGATTCATTTTGCAAAATATTGAAACATAAAACACCACATAAACGTACTACTCGATAGCTTTCATTTGAATGGTCAAACAAACTGGAAAATTAGAACCACCTCAGTCCTACTCAATAGCGTCATTTTGAATGGTCACACACTAGGGTTTTATCCAGGCTTAAAAGTAAGAACCACCTTGAACAGCATAATAAACAGTACTACATCAAACACACTGCTCAATAGCTTTCATTTGAATTGTCACACACTAGGGATTCATCCACAGACTTAAAAGTTAGAACCACCTTGAACAACATAACAAACAGCACCGTATAAAAGTACTGCTCAATAACGTTTTATTTGAAATTCAGTTATTTTGAATGGCACATCATTTCTTTAAAATAAGTCTGACATGTACGAGAGTTCTTTATCTGTAGAATGTAATTGTCGTTGTGGGTATGATGAAGTACCTAAAGTAAAGTAAATCTTTATTTAACCCTTTCACTCCCAGAGTCGGCAAACCTTGAGTCAATAAATGTTGTTAAAACTTTTAAGTCTGTAGATGAATCCCTAGTGTGTGACCATTCAAATGAAAGCTATTGAGCGGTTCTTTCAAGTGGTGCTGTTTGTTTTTGTCAATTTTGCAAAATGAAACTCAGTTTTGAACTTAGCACTCTTGGGAGCGAAAGGGTTAAACAGGGTGGCCTATTCAGCTCTAAGGCTGGTATCCAGAGGGGCCCTGCGTCTAACATCTAATCATAGATATTTCTCCTTTTTGTTTTAGATCCAATTCTTGTGCGTTATCTTGCACACTTCCAATGCTATCCAAATCAATTGTGGATTCCTCAATGGTTTCTTGTGGCTGCAATCTGGTTACATGTGTTCTCTGTGCGTTTTCTTCGTCAACTTCTACAACAAAGCATATCTAGAGAAGAACAAGGAACAGTGAAACTTAGGGTTTATATTCCGGCACAGTTAGGCTTTGTAAATAGTTATGTTCTTCAAACCTTCCTTCAAACAAGTTTAAGTTAACAAGGCAGACCTGTAAATAAAGTAAATACCTCTTAGGCTTAGAAAGAACAAGAAAGAGTCAAACTTAGGGTTTATAGTCACAGTTAGACTTTGTAAACTGTGTACTTTTTTACCCGCTTAAACCTTCCTTCAAACATATTTAAGTTATCAAGGCAGGCCTAATAAACGACTAAACACCTCGGAAGTCTTTTGAAAGAAATACACCTTAGGTTTACAAAGACGTAGTGATAATGGTCTCTATAGGAAAGTATTAACGTCAAACATCTACTACAAAGGCTTCCTAGATTTAACACCCTTTAAGGTTTTGTCGACCCAAGCTTTTTGTTACACTAGTTTCGGCTCCCATGTATTGAAGTTTTCTTCGTTTATAAATGTCAGTGTATCCATGAAAATTCTTTCATTTGTTTAGCACGACATTATTAGCGCACTGGACGTTCTTTAGAACTACTGTCTTGGGTATTTATTTAATTTATTTTTTATCTTTGTGTGGCAACAATTTCTAGTTTCACGCATAAACCTTTTTTCCCAAGTAGTCGATGCGGTTGTTTAAGTTATGTTTAAATTATTAAAGTCTTTTTATACCTACTTTTATGGACAGTATATTAAAAGTATCAAAAATATATATTTATCAAAATGGAACACATTTTTTGCCATGGTCTGTACACTTTTTACTGCACTTTTGGATATTTTTTGGACCAAAACATAGTTAATAGAGGGAAATGGTTATGAAGCCCAGCAAAGTTCTTTATTATATGTTTTTGTTCGCTATTTTGGGGGTTGACCGTGCACAAAACTTGACAAAATATAATAGGTGGTTACGTGTGTTCAAGCAACTAACCAATAGAAACGTTGCGATTACGTAATTCATGCATAGTGTATGAGCACAAAACAAAAGATGTGCACGGTCATGGACTTTCCAACATAAATCTTGGCCTCTTTGTTTGCTCCTTTGAAGTTTGCCGGGTTTCATAACCATTTCCCTCTATTAACTATGACCAAAAGGAATGTTTTGTACAATAACCCCCGGAAGGTGCCTTGTGTTACCTATCAGGTCATTTTTATCGCTATTACTATATAATATAATCAAAAAGGAATGAATGCGAGAGAAGAATGACTTTGTAACTAATTTAGAATTATTAACTGTTGAAATTTTTGAAGCAAGACTACACAATTATACAAGTATTTTTATCACTTGAAATTTATTATCTGATGTAAAATTTATTTTAAAATGTTATTCAATAAATCACGGCTATGCTGATTGACTCTCGTTTCTAAACATAGGCCTGCAATGCGTGCACACCATAGACGATTGTCAGTTAGGCGCTTAGACATGCCGGAGCAGGAGTTCCAACCGCGATGAATGTTGGTGCTGCGCCAGCCGTATTTCCAAGCCAATCAGAGCGCACGTTATATATTGGCTGATCTTGGTTGATTGTTCCTTAACTCTGATCAAGCGCGGTCAAATTCAATCCCCCGCCCCTTCCCCTCCAAACCCCCTACCTGCATACCTACCAGCCTATGTACCTATACCTACTTATACCCACCTATAGTCTCGGATATGTCTGAAACGTCTAAGATTCGTCCCAAAAACGTCCATACTGTTGACTTACTTCTACAGAGATCCGTGTAGTGACTGACTATTAGTTGTTCCTCGGTATTGAGGTCCACGCATCACCATGAGCTGCGTAATCAATATGGAATTTTTCGAGTCAAATCTCTCACGTCTCGCGAACGGGAGAAGAATTCAGCGAACGAAAGAAGACGTCTGATTATTCCGCCCTTGATAGATAGATAGGTAGATTGATTGATTGATTGATTGATTGATTGATTGATTGACAGATTGGTTGATTGATTGATGGATTGGTGGATTGATTGATTGATTGATTTACCGATTGATTGATTGATTGATTTATCGATCGATCGATTGATTGATTGACTGATTGATTGACAGATTGGTTGATTGATTGTTTTTTATTTGATTTATTGATGGATGGATTGATTGACTGATTGATTGATTGATTGATTGATTTATTGATTGATTGATCGATTTGTTCGTTTCTTGAACAGCTCCAATTCGTGGTTATCTGGTCTCATACAACCAATGCCTTGCGCATTGGTTGCGACTTCAGCCCATTGTTCCTTTTGCTACTTTGGTCATACTGCATCAGTTTGGTTATGCTGTTTGTTAACTTCTACATCCGTGCCTACCCCAGCAAGGGCAACGACAAAAAATCGGAATGAGAGAAGCACAAGATCTGTCTAGGGATATTAACACAAATCAGAGGTCTATAACTTAGTTATAGACCTCTGCACAAGTTTTATTATTTAGTTAAGCTTATTTCCTTCCCTTTGTTTTATATGTCGTTTACATGCCGATCAGGTCAAGTTTCTGGGTTGTCGGGCTTTTGTAAATTGACCATATTCACATAAGTCGCCATGATGGTTTTCATATTAAATATTGCAAATTAGCCAGACGGCAAAGTGATTGAAAATAATAATAACAATTCTTGGAAAATCGGCTCTGTTTCAATAGTCGAGTATCTGTGCCAAAGTCATGTTTGAGAGCCAGATAATAGAATATGGTGCAATTATTATGGTTAGTTTAGAATGGTTACTTCATTTTCTAATTTTATTTGTTAACTTCGCAAACAGTTTATTTTTTACAAAAGCGCAAAGTTATCTCAAACTCAAAATATTACAGTTTCTACAATAGCATAGCCATGAAAGTATATATTAAGCAATACTAAGAAACTGTTAACTTGTTTGCCCTCTAAGAAATCACGCATGCTCAATTTGCTTTATAATTTGAAAACCAATATGGCGGCTGTCGTGAATAAGATACCTATTGTTGTAAATGGAAATCTGCAATCTGTCAACAGAAACATGAGAATTCTAAACAAATTTCGTCAGGATTAATATAATTGACAAAGAATGAATTACGAAGTCTGTAAGGCTGGTTTTCACTAGCGACATATGCATAAACACAAGCATAAGCTAGCGAGGACAGTAGCAACATAAGCATAAACATAAGCACAAGCATAAGAAGAACCATAGTTAATAAAGGGAAATGGTTATGAAGCCCGGCAAAGTTCTTTGTTATATGTTTTTGTTCGCTATTTTGGGGTTGACCGTGCACAAACCTGACAAAATACAATAGTGTTTATGTGTGTTCAAGCAACTAACCAATAGAAACGTTTCGGTTACGAAATTAATGCATCAGTAGTGTATGAGCGCAAAACAAAAGATTGTGCACGGTCGTGGATCTTCCAACATAAACCTTGGCGTCTTTGTTTGCTCCTTTAAAGTTTGCCGGGCTTCATAACCATTTCCGAAGAACGAACACACTTGTTCGTCTTATGTTGTCCTCACTAGTATAGGAATCACCGCGGCATAAGCATAGGCACAAGAAGAACGAACATACTCGTTCTTCTTGTTAAAACCAGCCTTTAGACTACATTGTACATTGCACCCTTAACCTCAAAGGACTGTAAGATGGGGCGTACACAGTAAAAGTCACGTGGTTAATCGTAGTTTGAAATGTTTTCATGGCAGATTAATAACGTATTTAACGATGCACTAAGCAACGACCTAACTAATTGTCTACACTATGGCGAATAACTTTTTATTGCAAACACAAATAAGTCAATAACCAGGGGAAGCCGTACTATTTTTAAAAATAAATATCGTACATATTGAATAGGCCAATTTCGTTCTAACTTGGCTCCGAGGCTTAGGGGAATACAACAAAATAAATTATTTATCCATCCCTCAACCTCGATGTGATTACTTTTGTTTTATTCCCCTAAGCCTCGTAGCCAAGTTAGAATTTTAATATATCGAAATTGGTCTTGCAGGAACGTCTCCAAACTCATACCCAGTAGCTCATTGTGTGATTTTCGGTTGAGGAAAGATTGGATACTAATGAATGCGTAACGCGATACAGTATAGTATTCTGTGTTTTGGTATAATATATCAAGTGTTTTTTTACTAAGGGTGAATTAACGTAATAATATATCATTGTTATGTAGCTTATAATGGAATTCTTGCATACGGTTGCACACAAAATGCTCACTTCACAAGCAATAAAAATTAATGATACTAACTTTTATCGTTGTCGTTTTATTTCCACTGATTAACTTGTTGTTATTGTTATTGTTGTTGTTGTTGCTGCTGCTCAACTTGTCTTGATCAGTATGTCTGTAGTTATTACAGCAAGGAGCCCAAAAGTGTGACCACTGTTAATTAATTCACATTATTTCGTGTGCGCAGACTATCCAATCAGAGGCTGAGAAAACTTGATGTAGGTACCCTAATGCCCTTTATTTTTGCTTGGTTTAGAATGAGCGAAAATCGTGCAAAATTGGCCAGCAGAATTTTCGCGGCCAAAAGTTACGCGATATTCCATTAGGCACGTGCGTGAAAACTGAGAAAGGTACAAAGCTTCCAGTCCAGTACTGCTTCCAGTAGCACGTGTAATAACAAATGTTAAATCTTTATCGGTTGTTTATACCAAGTGAGTAATACCTCTAGATCTATTTTCTTTTTGTGGATTAATTATGACCGGGGCTCAAGGTGCGTGTACAGCGGTTAGGGATAATTCCATACGGTTACGTAACATTTTCAAATATTAAAAAAACAGCTGCTTTAAAAATGCATGTGGGTTATGTAAATTGTGTATAAAAAACAATTTTTCTACCGTGACCCTAAAATATACTAAGCATTTCAGTATTTTCATATGCAGTCGAAAATGTTTGAACTAGGGGCGGCTAAACGATCAGACATCTTGATCCAACACAATGTTACACAGAGATTGTTGGCTTTTAATTTATGACTGATTTATAGTGGAGGGTAGGAAAAGGGATAATCCAATACCTAGCAAAAATAGGGGCACCAAAAGGGCACTATGCCTGCATACCGTTACGTAACATTTACTTTAAGACTGTTTTGAAGCCAGCTGCTCTCCAAAATTGTATGAAAAACTGTTTTTCCACCGCGACCTAAAATAAAAACGCATTTATTTTCAATAACACTTCCTACGCTTAGATTTGCATCTCAGTAAGCTGAGTCTTGCACACTTTCTCTCTTGGAGTCTCTCGGCTTGTAGCCATTATGTTTTGCTGTTATGTTGTTGTTTGGCTATGTTAAAGCCGGATCCAGTTGTGGACTGATTTGCATAATTAGGCGATTTTTCGCTTATCAATCCTTGGTCACAGTAGGAAAAATATGTCTTAACCGGTAATGTTTCGTTTATTAGCAGAAGACCTCGGTATTGTCTTCAAAGTTTGTCTGCCTATTTTTAATTAAGTGGAGAAAAACGCTTTTTCTACTGCAAAACAAAATACAAAACATTTACGTTTTCATCAGCAATAAATCGTCCTCCAGGTAGATTTTCAGTTACAGTTTTATATCCTGAATTAACATTGTATATCCGATGTATAAGGCGGTTAACAGAGAATCAAGGTTTTAATAAACGCAAAATTAATACGAATATTTGCATTAATTCATGATAAGTGACTGAAACTGGCTGAAGAACGGATTAAATTGTTTGTCAGACAACATAGTTTTCATCGTTTAAAGACAATCGATCTTCTCGCGACTGTTTTTGGTTAAATCTCTTTTGTACGCTTGTGTTTTCTGATCAAAAACCGGTGTTTTGAAAAGTCGTCTCAGCAGCTACACTTCATGTATAATTCAAGAGGAGTTTAATCACGCTTCATGCACGGTTAAAAAAAAAAAAAAATTTATACGAATATATTTTTTTTAAAATAAATATTATCACAGACAAGAGTCACTCAGAAACCACACTACACAATACGTAAATCTTACAATGTATAAGCAGGACACCAAACCTGAAGGAAAACAAAACAAAAGATTCCAATCATGCGAAAGGAAACGACAGCTACTGTTCTATTAATTGCACGTGCCGATTGACGCTTCGCGTGCCGCCTTCACGTGCCGCTGTCAGCTGAAAATAATTTTCAGGGAAATCATTCCTCCATTCATTTTCAGCCGGGACAATCATCACAGATGAAATGCGTTCTTAGCCGGCATTCCTCTTCCTGTGTTTCAGATTCAGATATTGTTGATGCTTGGTTCAGTGGACTCCGTTACGTCATGCACAGTTCCAGCTGTGTCAAATAAAATTTTCGTCCCGTTCGACCTCTGTTAACCGCCTATGTTTTTCTTTACTTGATTTTATTAAAAAGAGGCAGACAAGCCTGTTTTAAATTATTTGCCAGACAATACAGAGGTCTTATGCTAATAGGATAAACGAAACATCTACAATTAAAAGCAGACCACTTCATGAGCAACGCGGATTATAAATAAAGAGGTGGATCGTGCTAATCAATTCAGTCTAGCCTGGGTCTTGAACGCTACCTCTTAACTTTTCCCTGATTTAGAAAGAAACCCTTTTGTTTACCAGACTATGGAGGTTTTGAAACAAGAAGCAGAGCAACTTGATGAAATAAAAGAACTGGAGGACGGCGACTTTCCTGCAGACAAGCGTCGAAAAGTTCGCTGGTCTGTGGACTTAGAAGAGGTGCATTATTTTGTGCCGCTGCCGCAACCGACAGAAGGTCGTTGGAAAAGGAAGATAAAGTGTCTTAGAGAGAAAGCACTGGATCTGAAGCATAAACCAATTTTACTTCTCTGGGACTTTTATGACAGCAATACCGTTCATTTATTCCACAGCGGACTTGAATTTCTGGCGAGAAAAGTGAACGGTGGACGCTCTGACAAAGTGAATTTTGAAGACATTCACGATATAAACAAACCGTGGGACGAATTGTTTGAACTGTATACGAGCCGCTGAGAAGCCGATTTGTACGAGCACGGAGGAATATCGCCTGAAAACAGAAGTGCAGACGAGCGGATCGAAAGCTTTGCTTGAGAAAATTGAGACGCGTTATATCATGAACATAACGGAGCGAGTCGCGTGAGGAACGTTTACTCAGAGTTTAAGGACACGGTATGCTATTACGTAACCGAACTTTGGAAAGCTCGAAAAGCATTACTTGTGATACCTTCGCTGAAACTAGCTGAATATGGATGAATCGGATTTCCCACAGCCAGAAATGACAGTTTTGCTGAGCATGCGGTAACAGGACTATCTGAGCGGCAGGTGAAGCAAAGAAACCTCGCTTTGAATTATATATGAAGCATAGCCGATTGAGAATCAGACTTTTGAAATCGATTCAGTTTGATTAGCATAAAGTGATCGATGCAAAATGTAAGATATAGTCAGTAAAAAAAGAAATTGCCAAAAATGCAGAAAATGGACGTGATGAAGATCGATTATCTTAAAACAATGAAAACCATGTGTACAAACAATTTAATCTGAATCTTGAGTTCAGTCAATGAATTTAAATATTCCTATTTTGAAACGGTTAATTCTCTCAATGTTAACCGTCTTATACAATGTCAGCTTCTACCTTCCTATCTTGTAATTAGGAATGTAGTTGTATTGAAAATAAATGCTTCGCATTATTTTTGCAGTTTAAAATGCCTGCGTTTTTCTTTGCTTAATTATTTTAAGACGCAGTTGAGCCGGCTGATAATAGATCCTCTGCTAGCCACAGTTTAGTGGCAGCTGCTTGCATCTTACATAACCTCTTGCATGTGAAGTCGCGCGTTCAGCAAATTAAAAACTCACATAACATTTGAATTCCCGTTCAATACCCCTGTTATAGGTCGGATGCATGCGTACCAGTTGCATCATTTTAAAGAGGCACTAACACGGATATTTTGCTGCTTTTTTGCTCAAAACGGTGTTAAAATAATGATGACTAAGTACCTTCGTTCATACATGAAATGAAGATATGAAATGAATTGTAAACCGTAATTAACTTTTTAGCGATTTTTCCAAGGGCAGAACTTGAAAACGTCTGCCCGACTTTTTCAAGTTGAGATAAAAATCTCCTGCATGGGTAACTCACTGGTACTTCTTTTATAGCTTGGGTCAGCACTAGTGTATTAATTTTTAACAAAACTAGACAATTATTTGTTAGGTTTCCATTGATGTAAATATATCTTTCGGCTTTTGACTTTTCTACCTGACGTTCATGATAGTGCCACTTTAATTTCAGATGCAAAAAAACTCGCGTTAATGCATGTACTAAACGGTTATGTAACTACGTCTACTGGTTGTGATTCCTGTTGTTGATTATTTTTTCGTCAATCGTTACCGGTCGAGGGTGACAAACGGTCTCCGTACTGCTGTAGTTGTTTATATTTTTGCAATTTCGTTCAATAAGCGAATGTCCATTAGATGAGCGCCGTTCAAGTCACTATCACAGTTTTTCAGTCAGCCTAAAGGTCAAGCGGAAAATCACCTAATTCTGAAATTACAGGAGATCATTCACTTTTTAAAACAACAACGTATAACAGCAAACGTATATAATGATAACAAGCAGTCAGACACCGAGATTGAGCCGGAAAGTCATTGTTAACCTGAGGAAAGGCAGAGGAAATTTAAGCAAATTACTAGGAATGTTCAGTGGTAGAGCGTCCGACCGGTGTGCGGAAGGTCATAGGTTCGACTCCTGTTGGAGGAACTCGGAATTTTTTTCCGAGTAGCTTGTGTCACTGACAGAATAATATCTTTCTCATACTAGGAATGTTGTTTTCTGTTTTCCTATATCGTTTATTAGGGCGACTTTTACAGTGATATTTAAGTAAACTAACACAGTTTGATCTCTTCGGATTTAGCTGAATCAGAGGTCTATAACTAGTTATAGACCTCTGGCTGAATATATTAAAATGACAGAAATTTTTAGGAAACGAAATTACTCAAACTGTTACCCGGCGCATAAGTTACCGCCAAATTTACGAGCTTCGGCTACCTTTGCGAAATTGAATCCCTGCTGTCTATTCTGTAATAAACGACATTTTTATATCTCCGAAAACAACATGCATCAATATTTCCATATTACGAGAGTAGCTAGTTCGAGCCGGTGACATTTCACTTGACATTTCATTTGACATTTTGCTAAACTCCGGCCATTTTTCATCAAACCGTTTAATGCGAATATCTGAGGCGATTATATGCCGGCATTCCGAACAGATATTCCACCGAAACAACTGAGCCGTTTGGTGCCTTGTGATTTGAAAAAAAAACTCAGCTTGGCAGCGCACGGCCGTGGAAAAAGCGTTTTTCTCTGCATGATTAGGAGTCTGACCGCTGTGTTTTTTGCTTGATAAAAGGTCCTTGTTTACCCCGTTGTTTTTAAGGCTAGTTTAATTCGTTATTAACCCTAGTGTATAGTCACGTTTTGTAGATACTATTATGTAACAGCTCGTTACGTAACATTGTTCCAGAATAAAGTTCATCTAAATGACCAAGGTTAATTACATAATTCTGCATCCTTATGCATATCAGGCCATCCCCATAAAATGTTTTGTTTTGTTTCCCATCGAATTGTTTCAAAATTTAAAAAAAAAATTATAATTCATTGCCTGCGACCTTTTCTCCGGTGTTACCAAGCTTAAAATGCTTTGTTTATATCTTAAAATCATGCTAACATCTAGATCAGCCCAGTAATGACGTCTTCGAACACCTTTCAGAGTGATATCGGCTCGTTTCAAAATGGTGGTCACGGGGAAGATATAATTAAGGCTCGCTTGGAATTATTTATGTATTAATTTGTCAATATTTCGTTTCTCGGCTTTTCTTTTTCTTTTCTTTTTACCGACCGACCGACCCACTTTCACGAGAGAGAGGGC
Source organism: Desmophyllum pertusum (assembly GCA_029204205.1). Taxonomy (NCBI): domain Eukaryota; kingdom Metazoa; phylum Cnidaria; class Anthozoa; order Scleractinia; family Caryophylliidae; genus Desmophyllum; species Desmophyllum pertusum. The sequence goes on along the minus strand of MU825416.1, from coordinate 698,796 downwards.
GATGGGAAACAAAACATTTTATGGGGATGGCCTCAGTCATTTGAATTGAAATATGTGGACACACCTGGCGAGTTTTGCTGTATGAATAGTTATTAGCAAAGCCGAAGCAGTTAAACTACGATTCTATAACCAAGTCCATATAACTGATTATGTAATATATCCAACACGAGACAGTGTTTCATCAGGATATCCAAACACCGAGAATGGAGTTGAAAATACGACGCACAGCGGAGTATTTTTGACGAAATTTGAGGTGTTTGGAAATCAGATGAAACACTATCTCGAGTGTTTGATATATCTTCTCAATCAAAACAAAAATTCAGGAATAAATGGAGAAATAAAATCGTAAAACTGAGTCTATGCTAATTAAGACCGGGTATCCAAACCTCCGACACGGTTATTATTTTCTTTGTTTTAACTTGATGAATTATTAATGAGTTTGAGAAGGCCAAAGAAGCGATAGAAACTGATTCAAGGACTCCTTATATGCCAACACGACAAAATATCGTATTTAATATCTGAATCTGAAACACAGTAAAAGGAATACTAAGAAAGCATTTTATCTACGATTATATTTTCCCTACTGAAAATGAATGGAGGAATGATTTCCCTGAAAATTATTTTCAGCTGAGCGTAACAGCGGCGAGGGTTGTCCAATACGCACCACTTGTTCAAGACGTGAAAGTCGTGAACGGCAATATCAACTCGTACGAGTCGTACAGGTGGTGAATTTGGTTCAAGTGGTGAATGTGATACGTTTTAGTGAAATAAAATGAAGTATTACTTGGTTTACGGTACATCTCATCAGTTATAGACACTTAGAGTTTGAACGGAGTTATATAAGGAAGGGGCCACGTCAACTCGTACGAGTCGTACGACTCGTACAACTGGTGAAATGGCATTTCATTATAGAAGGAAGGGGCCACGTCAACTCGTACGAGTCGTACGACTCGTACAACTGGTGAAATGGCATCTCATTATAGAAGGAAGGGGCCTAGTCAACTCGTACGAGTCGTACGACTCGTACAACTGGTGAAATTGCATCTCATTATAGAAGGAAGGGGCCTCGTCAACTCGTACGAGTCGTACGACTCGTACAACTGGTGAAATTACATCTCATTATAGAAAGAAGGGGCCTAGTCAACTCGTACGAGTCGTGCGACTCGTACAACTGGTAAAATGGCATCTCATTATAGAAGGAAGGGGCCTAGTCAACTCGCACGAGTCGTGCGACTCGTACAAACTGGTGAAATTACATCTCATTATAGAAGGAAGGGGCCTAGTCAACTCGTACGAGTCGTACGACTCGTACAACTGGTGAAATTGCATCTCATTATAGAAGGAAGGGGCCTAGTCAACTCGTACGAGTCGTGCGACTCGTACAACTGGTGAAATTACATCTCATTATAGAAGGAAGGGGGCCTAGTCAACCCGTACGAGTCGTGCGACTCGTACAACTGGTAAAATTGGCATCTCATTATAGAAGGAAGGGGCCTAGTCAACTCGTACGAGTCGTACGACTCGTACAACTAGTGAAATTGCATATCATTATAGAAGCAAGGGGCCTAGTCAACTCGTACGAGTCGTGCGACTCATACAACTGGTGAAATTACATCTCATTATAGAAGGAAGGGGCCTAGTCAACTCGTACGAGTCGTACGACTCGTACAACTGGTGAAATTGCATCTCATTATAGAAGGAAGGGGCCTAGTCAACTCGTACGAGTCGTACGACTCGTACAACTGGTGAAATTGCATCTCATTATAGAAGGAAGGGGCCTAGTCAACCCGTACGAGTCGTGCGACTCGTACAACTGGTAAAATGGCATTTACATTAAAAATGTTAAAAATGTCTCACCTGGGTTCCTTGATGCTTGCTATAAAATCCTTGTAACTTGGTCAGACAATTTGTTGCGTGCAAAATGATGATTTGGCCTAGTTGTTTTAGATTGTCGTATACTATTGACAGATGTTTGTTTAGCTGAAAAAATTATGATTAAATAGAGCGTACCAGAGGTCTATAACTAGAGGTTTCCATCTAGCATTGCGCGCGGCCCATCAGATTAGGAATTAGGCTATTTTTAGACACTTTTCGCGCGAAACCAGCAGCCAATCACGCACCATGCCTGACAAATATGGTCATTGAACGCGCTAGCTCGACAATTTTTGTTCAAGACGGTTTGTTCGTCGATTGAAAAGATGGCTAAAATCACTAAGTAAAAAGCCTTGGCCCTTCTAAATCAAACAAAAGTTAATTCTACTAAATAATGCACGAAGTTTGGAACGAAATATTTAATGGGAAATGCCTGTAAAATGTACAACTAATGCGACTGAAAGAGCACTAAAGGCAGCCTGAAATTAATTTACGGGAAGACCGCGGACACAATTAATTCGTCCAAAGAATGAAAATCTGTTTACAACACAAGTTTAAGCTTAGTCTATTCAGTATTGTTACCTTGTATTTCGACGAGGCTTGTCAATTCCAGCTGAATTAAGTTTTAAAATCAGCACAATAAATATCCATGGATCAGTTAAGCCGTTATAAGCTTATAACTTGAGCTTACGGCAGTTCGTCAAGCGTTCGTGACAGTCAATCATTCAAAGATCACTTCACAGTGAAATTCTCTTTCTTTCCATCCATGTAGACATTGAGGGTTTCCTTTGTTCTTTTACTTCAATGAACTTGATTTCAAGCTCAGTTCGTTAATTCTGTAGTCGCGCAAGTTTCGCCCGCCGTATAAACAAGTGAAACCTTCGGCTGCGTATAGCTGTCCGTTCAACTTGTAAAATGAATATAATGTTCAGCTCCACAATTATTTCGAAACTTCCCATGTTAAGCTAAACCATCTGCACAATTTTCCAGAATATACGAAACTTTGGAGAGATTGAACGAAGATTAATCCGCGGAGAAACCTTTGTCTTTTCATTCAACTTTCGACAACTTGCCAACTGGACACCGCGCCAAGTTTTGCCGCCGAATTCATACAAATCATACTTCATTTAGATTGAACTGAAAAATCACTCAGTCGATTTATAGTTTTACAAAAAGTATACCGAAGTTTGACCTAAATTTAGTGAAGTATTTAAACAATTATTACATTCTGCTGTGACGCTTTTCGCTTTTCCTTGGCCGGCAAAGTTTCTGCCTTTGCGTACCTAGCGCTCGCATATTAAAAATGGTTCAACGTGATTGGCTGCTGGTTTTCGCGCGAAAAATGTCTAAAATAGCCTAATCCCTAATCTGATGGGCCAAGGCCCAATACCAGAGATGGAAACCTCTAGTTATAGACCTCTGAGCGTACTTAGCTGTTTCACACTATCAGTAAAATAAAATTCAATTTCTTAAATGGCACAGAAATGAAAGCTGAAAAACTGGCTAAAGATTTATTTTTCACTTTTTCCATTCATCTTTTTTCTTGACCTAACAATTTAATGCGTATATGTGATAGATTTGGAACAGGGAGGGGGAATAGAAACTCCTTATAAATGGTTTGCATACTTACGGACATAGTGGTGCCGGGCAACCGAGTGTGCACAGTAGCACTCAACTAGTTGCTAAGAGGATTGTCCCACGGGAACTTATTGACAATAAAAAAGCTTTTCAGGCAAGAAATTCACACCTAAAATTAGTATGCATGATAACAAAAATGTGTTTTTCCTTGGTTGTTTTCGCTCGAAAAAGAAGACGTGTTTTTTTTTCGTTGTTGTCTGATTTCACTTCGCCTCTGTATTACGATAAACATACGTGCACACGGCATAACTTAAACGTTCATAAAGTCTCACCAGAAAACTGAAATTGAAGTTATTGATACTTTAAAGGGGCAGTGTCACGGGGATTTGATGTCATTTCAAAAACCAAAAAACGTTTTTGTATTTACAGAAAACTAAAAATAATGGTCAAATTTTGTTATAAATTACCATCCTAGTGTACTAAAACTGTCAATAAGTGTCTCTGGCCATAGAAACTGGGTCGGAATGGATCGCAATTTGAAAACATGTTAGGCTAACAGTTTTTCAATTTCTCGCATTTTCGTTTCCAAAATGCATTAGAACAGACCATAATTTGTTCCTCTTTCAAGAATTTGGTTGATTTCTTTTTCTTGGTGTTCTAGAATTATTTTGTACTAGTAAATAAAAAAGGTACTGAAGCACAGTTTTGACCAAAAAAGGTCAAAATCCCTGTGACACTGCTCCTTTAACAAGGACGTCAATGCAGTATTATATCGTATTTTTTCCATTTTCGAGCAACTTTTGAGCGATTTTTTGAGCAAATTTTCAGCATTTTCGTGGCCCGGGAATAATTTATGCCGCGTGTTCCCGCGTGTTCCCGCGTTTCCCATTTTCTCGCGTATTTTTACGTGACGTGTCACGTAAAAGGGAAACTGGGACCGAAAGATTTCAACATGGCGACGGAAGATTTAAGCTTTGGTGGAATTATAAACTATTTTGACGCTAAACCGTCGACGAAGAAGCGCTCTTTGGTATAAGTTGCCTTTTGAAGCATATTTTCCCTCATTTGGTGTTATTTGAACTCAAGGATAATGGCTACAGCGGTCGCAAAACAATGAAATTGAGGCCACATTTTTGCAGGTTTTTGGAACAGCCTGTCGATGCAAGATATGGATCACGCGAGAGGTAAGCTTTAAGCTCAAAAATCGCTGCTTGTAAACATTGAATTGGTTCCATTTCTTTTTTATTGGCTAAATAAGCATGTAACTTGGTTAAATTAGACTCTATAAAAGGTGTTTACGATTTTATAATTTATACAGGGGGAAATTCAAATATTTTATCGGCCGCGCTCGACCGCACGTGCGCCGTGTTTGTTGTTTACTTAAAGTTTTGAAAAAAATATCGGTTTACTGAGCTATGTTTGAGTGTTTAGCTTTACAAAAGGAAATTCAGACCTATAAAGATCCTTTTAGACAACACGAAATTAAAGGTGTTAAAAAATGTTCTAAAAGGTGCTAAAAGTGACTTCACTCACCTTCTAATATTTTGCATTTTACTTTTGCACGTAGCAGCTAAAACTGCTGCAGAATGCAAATTCAAATCTTTTGTAACTTCAACCTGACTAGTTCCAACATTTTCTCCTTTGTCCTCAATAATATTCTAAAACCCCGATTAAGTGGTCACCTATTATTAAAGCTGCGAACCCCGATTAAGCGGCCAGCTATCAAAGTCCCAATATCAGTATAATACTGTAAATAAAACCCTGATTAAGCGGCCACCCCTTATTAAGCAGCCACTTGCCATTTCCCCGATGGTGGCCGCTTAATCGGGGTTCGACTGTAATAATATTGAGAATGTGTGGTTCTAGAAAATATCCATACCCCCACCACAGAGGGAGTTGTAAACTTCCTAGTGGGGGGGGGGGGGGGGAGGGGTTCAAAAGCTCAGTTTGATTTAGTTCGGTCATCGATGGAAATCGAACTTAGAAAAAAATTGTGAATCAAACAAAATTGAATGTAATCGATTAAGTTCGGTCATCAAACAAAAACAAAATTGCGAATCAAACAAAATCGAATGTCCGGTTTTCGAACTCTTGTTGATATTAAACAAATTCATGAATCAGAATAAGATGTTTACCAAAATTTTTTCCAGGGAATGATTTTTTGCGGCTCAAAAAAAAATTAGAACCCACAAAACATTTATGCCACCTACAAATAATAAATTATAAATGAACTCTTTCAAGTCTCGTCTAAACAAACACTTGATCCCAAGGCTGTTAAATTTACATGTACAATTTATTTTTTTCAGACCAACTAGTGAAGAAGAGGATGGATAGATGTGGCTGAACAAGGATTTTAAGCAAACCAAGAAAAAACGAGACTGAATGGTGATGGAGACTGATTTCCAAAATACTAGGATAACGAATACAGGCAAATACACTCTGACTGTAGCATGAATACTAGATATTCCAATTTTGGCTTTGGGGGGGCCAGCAGCATAGTGGGCCTGAAAAATCTCCCCTTGGTGTCAGTTTCTTTGCCTGAAAAAAAAAAAAAACTAATTTTTAACTATGACCAAATCCTACAGATTGATGTTTTGATAAATACATGTAGATACGCAGCATGTATCATAAATAGGTATGTGAAAACTACATGTTAACAAGTTTGTTTGCCCAAATAAATGAAGCGATTCTGAGAAAAAGTAAAAATCCACAAAATACATTGTATTTATGTATGCCTCTCTTTAACCATACCCTTAAATGTTTTATTTTGACTGCTATTTCTAACAATAATAATAATTATTGTTGCTACTGACAAAAGAAACCCAGAAATTGACCAATATTATTATTTGTCAGTTTCTGGGTTTCTTGACTTTCTTATGTCAGTTATTTAGATTTTCACCATACATGTATACTGTACCTGGGGTATTTAGTACAATGGATATTTAGTACAATGGTCATGTATTTATTTGTCTTCCTCCCGACCTGTTGTTGTACAGTTACCATAAATCATCTTGCCCAGGGCGCTTATTTCAAATTGAGAATAATTAAGACTGGGGGCGCTTATTCGAGGGAGGGATGGCACTTACTTACTTTTTCCCAAATCATGGCCAGATACATGTCTATGGTCACTTTTTGTAATAATGATAATTATAGTAATAATACAATCATGTACTTTTTATTCTGAATTACCAATGATTGTAAAAAATGGCTGGCGAGTGATTAAGCATGACCAACACTAATACTTAACCTTTGTTGTCTCAGTACTCTGCCAGAAAAAATAAATGAACAATCATACACTACTTTACATTCCCAGCATGTCCCGGGGGAAATACGCACAAAAACCCTAAATGAACAATCATACACTTAGTACTTTACATTCCCAGCGTGTCCCGGGAGAATACCTTAGACCTCCTCCCTAGTTCAGTAAAGTTTAGGTCTAGCCTGGACCATTGCAAGACGATAACGCCCCACCCTCCTCCCCGCAGCAATGGAACATATTCTCTCCAGGTTTACCCGCTCGCAAAGCCTTGGGCCTATTCTCCCATCTTACTCATCTAGGTCCATTTGGCTTTGTGTGCGGGTATACCTGGTGGGAATATATTACAAGTGAAATTTCATGGTAATTCACTAAATTGAAATTAAACAAAACTTATATTCATGTTGCACTTCTTCGCATGCTTGGAAATTATTTTCGCCCGATATCAAGTTCTAACTCCGCATGTGCCATATGAGGTGGCAGCATATCAATGAAAATTTTCCTACTATTTTGAATTTTTCAGTGGACAAGTCTGGATGAACAGTGGACATGGACAGTGGACAAGCCTAGATGGACATCGAAACCATTCAGACCATGATTAACCAGGTAAATACACTGTTACCATCTCTCCAGACATTCCTGATCAAATTTCTGAATAGTGTAACACCTCGCCACCTTAAGAGCGGTTTTCAATTGAGTGTCAAAAGTAATCCGCAATTGCTTTGGTTTTGCTTTACTATATGCTCTATGATTGGCTTAAAAAACTTGTGCCAGCTATGCAGGGCCCCTATGAATACCGGCCTAGTTGCTGAATGGGCAACCCTGGATAAATAAAGTTCATCCACCCAACCTATATGTACTCAACCAATGATATCGGGTGCAAATTAACTAAAATAGATCAGACACCTGTTTTTCCATGCTTGGCGCTTGTTATGTCTCTTTGCTTCAAGTTCTTATTGGTTCATTTTGTTGCTTACATTTGTTGTGATTGGTTGTGTTTTGGTTTTACGACACCCAGTTGAAAACTGCTCTATGTACAAAGTAATCTGACCTCTCCATTTGACCAAAAAAACACTAAAATTCCAAGAGGGAAAGAAAATGGAACTGAAATTTTTGTTTAAAAATGTTTTCCAAAAAATTGGGTACCTCATGGTATACTCCTCAGTTATACAGAAATTTTCACTGAATTTCAACCATCCCAGTGTCACAGAAATTTTTATGAAATCTGGACCATCCCACCATTATGGAAATTACTGAAGCGGCGAACTGTTAGGGCAACCTAACAAAAATGCTTGGGTGTACGTATCCCTGCGTTGGACTAGCATCCCACTCAAGTGGAGTTGCAGTACTCCTAGTTTGCTTCATGCTACGGAAACTGGGATATAAAGCTCTGTTACACGTGGCCAGTTTGGCCCCAAACGGCTTTACCTTTTTACATTTAAACTTTAATGTAGGTGGTCGGTTTTTCATGACAGATGCACTTAACCTTTTTTTTTTATTTAATCAATGCTGTCTTTTCAAAAAATAATGATGAATTCTTAATTATTATCCATAAGTAGCGAAAGCTAAGAAAGCTAGTTGTGGTGATCAAGTTACTTCAATCTACATGAAATTTCATTTATTGATGTTGAATGATCAAAAATAAACCCACATGCATGGTGATGTAAAATCTATCTTTACAGCTGTTTGTTTGGGTACACATAACTAACAGTTCAAATGTTTGTTACATCACAGGATATTGAACTTGATAGAGAGCATCACAAGACAGAATGGGCCTTGCAATGGAGCTGGAGAGACCAGAGGAAGGACAGTAGAAGCCTGGGACAATTGACAGGGCAAGATGACTTATTATCATTAAGTATGGTAGTTAAGTAGTAGTTACAACTTTCTATTTATCTGGCCCAGCCCGGGAGGCCTTTGAACGTGGGGTACAGCTGGCCCGGGGTTTTCCTCCTAGGGGCAAGTGGACGTACGGGGAGGTTTTTCACCCAGCTGTTGTTCCACAACCCCCGTTCAAGTTAGTTCTTTGCTTAATAGGTTTTTGCTGTTGTTGTTATTACTTCCCTATTAATGTTATGCTGTGATCTGGCTAATTTTTCTGCACTCTTATAAGAGAATAAGAGCACAGAAAAGTCAATCTGATTGTAGGTTACATTAATGTTGACAATGAGCATCAAGTCTCAGATAATTATTTTTACATTAATGTAGGTGTGTGTGCCACCATTGTTCAAACAAGTGTGTTTTTCTGAATTTTGTATTTTCCTGCATCACTAAATTATATGATTAATTAGGTCATTGGTTAGAGTCAGAGATCTTAGTTGCTGCATGTAGTTCTCACTGCAGTATTCATTTAATTTAAATAAATTATTAATAAAATGTATTATTGTTTGTCTCATGATGTAGTCGCTTAGGATGTAGATCACAACATTTTGACTGCTTACTGCATGCTTGTCTTCTTTATTGGGCGATGAAGACTAGCAGTAAGCAGTAATGAACTGTCACGATCTACATCTTTAGTGACTACATCATGAGACAAACAATAATATTTTTTACCTTATACCTTTGATGCTATGAGCACTACATGTAGCTGCATAGACCTCTGACTCCAATCAGTGATCCAGTTAATTGCATACCAAATTCAGATTGAACCATTCCATTTGGCTGATTTTGAATCCACTCATATATTTTTTAGCACTTGTTTGTTCGATTTGAGTAAGCTGGGTTTGAGGGTCCCAACCTTGAGCAGTGGTTCTCTTTTTCCATTACGTGGATGCATGCTGTACTGTTGACACTGAACAAAGTATTTGATTAATTTTGATTTATAATAATTAATTAGAAAGTTCTCCAAAATTTGTTTACAAAAAATATGTCAAAGTTAATCAAAAACTGTGTCGAGTGACAATAGTATGGTGCGCATCAATGTTAACTGCAGTGTCAGCATAATTATTGCTCATTTTCATTCTAACAGTTTGGATAAGAATTATTTCATCCACAAGATGTGGCCTAGCAAACAAATTTCATTTTGCGCACCACTTCTAGTTGCCAGGATTTTTCCAGTTTTTTCTCATTTAAATGTTTAATGCTTCCTTTGTTTATATTTGCTTACTAAATGTATACGTACATGTAGATCAGCAAGCTCATTAGCACAATAATATTTCAAACTTTTCCTTTCTGTTGCCACTCCATTATATTTACCATCTTGAGTTGCATTTTATTGTTTTCAAGATTAATCAACATTTCAAATGATGCAAAAAAATATTGGCCTTAATCCACAACTTTCTACATAGAAACGTTTTTGAGTGGCAATTTTACCAAAAAGAAAACATTCTTAAAAAAATCAATCACTTACCTGATGGTTACTAAGGACCTTTTATTTATCAGGCTTTTTTCAGTGCCCATTGGACTTATTTTATTTTCATTTTCTTTCTGGATTATTTAAATCCATTTTTCATTTTTGTTCATTTTAGCATAAATTTAAGGTATCATTATTAATATATTATTAGGTAGAATTAATTATCAACAGTCTGCATTTTAACTTACTGCTACATGTAATTTTTTTTTTTTTTCATTTTAGGCTAGAAACAAAATCTTGCAACTCTTGCATTAAGTACCTTTTTGGAACCTTTTTGCAATTTTAATGACATGTCATGATCAAGGCACTTAGGACTAATAAGTCTAATAATGCAGACTGTTGATGACCAACATATTTGTTTTGCATTTATGGTTACTTTCTGGTGTTACAAGAGTCACAATATTTTGAATTTCCTCATTGATTCCTCGTCAAATTCTAGGGATATATTTAAGCCGGCATGTTAAGCTGGCATTTTACTGTTCAGTAACCTGAGCACAGCAGCCTACTCGCAGGCTAGATCGGTTAAGGTTGCAATCTTTTTTATTTTGGGACTTGTATCACCAAGAAAAGCCATGTTTTCTTTCTATTAGTCTATTTATGGTGCTAATGAGCTTGTATATCTATAGCCTGCGTAGCAAGCATTCCTGTACGAACGAAGAGCACGGAAAAAGTTCTTTGTTCGTATAGGAACGCTTGCTACGCAGGCTAGTATATCTACTAATAAGTTTTAAGGCTATTATTTAATTCCAGGACTGCAGGTGGCACACACACAAAAATTTAGCCAATCACGTCCCTGCTGGGTTGTGGAAGCTCTGAAGCTCTGAGAAGGTGTGTTTCTGATGTCCTCTGAAATATTCCAACTGAGAAATCCTGGGAAACTTTATCTGATCCTGAAATTCAAGCTGGGGGCAGTTGGACACTTGGAAGAGTTGGCCGTTTGCTCTCAAGTGGGGAGGACAGCGTGGAGGAAGGTGAGAGTTTGCTCTTCATGTCTTTAGGGTTTCACCTAATTTGTCACAATACCACACCATCAATTTCGCACATTTCGGCGCGGCAAGGTGCTTCTTTGCAGTCGGTGTATCCGGGAACATTTCACGACCATGGACGTAAAACAGGAGTGCTGAATTGCTGGGGCTCAAGGAAGGTGTATCTCTGGAGAAATCGAGGACAGAGGTGAGCACGAATTTCATCAGTCTGACTTGATTGGATTTTCACAAATGACATCAAATTTAGCTGTTGGTCACTGGGTGTCTCTCAGATTGGGTTGCACTGGTTACGGTTTTCTCTCTTTTAAGTTTTTCATTTAATTTAAAAATTAAAACTAAACATTAATATAATATATTAACAATAATTATTATAAACAAATCATCTTTTTTCAAAAATAGCATTTTCATACTAAGAATAAAATGATTTATATTTTTTTGATTTTCCTTTCAACCTTATTTTCGTAAAAAATTTATTATAAATCATAGGTCCAAATAATTTTTTTTTAAATTAGCATTTACTTACTAAGAATAAAATAATGAATTATTTTATTCTTAGTGAATTTTTCTTTAAGTCTCATTTTCCTAAATAATTTTGTACAATTGGATTATTTTCATCATCAATTTTCATTTTCGTCCAATTTATATTCTTCAAAATAACACCAGTTGGCCACTCCAGCAACTTTGGGGAGACTGAGCACCAGCTTTCAGCACTAGGATTTCTGGGATTGTTTGGTAACCAATGTTTGTTATGATTGATTGATGGTTGCCATTGGAAACCGTCGACTAATCATAGCTCACACTGTTATCCAAACAATCCCAGAAATCCTAGTGTTGAAAGTTGGTGCTCAGCCTGCCTGATGTTTCTGGAGTGGCAAATAGGATCATTCTCAAAGCAATTTATTACAAACTATGTCAGATGTTTGAGGAATAATCCCTCATTAGTAGACTGATTAACTGTTGAATAAAACAGCGGCATTTTATTTAACGGTTAATCAGTCTATTGATGAAGGGTTATCCTGAAACATCTGGCATTGATCATTTTAAGCACTTTCATTATAAACTCAGTTTTCAATAAAAAAAATTATCGACAAACTAATCAAAAAAATCTCACCAGCAATTTTATTTAAAAAATATATATTATATATATATTTTTTATTTTTGCTTTTCTTAACCTTCAAATACTTTATTTTGAAATTGATTAAAATAAACTTCTTTAATAGCCTTAAATAAATACGATTTAGCTCTAACAGCTTCCACAAATTCCTGTCTCATTTCCAATTTTTTAAAACTCTAAGCAAAATTTGGATTATTTACTTAGCTTATTTTCAAATAATTTCCGGACTCATTCAGCTTCGTATGTTTGTTGCTCGGTTGAAATCTCGGACGTTCTCTAGCGATTTATTCTTTTGTTTCTCCAGAGAACTTTACGTGATCTGAAATGGGGCAACAAACAAACAGAGCTGAATGCGCTATTAATTTCCAAATCAAATAAAATTCGGCAAAATTCTATTTTCTCTCTAGCTTTTAAAAAAATTATCGGGCGTCACAAACATTTCATAAAAACTAAACATTAAATAAATACGATTTAGCTTAGCAGCTCCCGCAAATTCCTGGCTCATAACTCTAAGCAATAAATTCGGATTATTTATTTAGCTTACTTTATTTTGAAACAATTTTCGGACTCATTCAGCTTCGTATGTTTGTTGCTCGGTTCAAATCACGGTCGTTCTCTGGAGATTTGTTGTTTTGTTTTCCTAAATATTATTTATTCCCGCGCGCGCCAAACTATTCTCCTGAGAACATCACGTGATTTGAAATGGGACAACAAACAAACTGAGCTGAATGTGCTATTAAACTTCAATCATTTTGTACAACAACTAAACCTTTTCCTATTTACTTTTTTTACGCAAATATCGGCTATTTTCTTTCATTTAAATTAAAGAGAAACTTAAAGAGAGTAACCTGACATCGGTAGCTTCACAAAATGAGAGATGTTTAGTGACTTGTGCTTTATTTGGTGAAGTTTGTGGGATGACGATCGGCTGAATCGGCAGTGAAGTCAGACTAGGGGATTCGTGTTCAAATCTTTCCTTTGATTTCAAAAGAGATGCACTGAAATTGAGTGCCACAGTTTAGCACTTCGGTTTTTCTTGTCCAGGTTGCGTACGTTTTGCGTGACATTGGCTTGTGAATTAGCATTCTTTGCATTAAATTTATTCGGTAGTGGCATTGTGACAAATTAAGAACGAGACCCTGGAGGCATGGGGAGCAAACTCTCACTTTCCTTTACGCTGTCCTCTCCACTTGGGAGCAAACGGTCAACTCTTCCAAGTGTTCAACTGTCCCTGGCTTGGATCAAGAGATCGGGTAAAACAGACCAGGATTTTAAAGTTGGAATATTAAATGAGGACTAAAGAAACAACACCGACTTGGAGCAACAGAGTGGAAGCAGCCCGATAGCAGGGACAAAGATTGGCTAGATTATTTTTTTTATTTTTTTTTATCATCAATAAAATAGTTATCTTCCTAACCTGTGCTGTTTATTTTGCAATCCAACCACTTGAGTGAACCAGATAAACTCCCCAATATAAGCCAAGTTCTGCCGAAGTCTCAAGAAAACTTTGTGACACTACAAAGACTTAGTTTTAGTAAACAGTTCGTTTCTGTGACGAAGTACGCCACAGATTCGTGTTGTGAACATTGGAAAACGCGTAAAATAAATTTATTTGATTCCGAAGCATGCAGACAACCACAATGTTCAGTACAATTTGTTATCTTCACAGCCTTTCTTGGGGTCGTCACGCAAAGGGACAAGCGTGACATGATGTGACGCTCGGTTGTGTGACAATCCTAAGAAAGGCTGTGAAGATTATAAACTCTACTGAACATTGTGGCTGTCTGCATGCTTCGAAACCAAATTAAATTCATTACACGCGTTCTGCAAAGTTAACAACACGTATCTATGGCGTACTTCGTCACAGAAACGAACTGTTTACTAAAACTAAGTCTTAATAGTACCGCAAAGTTTTCTTGAGACTTCGCAATTACTGTAAACATAAACCTTTCAGTTCCAAGCTGGAAATATTAATTCTCCTCACAATACTGAGATTGCTGTGAATGTTAGTTTTGAGAAATCATCCCGAGTTGATCATTTTCTTTATTCTCATCCGCAGTCTGCTTGACAATGTATTGATATTGTAAGGAGAAGTAATATGTTCATCACTAGGGACTGAATGGCTCAGAGCACGTTTCCCAAAACCTCTCCATTGTGCTTCCTCCGTAAGACTGGTTTAGAAATAATTTCGTGTTATTTTATTCCGAACTGTGAAAAATTCATTCAAACATCTACAGAATTCTAAGCATTGCCGTTCTTTAAGTTCTAACGAATGCTTTCATATAATCGATCAAGCTGGCACTACCAATCAGCTCAAGATCAAAGAAGCTTTGCATATCCTGTGACATTTATTTTTGGTAACACAAAGCAATTCAGTCACGCAATGCAAAACCACCCATGTAATTTGGTAACACAAAGCAATTCAGCCACGCAATGCAAAACCACATGTAATTTGTTATTTTCAAGTATTCCAATTTCACAACATTGAAAATGACACTTAACGACTTAGTATTTCTTTTCAAAAACGTGTTGCAAAAGGAAACTTTTTTGACAAAACGAAACAATTCTGCTACAATCTTGAATGAGAGTACTATAAAATTTACCACGAAAAAATGAAAATCAAATCCGAAAGTAGAGGATAAGCAAGAGAGGTTTTAAAAAAACATACCCATCAAGTTTACAGTAATCAAGGATACAGTTGAACCAGCCATAGGCGACAACCCATTTTGCCAAACCAATGCCTACAATAAGTTTTGTCTATGTAGTAATTTGAATTTCCGACCCTACTCTGCACTGGGAGGAAGAGAAGCATGCAGATAGTAATTTGGCTGCACTAGACAATTTTTTTGCACTTAACATGTATTCATATAGGATTTGTCACTTTACGCAAGGTGGTCACTCAGGGAGGTTCAACTGTATTAAATACCCCAGACATGCAATCTACCAAGACCAATCAATGTAGATTGTTACAATCTCTATTTTCTAACAAGATCATGAAAGGTGCACAAGACGGAAGAATCACAAGTAAAGCAAGTGTCCACAGGAGCCCTGCTCTTGGTCACTTGCCTCACTTGTGATTCCTTGGTTCCATGCCTCTCCCAAGATCTTCTGCGAAAATGGAGAAGCTGTAAACAGTCTACACTACGAACACATGAATATATAGAGCCTCTCTATAAAAGCGAAGTTATTGGTCAGTTGCAGGGTGGACCCGTGTCAATCAGTTGGTCCGTTTGTTAGTCAACCGGCCAGTCAATGAGTATGATATCTGTGTCAATCAATCAGCAGATGTCAGTCGAACAATTGACAAGGCACATGGAGCTTGGCAATGTACATTTTGTAATCTATCAATCAGTTTGTTAATTTCTCAGTCAGTCCATCATTCATTGGTCAGTGCCTCTGTTAATCAATCAATAAATCAATCAATCAATCAATCAATCAATCGGTCGGTCGGTCGGTCGGTCGGTCGGTCACTTTCCTTAATTAACACCCTGCAGCGAGTCCATCAGGCAGGCAGCCAGTCAGTCAGTCAGTCAGTCAGTCAGTCAGTCAGTCAAGACAGTCAGTCGGTCAGTCAGACAGTCTATCCATTACTCAGTCAGTCAGTCAGTCAGTCAGTCAGTCAGTCAGTCAGTCAGCAATTTAGTCTCCATCTCAATATGTTTTGTCACTCAATCTGTAAATGTAGTTCAATCAGTCAGTTTGTCAATGTTAGTAATCTGTCGATCAGTTTTATTATTAACTAACACTCTGCAGTGAGTCCATCAGGCAGGCAGTCATTTGTCAAATGGTAGTTACAAGAGTCTGTAATTCAAATAATAATCCAGTTCATTGGTACAGTAATCCAGTCAGTATGTCAGTTACACAGTCCAGTTACTATTAACTTTTGAGAGCTCCACTTATCCACTATGCAAATTAACCATGGCAAGGTAGTTGGCATGTCTGAAGTCAAGAGCAGAACTTGGCTTATAGAAGAGTTTTGTTTACCTGGTTCACTCAAGAGCTGCATTGCAAAGAAAAACATGCAGCACTACTAAAGATAAAGTCTTGAAGCTTTGGTCCGGATGGCATCTGATCTGGAAAAAAAAAGATTAAAACCTGTTTCAGTGTGAAATTCAAAATACAACTTTGCTTTACTATAACTACAGTACATGTACAAGTACTTAGTATCACATTTTAAATGTGTCCATGTACACTGTACATGTAAAATTGTACATGTTAAGTGTACCAACGGATGCGTCATTCAATCAGGCAGTCTGCCAGTTAGTCAGTCAATAATTCTGTCTGTAAATTAGTGTGCCAATTGTTTAGCATGTTAGTAACTGTACATGTATACAGTCAACTCTCTTTAAAGCGGACACCCTCAGATTATACAATACACAGTGCATTTTCTTGTAATCAGATCACTATGAGTTCATTATTGCTGTGGTAGGTCAATTGGAAATAATATCCGGCCTATAATCTATTGATTATGCATGCAAAAAATGCACTTCTAGTGTCTGCCTTGAGAGGTATTTTTCACCAGAAATTTGCTAAAAGAGTGTCCTCTGTCCGCCTTAGAGAAGTGTCCGCCTTAAAGATAGTTTAGTTACAGACAAACAAGTGAAATGTGGCCGGGACCAGCCATTCATGTCTGCCTTAGGGAGGTGTCTGCTTTACAGTGGTGTCCGAAACATCTGGACATTCAACAATTTTTTGGTACACTGATCTTATTTTATTTTAAACTTATAGTCAATGATCAATACAGTTGGTCAGTTGATAAGCCTATCATTCAGCCAACCGTTAGATCTTCCTTTGCGTCACTGAATTTTCCCTTGAATTCACAGACTTGACTAAAAATTACTTGTGTTCCAGGACATTCCAGGACTTTTCAGGATTTCAAGGACCTGTACGAACTCTGTTCTCTGATTTATTGTTTTACTCACCTGGATAACTGTTACATGCTGATTGCTGAAGCTTTGTTTCATTTGGTTCTTCTGTTTGCATCTCATCTGGAAAACAAGATTACTCTGTTTAGTTTCAAGCTCACAATACTACCGAGTTCTCTTTACCAATATTCCCTAACATTTCTGTTAACCATAGTTTTGAGAATAGGTACATCAAGACAATAATATCTCCTCAATACAATAAATTATCTTCCTAATAATATACATAAACAAATTTCTGCATTTAGATTGGCTGAGAGCAGGTCAATTTATCCAAAACTAATGTAGAAATTTTGTGTGCAGAAACTTAAAATTGTTTATGTATGGAGTCATTTTAAAGTATTTGTGTCCAACGCTACTAGATGTTGGATAAGGAATTTATTAAATAAACACTTTCAACTTACATGTACACTGTAACCCCTATTTGACTTGAGTTTACAATCTAGCTGGCGACTAAAAATTTGCATTTGGTGGCTATTTTTTTGAGATCTTTGTTGCAAAATGACATGCGTATCTTCGGCGTTATAACCTTCGACATAAATAAATTTGAAGGCCCGGTTGCTGAAAATATGATTAAAGTAAAAATCCAGGATTAACGTCATTTGATTTATGTATTTTTCCCTTCATTTTTGATTTTGGTTCATATCAACTGTAACTTAAAATCAGCACTTCTAAATATAAGAGCAATAAAGACGTTGGTCACCTTTTAATCCTGGATTATCGTAATCTCGTACCCAGATCACCCTCTGCCACGCGAAAGGGAGATCTGGTAAAGTTCGATTTCAAGGCCCGATATACGGGCCTTCCCGTTGTTCTTAGTTGTCCTTCGGTCTGTTGTGATCGAATAAACATGGATGAATTCCTGGAATTCGACGGAGTTATTCTGAGAATTCTTCGAGACCAGGGGCGGGGCAGAACACTCCGCGACGCTTGGCACATTTTTTGTATCTGAATCATCCAACAAAATATGACGTCACATCCGGTAAAAAATCCCAGCAATGCTCGTTCGGCGAACTACAGAAATCCAGTTTCGAGTAGGCATGATTTCTTCGTTTTTTTTAACCTTTGGTTTGGTTGCATTTTATACTGTGGATATAAAGAAGTTGCAGAGATATTGCTTCGACTTTTCAGCAAATATTTCGGCAAGAGAGAAAGGTTTAGTATTGTTTTGAAGGCAAATAACACAACGCGAAGTGCCGTGTCATGGCGGATACTTCACGCTCTCAAAACAAGTTCGTTCCATATTTTAGCTATAGCAGTTCCTGATTCAGTAGTTACATCAATTTCTATAGCCTACGAGATTTACAACATCATGGATGAAACATTGCTGGTCGTAGTTTGCACTGTTCACTTCGGGAAGGTAATTATCTCTCGCCGTAAAGTGTTAGAAGTCGCTGTTGTTGCTCTTGGTCCTTATGTGTTCAGTTGAAGACACAAGCGAAATCTTTATACTACTCAGATAGTTGGTATTTTTTTTACATCTCCTTGTTGATTATTGTTGTTTCCAGTAATACACAATACATGTATATTTTATTATCCAGCTTTGGGGTCATCAGTTTTGTTCCGTGAATTAATCTTAATTATTGAATGAAATTTAATAAGCTTAATATTAAATCACAATTCGAATCATTTCTAGTTTCTTGTTCGTTTCTTCTAGACAAAGTAGATCCTTAAGTTTAACATTTTTTTAATCATCACATCCCTTAGGGTAAATATTATGTAATTAATTTATGACAAAACGGTCAGTATAAAATGCAGGCTAGGCATAAAAATATGCAGATAATTTAAAATTGGTTTTAAAATATAGACTGAAAACTGCGCGCGCTCTGATTGGTTAAAAACCATGTTTTATCAGAGTATATAACATAGAAAGGCGTGTTTTATCGTTTCGCGCGTGTAAATCTAATATTTTAAAGCACATAAAGAAGCCAAAACCATGTATTATACTGTCATAAAACACGACGGGAATTTGAGAACACTTGAGAAATTTAGAAAACACTCGCCTGCGGCTCGTGTTTTCAATTCAAATTCAAATTTCAATTCTCTCGTGTTCTCAAATTCCCGTCGTGTTTTATGACAGGTTTTATTTTATACATGGTTTTGGCTTCTTTATTTGTTAATAAAATGCCCAGGGTGCATTTTGGTTAAAATGCATATGTATACCTTATTTTTGAAAAAGAAAAATTGATATGTTTTTTTATTTAGATTAGTGAAAGAAGAGTAATCTGCATATCAGCAAAGAAACAAAAAATAACTTAAATAATATAATTATACAGTACAGCCGAAGCTCCTGTACAGCGGACACCCTCGGGAAGCAGAAAAAGTGTCCGCAACTGGAGCTGGCCGCTTATGGGACTAAAATATGTGTAAATACAGAGCTTGTATGAGCTATAGTTCAAATTTAACAGGGTTTTTTCATGGCGGCCATAAGTAGAGCTGTCTGCTTACGAGAGTGTCCGCTCAGAGAGCTTCGACTGCATATCCTTATAAACAGTGGGAGGGAGAAGGGGGAGGGGGAAATTTTAGAGGAAGAAGGGTGAGCAATTTGAGGGATTTGTAAGGATAGGGTAAACTGAAGATAAAAGTTGAATTATTTTCTTTTCATTTCAGAGTTTCCTGTTTCGCTAACTGATTAGCAGATGACATCTCAAGAAAAAAATGATAGGATTTAAAAAAAAGAAAAATTGATTCCAGAGAAGTCATAATCTTTATATAGAAGGGTTATTTTCCACCTTGTCTGGACAGAATAATTTGTACAGCTTACGAGAACATTTATAATGATCATATCAGTATACATATAAATTGGTCTAATTGCCCCCACCGAATCCCCAAGAAGCCTGGTGGCATGGTTGTGCCAAAAACATAGGACAATAAAGTTGATATTAGTTATCAGCACTTAGCCAAAATGCATGTTTCCTTGACTTGGAATGCAGCAATAAAATGCATGATTTTAACTTGCAACAGCAATCTAATGGACTGTTCATTTAGAATAAGCTTTGAAAGTTGTCATCACTTGTACAACAAAATCTTATCAATCATATTTGTAGCAGGTTGAAATGGCATTCGGTACACTCAAAAACTGTTCCCATCCCCTAATAGAGGTGCCACTTTATTAATTTAATATAGGTGATAAATACAAAGATTATATAATGAGCGTTTTGCCAGGACAAAATTAATGTTTGTGTTCCCTTAAAGTATCAGTGTCCCCTACTGTAGTCTAGTTTGTCTCTCACACACTAGACAGTCAAGTAAAAATGAACACAGACAGTATTAACCCTTTCACTCCCAAGAGTGCTTATATAATTAGCTGAAAACTAAGTAAAAAAATCTTAAAATTCATTTTGCAAAATTTTCTGTTCAATAGCATGTTTGAATGGTCTCACACTGGGGTTTCATCCACAGACATAAAATTAGAGCCACATTTATTGACTTAATTAAAAGATTTGACTGTGAGAGTGAAAGGGTTAAGGAAAATGTATTTCAATGTTTCTTGCACTTACATGGCTGTTAATGCATGCATGGTTATGTTTTGAAGGCCAATCCACTAAACTGTAATAATAATTTATTTGATATGTGTCTAGAATACAGAAAACAAATGCAAATATAGTAGTTATATTTCTGGTACCCAATGATCAAACTAACATGTACAAAGATCAAAGAATGGATGTTATACTCTGCCTTTCTGAATAACACAAATTCTGAAGTTCAAAAACCTCTCCTCTCCCTCGTCTCCCCACCCTTGTCCCCTTTAGCTAATAAGGAAGGTCTCGGATACTCAGGTTAGTGTTGAGTTAGTCAAACCGAACAGAATGAGCTGAGCATGAGTTCACACCAGTCTCATATTATTCACACTCTTTGAATAGCCTACTTTCGATATATTAAACTTCCACTTGCTAGCAAGGCTGAGAGGACACAAACAAAGGATAATTAAACAAGCATGTTTAATTAATTTATTTTGTTTGTGTCCTCTAATCCTCACTATCAAGCTGAATAAAATAATTTTTAATATATCGAAAGTGGGCTATTGACATTCTGGTATTTACAAGCAGTATTAATTTAGCATACTGCTAGTATAGTCATGTACATAAAACATCAACAAAATCAACAGTCATGGACATAGAGGAAGACCTATAGCAATAACATTTTTCCACATATTTTTATTTTCTAGGCGAGGTTCGTGAAATGTTCACTTTGGTACAACTGGCTATTAATTACGAGAAGTATGAAGGCTCCATTTATTTTTTATTAAAAAAGAACAGTTTTGTTCCTTTACTAAATGAGCATTTTACTAGCCAGCGAACACCGAACGCAGACGTAATTTTCGGCTCGAGTTTCAAAACAAGATCCCGAGAAAACCGGCTGCTCTCACAGGCTAGCATTTTACAGGATGCATTCCAATATTTATTCAATGTACAGATATTGCTAAGTCTGTTCACACTAAACCTTAATTATATTCAACTGAAGTATAATCAATGCTATAATTCTCTATTCAATGTTGTTCAATTATGTTTCAGTTCACATCTGTGGAAATATAAAAACAATATTATAATAGAAATAGGCAGGGTAACCTCACAATCTGAAGAAGAAGAAAGGCTAGCCAGAAGAAGAAAATTTCGCCTCTAATCACTATACATAAAGTGATGAGAAGTTTGGTCTCTTCGTGCCACCCCATTTTGTTCAATCATGCACTGTAATTACTTCAAACAACCCCCTTGAGGTTGTTTGAAGTAATTTATAATCCAATTCACAATCAGGGACTGACGTAATATTAATTTATAATGTGAACCCTTTCCAAATATAATTTGATTATAATTTGATCATATAATTGAAGCCTGTGTGTTTCCAGAATATATCCATACCTCCCCACGGAAGGTTTTTTGGTTTGAACCCCCCTCCCCAACCTCGTTCCCAGGGTCTCTCATCTTCCCCCTGGGAACGAGGTTGCCCCCTCCCCCCAGGAATTTCCAGTTAAGCTTCATACTTTCCTTTAAAAATTTTGGCTTTTGAGACCCCCCTCCCTCTCGGAATTTCCAATGACCTTCCTTGGGGTGAGTATGGATATTTTCTGGAACCGCACAATGTGAACATGGCCTAAGACTTTCACAAATATATGCCAAGAAGCCAATGCAAGTCGGTCGTCAGCTTACTCAAACTAGGGGAGGCCCCTCCCCCTCCCCCCCATTTGTGGGCAAAATTTTTCGGGCCCCCACCTTAATTATAAACATGTCTGGATCCACCACTGCCTATAATTTGGTTACGCGCTGGTAAATGCCAAAGACTGCGATCATTCACCATAATAAATGTGCCACACACTTTTAATTTGAAACCCATGCCAAAACCCTTATAAAATATACCCTGGCCAGGAATTTTATATACCTATTAATTAAAATTATATATAATCTGCATATTTTTATGCAATCTGCAGTCTGCATTTTATACTGACCGTTTTGCCATAAATTAATTACATAATATTTAAAGGATGTGATGATTCAAAAAAAGTTTTGTAGAGAAGAAACGAACAAGAAACTAGAAATGATTCGAATTGTGATAAATTTATTATTATTAAATTTCATTCAAATATAATTAAAATTAATTCAGGGAGCAAAACCAACTGATTACCCCAAAACTAGAATAATAAAATATACATGTATTGTGTATTACTGGAAACAACAATAATCAACAAGGAGGTGTAAAAAAAAACCAACCTTCAGTAGTATAAAGATTTCGCTTGTGTCTTCAATTGAACACATAAGGACCAAGAGCAACAACAGCGACTTCTAACACTTTACGGCGAGAGATAATTACCTTCCCGAAGTGAACAGTGCAAACTACGACCAGCAATGTTTCATCCATGATGTTGTTAATCTCGTAGGCTATAGAAATCGATGTAACTATTGAATCAGGAACTGCTATAGCTAAAATATGGAACGAACTTGTTTTGAGAGCGTGAAATATCCGCCATGACACGGCACTTCGCGTTGTGTTATTTGCCTTCAAAACAATACTAAACCTTTCTCTCTTGCCGAAATATTTGCTGAAAAGTCGAAGCAATATCTCTGCAACTTCTTTATATCCACAGTATAAAATGCAACCAAACCATAGGTTCAAAAAAACGAAGAAATCATGCCTACTCGAAACTGGATTTCTGTAGTTCGCCGAACGAGCATTGCTGGGATTTTTTACCGGATGTGACGTCATATTTTGTTGGATGATTCAGATACGAAAATTTCAGAAGTCTTCTGCCCCCCCTGTTCGAGACAGAGGTTTGGAAAACTTTGTTATAAAAGCCACAAAAGGAAGCTTTGCGGGAGATCGTTTTAAAGAAAAGGGACTGTTGACACTGTTTAGTTGTTCTTCCGACAGGCTACGGAAAATCTCTAGTGTTCCCGCGAATATGCGAAAATGTTTCAGTAGCTAGAGCCAATCACAGCACACATTAGAATAAGACGATATTTTAAGTAGTATCCAATATAGAATAGGCGTTATTTCGAACTTTACCAGATCTCACTTTTCAGTGTCAGACAGAGTGGGATCTGGGTACGAGATTAGGATTATCGTTAATCGGCTTTCGAACAACCGGGACCAGGGCCCAGTTGTTCAAAGCACGATTAAGCTAATCCAGGATTAGAGACTGGATTAGAGTAAATTTTGATTTCAGTTTTGTGACTTTTCAGTGAATTTTTCTGTTGATATTTTTTGTCTTTCAGTTTTGACTTTGTCTAATGTCAAATTCTACAAAATATTAGCAGTGACAATCGCTTTTTACAAGAGAAATTAAAACCTCGATTGGCTTTTAATCCTCGATTAGCGTTAATCGGCTTTCGAACAACCGGGCCCAGACCTGCAGCTAGTACGTTTCAGAACTAATCAACTCACCTCATCAGACGTCATTGTGATGTCCTTGTCTCCTTTATATTGTTGATTTCCAGATTTCCACTGATTTCCACATTCAACTTTCCCATTCTATGCTTGAGATTTTCCTGAAGGGAGATAAGTATTATGTGAATACAAGCTGACAGCATGCCTGTCCTTTTTTTTTTTTAATCACTACATTTGAACAGTGTCCCGAAGTTAATAAACATCACAGTCTTCAGTCTCCCCACAAATATCGACTACATGGGACCAGTCTATTTAAGGCGGGGGTAAACGTGAATTTCAATTAAAGGCCCTGGGGACGAGGTTGGATGTATACAGGCTAATAAAGCCCTTTACCCCCCATAACAGGTGTGTTGTGTGACATTTTGTATTTTCCGGAATTAAAAGTAACAATAGGCCCTATTCACGATCGTAGCCACCATGATGGTTTTCACAATTCATAAACACATGATTTATTAGGGAGGAAACGACTCAAAATCAGGAGATTTTGTTTGTATACTAATGATTTTTTACAGGCATTGTAAGCTTGCAGCATGATAGTAGATAGTGCACTTGTATATGAGTTCTGTTGACATGATGCTTTAAAAAATAATAAATAAACAGCTTGCTTGGTAAACAAGATTCCAAACTAATAACAATTAAATAATCGCTGTCTATGATCTGATTTTCAAACATAATTTTGGCACATATACTTAAATATTAGGACAAGCCGAAATTTTACCAATGCTTGCCCCTGGCAGACCACATGGCCAGCCTCCTCCTCAGGCACTTCGCATTTGTTTTTTGCGATTGGGCGAGCGACTGGGCACGAGCCCGAAGCGCGAGGGACCATGGGAAGGGGAAACCTTTCCTACTTCCTTTGCGCGCCCATTTTCTTGGAAATAAGAGAGACGTCTGGGTACGAGGCTGCCACATGGCTATAGCTCATGGCTACACGATGAAATCCATCATGGCGGCTATAGTGAATAAGGCCTGTTCTTCTTCTCTTTTGAGATTTCCTTCCATTTTTATTTTTATTTTGCAAAATAATATACGCGTTATCGTACCATAGGCTGTATAGCCTTCGGGTGTTCTACAGCTATGAACGTTATACAAATCAACTTACCTCTCATACTGAATCTTCACGTTGTTTTTCTCTCAGTTCATTCCCGGCATCCCATACTTGACATTTGTCTAGAGAGAGAGATAAATACTACGTGAATACTTGTTGAGAACATGCCTGTCAGTGATGGTGTATATAAATTAAAAGGTTAAAATCAGTCACGTGACTTGATACCGTTTAGGGTGTCGGTTCAAATCTAAAATGACACCATTAGAGTTATGCTGGTACCGTTTAGGGTATTATTCAGGAACAATATGACAACTACTTGCCAATGAAAATGAATTGGTACCTCTTTCAAAATTGTTATTTGCCGCTCACAAATCATGTGGTTGATTCAAATTAAATTATGATAATTATGAAAACCAACATGGCGACTATATATTGTGAATACGTTCTATTATGTGCAATATGCATATGTTCTGTACTCGGAAAGTAAAATACTTTTTCTTAGATATTTTTAGGAGTAAATTTCGAGGGCAACTACAAGGAATAAAACAATGTATATGTTGATTACCTCTCAAGAAGAGCCGTAACAGAAATAAACTTCTTCGACGTTGGATGTCCATTCAAAGCAACGTTCTTGTAAGGAATAACCGGCCAACTCTCTCTTGTTCCATGCCAGCTCGTACGTCTACCATGACGATGTGGACGATTTTCGAGGTAACAACGTTGAGTTGGCAGTATTTCTTTGCCCCAAAGTAACTACAAAACAATGTTCAAGTTTATCGTCGTTCGCCCGCTCTTTCCAAACAACTGCTCGAAAAAACGAATAAATGAATATTTTAAATCTAAAAATTAATCTGTAATTCAAATGATTTCCTCCAATTGTGAAATGAACAGGTGAGGTTTCTTTGAAATGCAAATTTCACAGGTATTGTGTTTGAACTTCCACTGGGAAAAGTGTGTCTTTTTTTCACTGGCGAAGGCATTTTTTTTTTGTTGGTTTGAAAGGAAAACTAAATATTAGATATCTCACAAAATAATTAAACTTATAAGGATATTAAAATATATAGGTCTCCGAAGCTCTTTATAATTGTTGTCAAAATAAATGTGTCCAATAAATGAGACGTTTAAGTCACTTTCTTTCGTATTTATTACTGTATATTTCGAACTTTCCCGCGACGGCCCACGCTTATGCGAGAGGAACCTAGAACGAGTGTTTTAATTGGCCAAAGATTGGCGCGGGTTACGTGCATTTGCTTCGAGTTCTCATTGGTTCGTTTTGTTGCTCACGTTTGTTGTGATTGGCCATTCACTGTAATTGCTTTGGTTTAGGTTTTACGTCACGTAGTTTAAAACGAACCGCTCTATTATGTTCTATTCATTTGAATATCCCAGATGTCTTTCTAGCCGAGGAGGAACTGAGCGCGCGAAGAGAGACGTCCGTTTACTCATGCCCCGTCCACACCAACGCTCCGTTTTTACCGAAAATGCATCAAAAGCTCCGCGTCCACTATCGTTTTCGCAGCGTTTTCCCCATCCACACTAAAAAACGCTTGAATACGCTACGATAAAACGCTGCAACAGTTATCTGCGCATGCGACAAATAGACGCGCCGCCCGCGATGTTTGCGATGTGAATGACGTCAGCGTTTTCTAAAGCGTCCGTTTTAGCTGTCCACACTAATACGATAGGGCTCCATTTTAAAATGTCTCCACT